>OZ023065.1:10600000-10938869 GCA_963992785.1 Tenthredo livida | reverse complement strand
GTACGGGGACCTTCTAATCAGCTCCCCCCTCCCCCTCCCCCTGTCTGCGGTCACTGGCCCTGACCATGCTACCCCTTACCCCACCTCCCCCCCGGGTCAGTTGTGGGGTGAGTGCATCGCTCTGTCTCTTTCTAGTCTGGGTCTGTCTCTCTCTAGTCTGGGTCAGCTATGGGGACGATGACGCGTTCTACCGCCCACTCACACACGCGCTTACCTCACCGTGTCCGTGTGTTCTAGAATGTTCTAGAATGTTCTAGAAGCTTCTGGAAAGCGATAACGATGATATCCCTACTCCAAAATTTTTGTACTTGGAAATATTTCAGTGGCATCCCCTGTTTACTATATGTACGCTTAAAACTACAGGAGGCGGGGGTGAAGGAAAGAGATATGATGACGCGACAAATACATATCGTACGTTTCGTGTCCGTGTGTTCTAGAATGTTCTAGAATGTTCTAGAAGCTTCTGGAAAGCGATAACGATGATATCCCTACTCCAAAATTTTTGTACTTGTAAATATTTCAGCGGCATCCCCTGTTTACTATATCTACGCTTAAAACTACAGGAGGGGTGAAGGATAGAGATTCGATGACGCGACAAATACATATCATACGTTTATTCAAAAATCTTAATGCTACGTACAATTATGCGATTATTCATTAGCGATACAAAAATGAAGGGCAATATAGAAAAATGACATACAATCAAAACTATAACTACGATTAGATTAAACGAAATCAAAATGAGAAGAGTAAAATATATAGAGTAGTATAATATTATAAGCAAAGAAAAATGACATGCAATTAAAGCTAGGTATACAGTGAAAGCTATTACTAGGATTAGATTAGGTGAAATCAAATGAGAAGAGAAAGAAAAACTTAAAAATATTGTGTAATGTGATTTTAAAAGCAAAGAAGAATTATAATCAATTAAAGCTAAGTATACAATCAAAACTATTACTACGTTTAGATCAAGTGAAAACAAAGGAAAATAAAAAACTTAAATCTAATTATACCTAACAAATCCGTACAAACTATGAGATATTACATTTTTTTCTAGAAGTACAACACTGTAGGTGACAACCGATCAAATCTAGGTCTTCGCGGGACTTGCAATTTCGGAATGAGGTAAGTTGTTTGTAAAATGAAGCAGCTATCGAATCATTTTTTTCATAATTATCGGTAAACATATCAAGAAACTGATGCAAATCAAATCCGGCAGCCATGAACCACACAAACATAACACAGTATTGCCCGCACACGTTTGACGAGAAACTTTGCAACCGTACGATGTTCCAGGTGTACCGTTCGGAATTTCTGCGTAAAGTCCTATTGTGATGAGGCACGAGCGGTGGTATGCCAAAACTGTCAAAGTATATTCCATGTCCGGCTGCGTTGATGTAAAATGCCACCCAGTGTGTACCGGGTTGTGTGTGGTCATCCGTGTTAGCAACAAAAGCCATCGGTCGTGTCCATACCAACGGTATCCGATCTGCGGGGAAAACCTGGATCTTCTTTTGCTTGAGAAATCTCCGCAACGCTTTCCGTATCTGTAGACTGTCCATTTTTCTCGTCGACAATATTCAGAGACGATGGTGTGATAGATAATTCCGTCGTGACTGTGGAGAGACTCGTGTCCTGGGACTCTGTACCCACTATAGTTTCTGTGGAATCGGACATTGACCGATCAGGTAGATGAGAGGAACTGTCACACGTGTGGGCCGTATGATATCCACTGGAGCTGTTGCTGTCAACACTGGTACAGGTTGAACTCTCATCCGGGTTCGAACGACGACTGCCAATTATCGTATTCGCATGAGCTTCATAATCATACTTGTCGAGGATGTTCTTCTCGTTGACCCAATGTTTTAACTTGAGGGCATTGTTTAACGCACAGGCGAAATATTCTTCTTTCCTGACTCCGTGATGAATACAATATTCAGTATTTGGCTCCAGATCGGGAAGTGCAGGACAGTCATACTCTTCGAGGTTGACAACTTGGCGTGACGTAATATCCTGCAGATACTGGGCTTCGTATTTCCCTCGTGTTACAATACGGTACGCGCTTCGAGCTATGTCCCGTAAATTGAGTTCCAGCTTTTTCACAGAAGTATCCCCCTCGAACCACTCGATACCGTGCTGGTAACACGTGTTATGATTATTAGCTTTGCGTTCTCTTTGAGTCAGGCTGGTAAACGGATAAGGTGGCTCGATAATCCAATGGGCGTGGAACGACTTATCCAGGCAGACTACGGCCACCTCTTTCGGTAGCAAATTTCCAAACACATCACTAAATCCTTGAATATCTACAACGTAGTCCATATTTGTGAGTAGGTGGTTAACACTGAGTATATAAGTTCCGATCGCGGTGAGGTTTGTAGAACAACTGACTCTATCGTCGAATGTATAATCGTCCTTTTCCCCAAAAACCTTACAATCACCCCCGTTTCCTCCTCCATCTTCGTCTTCTACAGTTTTCCGAGGGTTGGTGTTTCCAGCGATAAAGTTGTCGGTTGGACCACACGATGATAAAGGTTGCCGGTTTCTGACGAAAAACAGGAAACTCCGCCTCCCACCCACCTTTTAACCGCCAAAGTCTGTGATAACTTGCCTCGCTGCGTCTATTTCTATGAGATTGTCGAACTCTGCGTAAACTATGCAATTTATGGTTTCATCCAGAGCCTTGTCAAATCGCATTTCGATCCTGAGAGTACCGTGTTTAATTAGCGACCAATGCGAGGGACAGTTGGCCGAGAGGTCAGGTGTGAGATCGAAGGCCATCAAACAGTTGCCTTTTTTGTACTGCGAACGGCTAATTCCGTTGCCTTCGTTGAGAAAATGAATACCGGTGCCGGAGAACAGGGTGTGATACGCGTCGACGTACAGATTATCTTTACTGAAGTTTGTTTGCAGAGGTTTTGAGGGGATTTGCACACCGTCCACGTACAGCGACAGGTAGTTCAGCAAGAAACTTTGGAAATTGAACGGGTTGCGTAGTCTGTCTCCGTTGAATGCCTTGTTACTGACGAACCCAAGAATCACACGTTTCGGCAGTTGACCCAGTACCACGTTGTCCAACGTCTCCGCTTGTACCCCAGCGTGAATGGTGAAAGCTTTCACTTCCACTCTTGTAACGGGATACTTGGCCGTTCCTTGGGCAAGGGTTCGTGCATGTGCCAGTAGGATACCTGGGCTGATCTTTACGCGGCGAACCATTAGAGAAGTGTCAACAATGTGCAGCGTGTGAAGGGGATTTTTTTCCATTAGACAAAAGCTGTCTCTTGACCTTACGAGGCGTAGTCGTAACTCCACACCGTTGAGCAAAAACTTCTCTTGATTAAATACGTCGCAGTGGAGATGTCCAATTAGATCGACTATACGGGCGTCTTGCATCATACGTTTTCGCGTAGTGAATCCTTCGTCGGCATCTTCGCTGTCGGCATCGCAGACGTCCGATACGGTTTCTTCGCTGTCGTACCACATGGCGCACGAGAGATGCGAACGTTTTGCGGGCGGGGCGTAATTCAATAGAGTCTCAACGTAGGCACGATAAGCGTAGGAGTTGTTGGCTGGTGAAACAAGTTTTTGATTGAAGAATATGTCCACTTGGTTGAACATCGAGTGTAGAAGGTTGTTCACAGGTGTAGCGTACCGGGTGGTCACAGCTTCCGCCGTTGCTGCTGTTGGGTTATTCTCAGGTTTAATCAATTGCACCTGCACGCGTACGCTTAACATGGTGTGGGCCAAATCAATGTACTCGTCACCTTGGCCCGGTACCGCGAATTCGATTGGCGAATCATCGGTTAGCGAAGAGACAGGTTTGTAGTGCACCCACTGACCACCCTCAATAGATGTTTGCGTAGGAGGGATAGTGAACAAATCTAGCTCAGACTTCATACACTCGCCAGAGTGTGCGTGTAGGAACGCCATTATCCGTATATGCGTGTGTGTGTGTGTGTGTATGGGAGATAAACTTATCGGGGTCCAAATATGTCGGTCAAAGCTCGTTTTTTAGAGGTCTTCTTTTTATTTCCTTTTTTTCTGGACGCACTTACTTTCTTCTTGTTCTTGCTCTTTGTCTTCTTCTTCTTTTTCTTCTTAACTGATTTCTTCGGTCGTCTTTTGTTAATTCTCCCCTTTTTGGCAGAAGCTCCAGCGTCGACTAGTCTGTTTACGCGTGCGAGCATCGACTGATGTCTCGTTCCTCCCACACCGCTCATATACCCCGAGCCCTTCATCAATTCCCCAATTTTTTCTTCAGCTCTTCGTTTCAGATTCCGAGTCGATTCGTTGATGCGCGTCTGCAGAGACTTTTTGAGCGGTGTGTCGCTCTGCATATCCGTCCTAACGTTCTTCCCCGTGCGTAGAATCTCTTTTCCGACAGCCCTAGCCCCACTTTTGAACAATGGTAATATCCTACGGAATAATCCTCCCAAGAAGCTACCGATACCGTGACCCCGCTGGTGAGGGTGGCCTCGGTAGAAAATCTCCATACCTCCTCCCAGCTGACTCTCGTAGTGTTCGGTGTAATGGTCCATGGTCTTTTCCCCTACGATATGATGACAACGACGACGATGATGTTGATGATGACGATGAAAGGGTTCTTAAATCAGCGAACGCGTCTAAAGTGAAGTGTGACGGTCAGCGTCCCACCTTCGAATGGCACGGGTCTGCCAAGATGATCCCTTATATTGATTTCGACGGTTCGGAAACTTGTAAGCAACAGTGGTAAGTAGTACGGCGGTGATAGGGTCTTTATTTCCGATTCTCCGCGAGTCGAATGCGAGTTTCCACAGGCATGAATAACGCGTAACAAAGGTGCGTAAACATCACCGACGATGCGAGGCTCGACAAGATCACAGTAGACAAACATCTGACACGACGGTATTACCGGAAAGGGGTTCTCAGTTTGGGGATCCCGGGACAATATATCCGTTCGAGTGACGTCATCGGACCCATGAGCATTTCTCCATGATTTAGGTCTTGCGGTGATAGTCTCGGTTCGTTGCGACGACGATGACGACGGCGATGAAAATGTGAGCGGATAATGGATCTCTGCGAGACCCACCTCCCACTCACCGTCCAATTCGATAGCACGCGGTAACTGTGTCATGTAGCAGCAGGTACGGTTATCGGGAAAAAACTGCATTGAACTGTCGCTCGGTAGAGTGATGTAAAATTGATTAGCCCTCATAATGAGTTGAGAACGTACGCCGGTGTGTATAGTTCAATCAACGTGCACACGCCTACTGACCGTCTCCTCCTCCTCCTCCTCGTCAGTTCTGAGTAAGCGTGTCTCCTATTTTTCCCCCTCCGCCACCCTCTGAAGCTCGGCTTCGTAGAACGCACCGTCGATTTCCTCTCCCTCTAAATCCACCAACACGTAGACTACCGGTGAACGCGCGAGTACGCGGTGAATCTTGAACAATTCCTCGCTCCAGTTTGCCACGTATCCCTTCTCGAACGTACCCTTGGTTCTGCTGATTCGTACAGTGTCACCCTCGTGAAATCTTGGTTTACCCTTTGACCGCTGTGGATATCGTCTCTGCATGAAGGCACGAGCCTCGGCGGCGTTGCGCAACGTCACCGACGACGGAGCCATTCCGATACTCGAGTGTACGGTATCATTGTACGCCTGTACGATTTGCGGAAGGATATCCACGTAGCGACGCGTCTTCTTGTGCGTAAAGTATCGCCATAGGCGTTCCTTGAGCGTACGATTAAATCTTTCAACGATTGCCGCTTTTATGTCAGGGTTTCGAGTGACCCGATACCGTATCTCGTTAGCGTTTAGCAGGTTCTGAAAGACAGAGCCGACAAATTCCTTACCCTTGTCTGTCTGTAGTAGTACGGGCCTGCGTCTGGTTGTGTTCAACACATGTTCGAATCCCTCGGCAACAGCTGTTGCTGTCTTACGCTTCAACGGAACTACCCACGCATACTTGCTCAGAACGTCAATGACCACCAGCAGATAGCGATACCCATTGTTATGTTTCTTTTCAGCGTTCAAATCGGCCAGGTCAGCCTCCCACACGTCGTCGATGTTGGAAACGTTGTATCTTGCCCGCGGAAATCTTCTTCTCACTGATTTGTGTAACGTATAGGCATCTTGACCGGATAGCCAGTTTCTGACCGTTTTACGCGAAGTATCCCCCCGTGAGACACGTTCGAGGTTCCGTGCTCCCGTGTAGCCAGCCGGATGTGAGGGGTCGTAATATATTTCTTCAAGACTCGACATCTTTATTTCTTCAAGCGGAGTTCCATCCACCCACTGCGCCTCTGCCTCTTCTTATCGCTGCTGCTGTTGATGCTGTGTTCTTCGCGTAGAATGTTTCGCTGGCTTTTACGTTTAGTCGGTACAGGTGTTTCGGTTATACCACCGTCCTCTATTTCACTGTTGCTGCTGCTGCTGCTGCCGATATTTTGACTGCGATGATTACCGTCAACACCCCTACCGCGTGAAAAACCCTGAGCGCTTGCGAACGATCCCTGACTACCGTTACCCGTGCGTCGGACCGTGGACGATGACGACGACGGTTGATGTGCAATAGCCGAAGAAGCGGCATCCGCCAGCTTATCGTTGTCGAAAAGGCGTATGTCTTGCCAAAAAGCCTCGTTACCCACGTAATCTCGCGGTACGTTGACCGCGTGGAGAAAACGAGCGAACTGAGACCTCCCCACAGGATCGAAACTTTTTCTCGAACGCGTGGCAAGATTAGTCAGATCGATAATATTTGCTCCGGGTACCGTTACACCGTCGATCGCTATTGCCCCGTCACTATTCCACGTGAAACGTGTCGGCATATCGCCCAACATTTTTACCAAAAGTTTCGCTTTAGTTAGAAACTTTTTCGGAATGGTTCCCAGTATTCGCCCCAGATCCATTTGTCCCTCGTTAGAAGACGTGGCTCCGATCTCCTGTTTCAGCGGTACCCCCTCAGCATTTTTACCCGTGTCCTCCTCGCGAATGAGCATCTGTAGGGGTTTTCTAGACTCCTTGATAAAATACAGATATCGTTGCAGCACTTGTTGATACAGCTTCCATTTTTCGGCATCCGTCGTTGTTTCTGATTTCAAAATGTTTCTCATCTCGTTATCTAGACTGGTGATGGGATCAGCGTGGCCAGAATTGGGAGTATCCGTAGCAGCAGCAGCAGCAGCAGACGATATGCCGGCAGCTACACCATCCGTGACTCGTCTTTGGAATCTCTCCATACTTTCCATTGGAATTAAAACCATTTTCTTTGCCCGTTCCATCGTACTCACCACACACACACACACACACACACACACAGTTATTTCGAAAACAGTCTAGAAATCAGGCTTCCAAGTATCGGGGCCAACAGCAGAGCAAAGAATCCACTTCCCTGTTGAACGAGAATTTTTTTCTTGGTCTTCCAGCTACCTTGATTACGGGCCAATCGACGAAGCGTCTGTCTGTGACGACGGAGCCGTGTCTTCTGCGAGTGGGAAAGCACGACGTTGCCCTCCAAGGTGTTGAGCGCGCACTCGCAGATATTCTTAATCAAAGTATTATCGGCTGTACGTAGCAGAGCTGTTCGCTGACTCGGTTTTAATTTCTGCAGAACGTGCAGCAGTAGAGTGTTTATTTTACTAAAGTTGGTCCGGCACTCCTGCTCACACGTGCGACGAGGTGTCTTAGCCATTATATCCGTGCTACTGGTATTGTGTGAGCACTGCTCGTCTTTATATCCTTCCGTGGAACGTAGACGTAATGATGTACGTCGGTGGGAAAGATACTGGTACGAAAACGGCAATTTTCAGGCGTTGATTGCTTCAGATCCAGCAAGAGATAACCGTGTGGCGCGGAGGTAGCCTCGTGATAGGCCTCCTGAAGGAATCGTGAATCTTCGGGGTAGACTTGTCGCGCGAGGTGTTGAATCTGACCACGATCGCGGGGATTCTTAAAGAAAACGATATAATTAGCGTTCAGAGAGATGTCTCGTTGACCGTGTCCCTGGTGAAACAAATTCTGCGTGATGTAGAAAACACTGAGATTCTTGTGATGACAGACTTTGGTGAACAGATCGACGACCACGTTGTTTGACGCCTCGCGCATCAGATCGTCGATCACCAACAGTTTGGGCTTCGTGTCACCGTCGTAGTCGGCGTGCTGCGGTAATCCCTCTCGGTATTCTATTCCGTTACCCGATTCGTACAGCGGCTGCCACTCGTCGTAGTACCAAATCACGCGACTGAATTCCGTATCGCACATACTCCTGCTGTGTCTCAAGAAATTCTTTACAAAATTGGATTTTCCGCAACCCGAAGGACCGGCTACGATCGCAGAGAACGGATGCTTCCATCGTGTGTCCATCATCCTCGATATAGGTTCAGTTTTCCCCTTCTCTATACACAGAGAGTATATATATCTTCGTCCGAACGTGTAATCTGTATACAGACGTAGAAAAATCAGAATTAAAAACGTCCGGGGTAACTGTATATGTTCCGCGGGGATCAGCTTTTCACGGGGCGGCGGCGGCGGCGGCGGCGGCGGAGCGCGCTGAGCTATGAGCCTTATATCAGTGCGCGCCCGTACGCGTCGAGGGTATCAGCTAATACCCTCGCACGCCCGCGGTACCAGCCTCATGCCGCGGGATGGATTCATCGCGGGGACGAGCTTGTCCACGCGCGTGCCCCTTGAATCAGCTTATTGCATCCCCGCGCGTGATAATTGTTTCCATTACTTTTTTATTTTTTATTTTTATTTTTATTTTTTCAGAAACACAGATAACGTATATATATATATATATATACTGACCTTATACTGCGTAAACGTATATCCGTTATCTTCTATATTTATCTTCTGCGGTAGTGTGGCCGAGAGGTTTGAGTCGGAGAGAGATAGAGAGAGAGAGAGAGATAGAGAGAGAAAACAAGAGACAGAAAGTGCGATAAAGTTAGAAAATAGAGAGTTTTGCCGAGTGAATGTAAGAGATTATGTAGAGATTATAGATTACCCCGGTACCGGGTGCGTTGGGAGCTAATCCCTGTTGCACGGATTACTTTTGGAGCGTTCAATGTTTGACGGGAATTCCCTGTAGCCGTAGGGTAAAGTCTGAAAGTTATCGGGGCAACGACGCCTCTTGACAATTACCGGTCTGCAGGTCTTAGACTCTGTACGCGTCACCACCTGGTGCAACACTGTCCGACGGATGGCGCGATACTGTAGTTGTATCGGCTCGGTGTTATCCACTACCATTCGCCGTATCGAGTCAAAGTTGACTCTGAGACGATTCGAGTAATTTAATGTAATACCCTTGACTTTGCATACCTCCGTCTCCTCACCGCTAGCATGTCGAACGATGTACGCGTAAAACTTTGCTCCTCCTGAAACGAACGCCCGTATGTAGCTACCTTTTCCGTAAACCTCTAATTCGTCTGTAAGATCACCCAAAAAGTTTCCCGTCTCTGGCTCGTATTGATCAGGACGGTTCGCACAGCGTGTGTAGATAACCGAGTCTGTATCATAGTACAACACCCTCCGATCGAGTTTCTCGAGATACGAGTATAACTTGAGGCGTGCTTGGGCGGTTGTATATGCCGCTATAGCTACATTTGCCAGGGGTGTCGGTTTAACACTCGCCTCGGAGTGAACCCATCGTATGTATAACAGTTTCTCGTTGACGGGTAGGAGATCTGTAACTTCGATCTCCGGATCGGTTAATATTCTTAACAATTGTCTACGGGAATTTACAACCTCGGTCTTTGACATATTCTCACGCTGACCAAACTTTCCCCAAAACGAGTTGAGACAGAGTTTTGAGACGGAACGTAGGCCTGGATTCTTTGATATCTTATCGCGGTCTAGTCGTATGCCCTCAATTCTCTCATATTCGGACAAGTAACGACCCCGCGATTCCTCGTCTACGCACCCGGCCGGCCATCCGCTAGCCTCCTGTTTAATCTTCAAAAAGGTGTCTATATAACCCGCAAAGTGACCACCCTTCCGAGTATGAGGGTCAAATCGTGTCATTGTATATTGCCAGATTTCGCGTACGTTCACCACCGTGTAACCTTTTTCCACTGCCTTTTTCAATTCATCGGACACCCAAGTACCCTCGAACCAACGCTCGAAATCGTTCTCGTGCGGACAGTCTGTTTGGAGCATTTCCTCACAGCAAGTACGGCACAACGCAAACATTAGTTTACCGTGCATGCGAATCGGTAATACGGGATGAAAGAGATCTCGCGGCGGTAGAACGCAACACTTGACCAATCCGTCGATTCGCTGGATATCGGTACCCCTGCCTCCTGTTAAGAATTTACAATCGTCGCCGACATAAACTGTCGGGTGTCCCATGGGAAACCGTCCGTTCTTACATATGTAGGGGTACAGAGAGCATACGTCCACGTAGCGTATTTCCTCGCGTACACCCTCATCCACGTTTGTGTTCACTTCGCGATAGCAAGACGTGTTACCCGTACGGCCACCGTAGAACGCGTCACGCGGATTTAACGCCTTGTACGAACCCGTGTTTGCAATTAATGACTGATTCGAAATATATTCACGCATTTCTTCGCTTTCATTTCTGAGTAGATCCCATTCGCATTCCCAAATCTCTGTAACGATGTATCCCAACCCTGTCATTTTAGCAGTCTTTGAGCGTGTTTCTTCGAGCCGCCTATCCATCGTGTCACCGGCGGTCAGTTTATTATCTCTGTTTATCTTGTAGCACAGCGGGCAGCCGTGCCAATAACACCCGTGAAACTCAAACACGTGACGTACGCCCGTTTGTTTATTTTCATAGTAACCGTCAACAGGACGACCCGTTTCAGGTATACGGAACTCGCGTGCCCGTGCCGCATGGGTGATTACTATATCCAATTCATGCTCCTTCCAGACAAGCCA
Organism: Tenthredo livida; assembly: GCA_963992785.1. NCBI lineage: Eukaryota > Metazoa > Arthropoda > Insecta > Hymenoptera > Tenthredinidae > Tenthredo > Tenthredo livida. Next base: position 10,927,999 of record OZ023065.1, on the reverse strand, counting down.
TTCGAGTGCCTTCTGGGATTGATTATCGACACGCCTATAACCCCCGCTGGGGATAATACCTATTTGCGACGGCTGTAAGAAATTTTTCCTAAATACCGTCATGCAGGCCGACGCTATGGTCGTACTCTCTGTGAACGGACACACACACCCACACTCGAGAAAGATGTCCCTAAACGCGATACACGCGCGTCGAAGAATATCTACATCTGCCTTGCAGTAAGTCATCAACTCTTCGTCAAAGTCAAATTGACGATTTTGTGCAACCTCGCTATTGTACCAGTTGTAAAAATCATCTCGAGCACTCACACTCATACTATCCGGTATGTAAAATTTAGCCGCAGGAAGTGGCCCCACGTAACCGCTTTTATCGGGTGTGTTGAAAAGATGAGGAAAGAATCCCTTGACAGTGCTCGGAGGCAGACCGAAAGCTTTGGGTAGAGCAGATAACGCCATGGGCATATAGGCTAACGAGTCAAGGAAGCGAGTATGTCCCGTCTCTAACATTATGATTTTACTTCCGTTCAAGATTACTTGTGGTGGTTCGTTGCCTCGCTCGACTAAAAATCGCAATATGAACTGAGCGTCGAACCCTTTTGCGTTGTGAGCTATACAAATAATTTTAGTGAAATCACGGATCGGTCGCGTGACAAAGTCAACAAATTGTTTGATAGGATCGAACTTGAAGACATACTCGCGCGTGAGACCACAAGAGTCGCAACCGTTTTTTATATCCAAATCGTGAATGCACTCGCTACAAACCTGATGAGCTACGCACAGATTAGGCACATGTATGTTCGTTCTTTCATCTCCCTCAACAGTCTCGCACTGCTGTGTCTCAAGATCGTAAAACACGAAGATATACCGGGACTGCTTCTTATCGCGTTTGATAGTGGGCATGTGACAGTTATGATTATACGGCTGCTGAGAACAACAGGTGGCACAGTACCGTGTCTCGCACGAGTGTACACCTTTGGTACGATCCGTAAAACGCGTACAGTTACCACAGATCTGAAGAGTTTCGCACACGCTGCGACGTGGACTGAACGACCCCGTTTTCCGATGCCTCGCCAGACATTCGTTACCGCGAAAAAAACGTCCGCAGAATCGGCAGTCTAGACTCTCGTTAGCTGAATCGCAGGCGGGAACCGAAAGACATTGAGGACATTTGCGCGAACATCGGTGCTCGTTACCGGTCCTGTACCCTTTGTTACAGGATTCGCAGAAATATCTCGCTGCCGCTGCAGCCGTCAGACTCAGAATAGGTTTGTAATGCCGTTTAGTGGGAAAGTAGAGGATATTCAGTTTATACGTAACACCGGGGCGTCCGCTCGCCGTAACCACATCCGTTCCGTCATAGAGCGTCTCTCCGCCGTTCCCCAGTTTCCCATTTTCATACACCACGATCGCTATACCTTCGCGAGCCAAATAAGTTTGAAACAGATTGATCTCGGGTACGCCGCAACCCTCGATCGGAATTTTTACACCCGCGTCTTCTATCAACTTACAGGCGGCGATGCGTTGAGACGACGATGCTTTATGTCTAATCAAACCCCAACGCGCGTGTAACGCCCCGCTACGGATGGATCCCCTCTCGGCATGAGCTCTGGCTACAACAAGAGCACGCGGAAGACACATATTGTCAGAGTTTCCAATTTCCAAAACAGAGCGTTTTCCTACACCGTCGTGCGTCAATCTCATTGCCTTACCCCGCCCCGACGGAACTCTAACGGTATTCACGGTCACGGTGATCGTCTGATCTACGGTAAACTCGGACGCGCTTTGTGTCACACCGTACACAATTTTCCACAAATCTTCGTAGCGCAAATCTTTAACAGGTCGAAACGAAAGACCAGCGGCTCCAAGATTGAAAGACCCTGCATTGAAACTGATTCCAATGTAGTCTGATTCGCGACACGAACCGGTGGCATAGGCATGAATATTCCTGAACGCCCCCTCTAACCATTCGACGGGATTTGCACCTTCTGCAACCGGTTTTATCTTGATAACAATCTGACGACCGTTAATTTCGAATCGTTTGTAATATTTTCTAAGCTCGCTAATCACTTGGAAACGATCTTCCGTCAAAGATGACCCATTCTCGAAACTTCCCACCCCGTTCACCCCACCAGGCTGTTCTACCAACGAAGAATTTTCCCTAGCTATTCTCTCTGAACTCTCCTCGCTATCATCCTCGCTATCATCCTCGACAGTACTTCCGTCCTCGTCAGTATTATCTGTGACAGGTCTGTTTACGTGTCCGCCGTGTTGAATCCCCGAGGTACTGGCTCCTTCGTTAACACGAAATTTACGAAATCCCACGGCTGTGGTCTTTCCATCTGTTTGTATTTAAGATAGAGTTGGTCAAGAGTGAAAGTAAATAAAGGATGTTATATTGGATGTATTTATAACTTATTTAAAATTTATTTGAAAAATTGTTCATTTATCTGGTTTACAAGCCTTACAAGTAGAGTCAGGATAGTGCTCGTTTGGTAAATTTTCAGCTACAGGGTCCTGATGATGATGATCATGATGACGAGGTTCTTCGTCCGCTTCGTCACGACGTTGGGTGCTTGATCCGCGTGCGTCACCCCCTGTTACCGCGTAGTCGGAAGAATCACCGGATGAAGCCGCATTGCTGCCCCAAGTTGGCATAGGTCGAAGGACCCAATTTTTATTTGGGATTTTCAAAACAGTCGATAACCAGGGATGACGAGATTCTTCGCTGTCGATCGAGGAGCTGGGTATAATTTCATACATTTCCGTATCACTGTCGACTGTCGCCTGTTCACCAGCTGTCCGGGCCTCGTATTGTTCCACCACTGCACACAGCATCTCATCGGTGATACTGTTATCTTCAAACATATCCGTGTCATTTGAAACCGGCACGGGATTCGGCCGAGTTTTCGGACCCCGTTCTTGCACCCCGTTATCGTCGTCTTCAGCGGTAGCCACCCTAGCCTTTCTCTCGTTTCTCCCAAGTCTTGACACCTGACGTCGCCGCGGGGTTTCATGAATGTTATTCTTACTACGTGCACGGATCACATTCAGACACTCGTAATACTCTGTCATCAGTCCCCGCAATATCCAGAAGGTTGAAGTACCACGCGAAATCACCGTTTCGGCAGCGATTTGCAAACATTCCCACGACTCCGCGAAAACGCCTTGATTATAGAGACGAGAAATAGACCTCTCATCGCACTTAGCAATCATTCGTCGCACCTGACGCAACAAATTTTTCCGAGTCATTCGGCCAAGCGATCGTGTCCATCGTATACCGCAGGACCTATCAATAGCGCTACTCTTACGTCTGGCATAAGAGACCGCCTTTAGCACTATAGCGCGATACTTGTTGTTCTGCGTATCAGGCATGATTTAAATTGAACGTGGTTATTCTTGGGAGATCACACAAATCGACGTCAACTCCGACACATGTACCGTGCACTTACTCACACACACATACAGACATTATACAGAGTGTAAGATTGGAACTTGTATACAAAAAATTTCCTACTGAAAAAATATCCCTTGTGACAAGCTATATATCGGTTTCCCAAGGGACCACGTGATTTGAATGACCAATGAACTAAACCTCAGAACACAGCATTTGCGGCTGCTTAGCTGACTGATATGCTGGAAATTTCGGGAAAATAACCTATCTCTCGTTCTGTTTCCGAATTTCATCTTTCTATCTCTATCTCCGACTCTATACCCTGTTTCTCGCCGTTGAAAAAAGTTCATTTCATGCGATCTGAAAAAAGTTGAGATGCGATAAACGATTACCGTAGTCTCTCAGCGTTTTACACTCTGGACCAAATTACCGTACGCCGTCATCAAATTGCTACCGACGACGCCCCTAGTCAATATCGCAGGACTTGACCCTCCTACCGTTAACGAGTACCGATGCTTGGATTTAGCAAGTAAAGTTACACAGTAATCTCTTAACCACATCCGCTCATCAGCGATTAAGAACGTTTCAAAATTTTGGTATTTCCCATTCATTAGTCTGTTGTTTTTGTTCCCCGGACACACCGCTTCAACAATGGAGAGTGGGTGTAGGTCTGACTTTTCGTATATGTGTTTGAAAAATTTGGAGAGGGGTGCAGAGCTGGCTTTTCGTATATGTCTTTGAAAATTTTGGAGGGGGTGCAGGACTGGGTTTTCGTATATGAGTTTGAAAATTTTGGAGAGGTGTGCAAGTCTGGCTTTTCGTATATAACGACGTGCAGTTTTCACCAGACTACTCACAACCATCAGCTAGCCTGAAAAACGTTTTCCAACAACCAGCGAGAAAAAATATATATACAACTTTCATCATGGCCGGAGAATCGGGACTTTACTGCACATCGGCAGGATACACGCACGAAATGGGTAAGTTATACTAAATTTTATTAACTTACTTGTAATACTATCACGCTGCATTACAACTCTAAACAACATTTCCGAGACTGTCATTTTTTATTATTTTCTCGAAACATTGCCTCATACACACCAGGTGTTTTTCCTCAATATTATACAAATAACTTATTTAATTGTTATCCTAAATTTCATCAGATTACCGGTAATACGTAGCATCATAACTTTAAACTACATTTCCGAAACTGTGATTTTTATTTATTTTTCTCGAAACATCACGTAATACACAACCGACGTTTTCCTCAATATAACAGAAACAACTCATTCAATTTCGTAATTTGCAGGTACTGCTTTGCGGAGGCAGAAGGTGGCGGAGGTGATGCGGGCCCTGGACCCGCAGGAGGCCCGAATGTATTCTGTGAACGAGGTGGAGTTCGCGGCGGATATTTTCCGCCAGTGGGCGTTAATTCGCAAAGTCCGCGGCATGACGATGTTGCGACGGCGCTGGGTCGCCGAACCGTGCGAGACGTGCCGCTCGATGGTGAAGGAGGCCATCGAGAAGCTGTTGGGGGCGAGCGAATTTCGTCCGTTCCCCAAAAATTTCCCGGCACGCCGGTGACATCAATGTTTTTAATATTATTATAATTTGATTTAATATGTGAAATCTTCAAATTTTGAATAAATAAGTTTAGTTTCGTTTATGTAACTGTTGCGTCATCAAATCTCTAACCTTCCCCAATACTCTAGTGTAAATATAAGTATATATATAAGATTAGTTTAAAAATAATATTATTCAAATAATATTCGTTGCTCAGTTTCCGTTAGTGATATCAGTCTGTCGTTGAAATGTTCGAGCTAAGCTTATCACCTTGACCGGAAATATCTCTACAACTAACACATGGGAATGGTAAAACAAGAAGGAAGTGGAGGGGGAAATCGGAGGGTCCAGAGGGTTGTGTCGTCTAGATTTTAATCAGTATTATTGTAGCCGCGATCAAACCGAGTCGTAGTACAATGTCGACACCTAAATCGAAAGTACCCATGGGTAACGCAAGTAGAATTTTTAAGAGTTTTACAAAGCCAATGAAAAAATCTCAAAGAAATCTTGTTCTCGCGACTACGTACGGCTTGAACAATTCTATAACTAAAAAGATTGTTGTCGGTCTCGGACTTGGTGCAGACGAGTCATTTGTGCCAGTGATCAAACTCGAGAGCAATGCCTCGTGCTGCATATATTTCAACGCATCGGAGTGGTCTTTACTGGCAGACGAGTTGGACACCATCAGTGAATATCTGGATTCGAGCGGCTATTCAGCTGCAGATTGGTATTTCGAACATCTTACGCTAGGCGGTTGTACCATAACTTTCACCACCTCTCACGGTTCGAAAAGTATCAGTTTTGAAGCAAATAATATCGCCGAAGAGACGGATGGTGCTGATCCTGAAGAAGAAGAAGAAAACTCCGAGACGAGCAGTGGGGGTGTCAAGCGGAAGCTGTCTTATCGTCCCACGATAGTGATGCAGAAGACTACGTTTGACGGGTTGAAGACGGTGTTTGTGTGTGTAGAAGAACAGTTGCACCGCCTTCAACGACTTGCCCACAGTGTCAATCAGTGTAAGAAACTGTACATCGAGCATATAGCGGAGAAGGTGAAACTACAAGGCCCTCGAGAGCCATCTCTTCATCGAATAAATCTGCTCTCCACAAGGGAGTTTGATTTTGCAAGGGCACACGTCAGGTTACAACTAGAGGAAGAATTTGTGAATAATTATTGCGACATCGTTCTGCTGGAATTGACAAAATTATTCCCGCATTATCTCGCAGTAGGAATCAAACAGAAGGTGGAAGAGGAATCGAGCTGATCGTCGTTTGCAAATTATCGTATACGCAATGTCGATTTACGTTCCTATACGTTCTGGTTCTCGCTCTGCAGAAGAAACTCTCGACGCAACGGCAACGGTGACATTATTGGATTCTGATAACCAGCAGTCGTGTATGACATCACACCACTCAGGTGAAGAAACACCCTGTGTTAATTACCGTGTAACAAACATCGATTCTGAAGTTTTGGAGACCTACACCTTGTTGTTTGTGTCGGTGATGATGTTAATGCTGTTATCTTTTATATTACCTTTCATTTTGTATCGCTCATTTGAATGTCATGAATGATCGCATAATTGTACGTAGCATTAAGATTTTTGAATAAACGTATGATATGTATTTGTCGCGTCATCGAATCTCTATCCTTCACCCCTCCTGTAGTTTTAAGCGTAGATATAGTAAACAGGGGATGCCGCTGAAATATTTACAAGTACAAAAATTTTGGAGTAGGGATATCATCGTTATCGCTTTCCAGAAGCTTCTAGAACATTCTAGAACATTCTAGAACACACGGACACGAAACGTACGATATGTATTTGTCGCGTCATCATATCTCTTTCCTTCACCCCCGCCTCCTGTAGTTTTAAGCGTACATATAGTAAACAGGGGATGCCACTGAAATATTTCCAAGTACAAAAATTTTGGAGTAGGGATATCATCGTTATCGCTTTCCAGAAGCTTCTAGAACATTCTAGAACATTCTAGAACACACGGACACGGTGAGGTAAGCGCGTGTGTGAGTGGGCGGTAGAACGCGTCATCGTCCCCATAGCTGACCCAGACTAGAGAGAGACAGACCCAGACTAGAAAGAGACAGAGCGATGCACTCACCCCACAACTGACCCGGGGGGGAGGTGGGGTAAGGGGTAGCATGGTCAGGGCCAGTGACCGCAGACAGGGGGAGGGGGAGGGGGGAGCTGATTAGAAGGTCCCCGTACACACCAGACCGGATGTGGACCAGACTGATAAGATAACACACTGACCCACATACCCCTTATCATCCCTTATCAGGATGAGTCGGGGGGGAAAGGGGGAATATCTGTCTCCCCATAGCTGCCCCTATCTACTCCTGTATTTTTTTTTTTTTCATTAATTATTCAGGGTGGTGTCTGATGGGTATCGGTTTTTCGCTCCTAACTCCTTAGGGGTGATAGCTGAAATATCGAAACTAGGGGGAATCGTCAGCTCATATATTGCTCGTAATTCCCGTGTTTTTTTTTTTCCCCCATAATAATTATTCGGGGTGCTGACTGATGGGTAGCGGTGTTTTGCTGCTAACTTCTTAGGGGTAGTAGCTGAAAAATAGAAACTAGGGGAAATCGTCACCTCATAAATAGCTCGTAATTCCTGTATTCCTTTTTTTTTTTTCATCAATTATTCGGGGTGGTGACTGATGAGTATCGGTTTTTTGCTCCTAACTCCTTAGGGGTAGTAGCTCAAGAATCGAAACTAGCGGGCATCGTCAGCTCGTAAATAGCTCGTAATTCCCGTGTTTTTTTTTTTTTTTTTTTTTATAATAATTATTCGGGGTGCTGACTGATGCGTAGCGGTTTTTTGCTCCTAACTTCTCAGGGGTAGTAGCTGAAAAATAGAAACTAGGGGAAATCGTCACCTCATAAATAGCTCGTAATTCCTGTATTTTTTTTTTTTTGTTTCATCAATTATTCGGGGTGGTGACTGATGGGTATCGGTTTTTTGCTCCTAACTCCTTAGGGGTGGCAGCTCAGAAATCGGAACTAGGGGGAATCGTCAGCTCATGAATAGCTCGCATTTCTGTATTTTTTTTTTTTCATCAATTATTCGGGGTGGTGATTGATGGGTATCGGTTTTTTGCTCCCAACTCCTTAGGGGTGGTAGCTGAATAATTGAAACTATGGGGAATCGTCAGCTCATAAATAGCTCGTAATTCCCGTGTATTTTTTTTTTTTTTTTTTTTTCATCAATTATTCGTGGTGGTGACTGAAGGGTATCGGTTTTTTGCTCCTAACTCCTTAGGGGTGGTAGCTCAAAAATCGAAACGAGGGCGAATCGTCAGCTCTTGAATAGCTCGTAATTCCTGTATTTTTTTTTTTTCATTAATTATTCAGGGTGGTGTCTGATGGGTATCGGTTTTTCGCTCCTAACTCCTTAGGGGTGCTAGCTGAAATATCGAAACTAGGGGGAATCGTCAGCTCATATATAGCTCGTAATTCCCGTGTTTTTTTTTTTCCCCCATAATAATTATTCGGGGTGCTGACTGATGGGTAGCGGTGTTTTGCTGCTAACTTCTTAGGGGTAGTAGCCGAAAAATAGAAACTAGGGAAAATCGTCACCTCATAAATAGCTCGTAATTCCTGTATTCCTTTTTTTTTTTTCATCAATTATTCGGGGTGGTGATTGATGGGTATCGGTTTTTTGCTCCTAACTCCTTAGGGGTGGTAGCTGAATAATCGAAACTAGGGGGAATCGTCAGCTCATAAATAGCTCGTAATTCCCGTTTTTTTTTTTTTTACTTATCATAATTATTTGGGGTGCTGACTGATGGGTAGCGGTTTTTTGCTGCTAACTTCTGAGGGGTAGTAGCTAAAAAGAAGAAACGAGGGCGAATCGTCAGCTCTTGAATAGCTCGTAATTCCTGTATTTTTTTTTTTTTCATTAATTATTCAGGGTGGTGTCTGATGGGTATCGGTTTTTCGCTCCTAACTCCTTAGGGGTGATAGCTGAAATATCGAAACTAGGGGGAATCGTCAGCTCATATATTGCTCGTAATTCCCGTGTTTTTTTTTTTCCCCCATAATAATTATTCGGGGTGCTGACTGATGGGTAGCGGTGTTTTGCTGCTAACTTCTTAGGGGTAGTAGCTGAAAAATAGAAACTAGGGGAAATCGTCACCTCATAAATAGCTCGTAATTCCTGTATTCCTTTTTTTTTTTTCATCAATTATTCGGGGTGGTGACTGATGAGTATCGGTTTTTTGCTCCTAACTCCTTAGGGGTAGTAGCTCAAGAATCGAAACTAGCGGGCATCGTCAGCTCGTAAATAGCTCGTAATTCCCGTGTTTTTTTTTTTTTTTTTTTTTATAATAATTATTCGGGGTGCTGACTGATGCGTAGCGGTTTTTTGCTCCTAACTTCTCAGGGGTAGTAGCTGAAAAATAGAAACTAGGGGAAATCGTCACCTCATAAATAGCTCGTAATTCCTGTATTTTTTTTTTTTTGTTTCATCAATTATTCGGGGTGGTGACTGATGGGTATCGGTTTTTTGCTCCTAACTCCTTAGGGGTGGCAGCTCAGAAATCGGAACTAGGGGGAATCGTCAGCTCATGAATAGCTCGCATTTCTGTATTTTTTTTTTTTCATCAATTATTCGGGGTGGTGATTGATGGGTATCGGTTTTTTGCTCCCAACTCCTTAGGGGTGGTAGCTGAATAATTGAAACTATGGGGAATCGTCAGCTCATAAATAGCTCGTAATTCCCGTTTTTTTTTTTTTTACTTATAATAATTATTCGGGGTGCTGACTGATGGGTAGCGATTTTTTGCTGCTTACTTCTGAGGGGTAGTAGCTAAAGAGGAGAAACTAGGGCGAATCGTCAGCTCTTGAATAGCTCGTAATTCCTGTATTTTTTTTTTTTATAAATTATTCAGGGTGGTGTCTGATGGGTATCGGTTTTTTGCTCCTAACTCCTTAGGGGTGGTAGCTCAAATATCGAAACTAGGGGAAGTCGTCAGCTCATAAATACCTCGTAATTCCCGTGTTTTTTTTTTTTTTCTCATATTAATTATTCGGGGTGCTGATTGATGGGTAGCGGTTTTTGCTGCTAACTTCTTAGGGGTAGTAGCTGGAAAATAGTAACTAGGGAAAATCGTCACCTCATAAATAGCTCGTAATTCCTGTATTCCTTTTTTTTTTTCTCATCAATTATTCGGGGTGGTGACTGATGGGTATCGGTTTTTTGCTCCTAACTCCTTAGGGGTGGTAGCTCAGGAATCGAAACTAGCGGGAATCGTCAACTCGTAAATAGCTCGTAATTCCCGTGTTTTTTTTTTTTTTTGTTTTATAATAATTATTCGGGGTGCTGACTGATGCGAAGCGGTTTTTTGCTGCTTACTTCTGAGGGGTAGTAGCTGAAAGAAAGAAACTAGAGGGAATCGTAACCTCATAAACAGCTCGTAATTCCTGTATTTTTTTTTCATCAAATATTCGGGGTTGTGACTGATGGGTATCGGTTTTCTGCTCCTAACTCCTTAGGGGTGGTAGCTCAAAAATCGAAACTAGGGCGAATCGTCAGCTCTTGAATAGCTCGTCATTCCGGTATTTTTTTTTTCTTATCAATTATTTGGGGTGGTGGCTGATGGGTATTGGTTTTTTGCTCCCAACTCCTTAGTGGTGGAAGCTCAAAAATCGAAACTAGGGGGAATCGTCAGCTCATGAATAGCTCGTAATTCCCGTGTTTTTTTTTTTTTTTATAATAATTATTCAGGGTGCTGACTGATGGGTAGCGGTCTTTTGTTGCTAACTTCGTAGGGGTTGTAGCTAAGAAATAGAAACTAGGGGAAATCGTCATCTCATAAATAGCTCGTAATTCCTGTATTCCTTTTTTTTTTTTATCAATTATTCGGGGTGGTGACTGATGGGTATCGGTTTTTTGCTCCTAACTCCTCGGGGGTAGTAGCTCAAAAATCGAAACTAGCGGGCATCGTCAGCTCGTAAATAGCTCGTAATTCCCGTGTTTTTTTTTTTTTTTTTTTCATAATAATTATTCGGGGTGCTGACTGATGCGTAGCGGTTTCTTGCTGCTAACTTCTCAGGGGTAGTAGCCAAAAAATAGAAACTAGGGGAAATCGTCACCTCATAAATAGCTCGTAATTCCTGTATTTTTTTTTTTTGTTTCATCAATTATTCGGGGTGGCGACCGATGGGTATCGGTTTTTTGCTCCTAACTCCTTAGGGGTGGCAGCTCAGAAATCGAAACTAGGGGGAATCGTCAGCTCATGAATAGCTCGCATTCCTGTATTTTTTTTTTTCATCAATTATTCGGGGTGGTGATTGATGGGTATCGGTTTTTTGCTCCTAACTCGTTAGGGGTGCTAGCTGAATAATCGAAACTAGGGGGAATCGTCAGCTCATAAATAGCTCGTAATTCCCGTTTTTTTTTTTTTTACTTATAATAATTATTCGGGGTGCTGACCGATGGGTAGCGGTTTTTTGCTGCTAACTTCTGAGGGGTAGTAGCTAGAAAGGAGAAACGAGGGCGAATCGTCAGCTCTTGAATAGCTTGTAATTCCTGTATTTTTTTTTTTTTCATTAATTATTCAGGGTGGTGTCTGATGGGTATCGGTTTTTCGCTCCTAACTCCTTAGGGGTGATAGCTGAAATATCGAAACAAGGGGGAATCGTCAGCTCATATATTGCTCGTAATTCCCGTGTTTTTTTTTTTTCCCCATAATAATTATTCGGGGTGCTGACTGATGGGTAGCGGTGTTTTGCTGCTAACTTCTTAGGGGTAGTAGCTGAAAAATAGAAACTAGGGGAAATCGTCACCTCATAAATAGCTCGTAATTCCTGTATTCCTTTTTTTTTTTTCATCAATTATTCGGGGTGGTGACTGATGAGCAGGGCCTGGAAGTTGGGGCCAACAATCAGACGTGGCAAGAGAGCGTAATACATGCAATAATCACAAGAAAAAAAGACGATTCGCTATACGTCGAATGTCGAAATCGAGTGAAGTAAGCATCAAAACACGTGGATGAAGGGCTTTTGAGCGCTCTGCTGTTTTACCGACGGGGTAGCATGAGACTACCCTATAGATGTAGTCATTTGGATAGAGTTCTTTAGCTGGGCGCTAGATGCGCTCTTCGGAACAAGGAGTTGTCGGAGCTCGCTCAAAAGCCCTTAAGGGCGTTGACTAGGCCTCGCCAAGCGCGCGTAAATAGACGGTCGGCATTTACCTTCTCGTTTCCTCATTTTTCAAGATAACGAAGTTTTCGATAAAGATTCTTACAGATAAAGGCTGTATCCGTGTCATGGCTTTGGCCTAATTTGCGATTTCACTTTTAGCTTGGCAAAAAAAAATCTCGAAAGTACGATCGAATAAATGTAGAGATATAAGAATGAATAAATATGCAGCGGTATTTTTATGATGTTTCACATACTTAAAATAATTTTCTAAGTCTAGCTAAATCTTAGGTTGTTATTTTCAATGTTAAACTTAAGCCTCCTCACCAGTCCGATAAGTGTAGACCATGCAAGAGTATGCAGTATACATTTAAGTATACATGCAAGTTCAAGACTGCCCGTGTGTGGATAACGGGCAGCTCTCCGTGACTGATGCAGTAGATATATAAAATAAATGTATATGTCACTGCGTACTGAAAATCACTATTCTAATATCGCTTCGCTCGGTTAGAACGCGGTTCTTCGATGCAGCATGCGAAGTTACTGTGCATATTCAAGCATGTCCGGGTGTGAAAAAACAGGCAGCTTTGGGTACAAAGAAAAAAAAATATGTAAAAAAAAGACATTTGATATAAAATATAGTTACTATAAAATTTTTTTCGTTGTTTTAACACAGTCGGACGTGTTTCGACTTATATCGGCAACTGCTGACCCACTCGGACATATCTGTGCTGATTTTTAGGGCAACTGTGATTTGCGAGCCCACCCTTGCATATTCAAAAGTTTTCGTGTGTGAAAAAATGGGCAGTCCTCCGTTACTCGTGCAATGATGAAAGAAAATACTTGCTCTCTTGAAATTACCTGATGATATGACACTTTCAGACGCGCTTCCACCTAGTTTGGAAGCAACTACGATTGGCAAGCCCATGAAAAACTAAATAAAATTGAAAAAAAGCGTCTAATTAGCGTTAAAGTCGAATTTAACAAAAAATAAGACAGAAATCAAGACAAAAAATAAGACAAAAATTGAGATGAAAATCAATACAGGAGATAAGATAAAAATCAATACAGAAATCAAGACAAAGAATAATACACAATAAAGACAAAAAATCAAGACAGAAAATTAGACAAAGAATAAGATAAAAATCAAGACGAAAAATAAGACAAAAATCAAGACAAAAGTCAATACAAAAAATAAGATAAAAATCAATACAGGAGTCAGGACAGAGAATAAGATAAAAATCAATACAGAAATCAAGACAAAGAATAAGATAAAAATCAATACAGAAATCAAGACAAAAAATGAGATAAAAATCAAGACAAAAAATAAGATAAGAATCAAGACGAAAGTCTAGGCAAAAAATGCGAGTCAATAATAAAATCAATAGATATACAATAGGAATACAATTATAAAGATTGCTATTTCTATACTGTCATTGACGATTTGATAACCTCACTGTATTTTTTCTAATCAAAAATAACTAATCTATAGTAATGAAACGAATTTTTATTTTCATTAATCTCGGTCCAGCTTTAATAAACACGAATTCATTTCTAACAATATATATTTTTTTTCAAATATTTATTCACATATCGATGCTCTCGGTAGAAAAGTGTCTAAGTCCTCTTTTTTTCAAAAGGCATTTTTCTGTATTTTATGTTGAGAAATATCATTCTTCGTACGTTTTTTAGCTCTCCTGAAAAATTTTCAAAAATGGAGTTAGACAAATTGCTAATTAGAACGTCGATATGTATAATCAGTGAAATCATCAATATTAACAATATTTACTTGAAAATAACAAACAAACAAGCTAATGTTATAATCTTTCTTATTCAGTGAGGCATGCTTTCACTGTGCTTTTACAACGGGCTCCTAGTGAGTCCGTAGGCAGTCATACATGAGTATAAATTTATGTCAACTGTAATATAATAAGAAAAAATTCAACACTATCAGATGAATTAGTGCTGTTCTACGATTATACCTGTGGTTTTTCTCAAATCTATACATGTCTTTAAGTAGAAAGGGTCAGCTCGCTTAATACATGCTCAGTTTTTCGTTTGAACTATTCTGTGATCTGCCCATCTATTTGTTTTTGTCTTTAGAGTCTGCTTCGGCGCAGATGTCCAGCTTCATGTCTATTGGCAACTCCTAAAAGACCTTTGCTGCCACGTCGTGATAACTTCTTCTGTCAGTTCGCTCAGTTTGCAGGACAACATGTTAATTTGGATCCTTGCTCTATCGTCCCTCTCTAGGTTGGTTGCTTTCGAGCTGTCTCATTGCTGTGTTTCATACAGCTCCCCACGCAAGTATTTCATAGTTCCCATTCTTCCACCACGAGGAAGAGGGCGCAAGTATCATCTACATACGCCAGAATCTCGCAATTTGTCTAGATTTCGGAAATATTATCCAGTATGACAGTAAGATGATGGAACCCCATAATCGATGACCTCACTCTTGAAGACAGTGGCTCCTATTCTCACTCGTTGTCGCTTGTCGACCAAGTAGCTGGACAGCAAGTCATGCGCTGTTCCTCTGAATCATTTCTTCTTCAGCTTCTCTGTCAGCAGTAGTATACTCAGGGTCTCTAACACTTTCTTCAGGTCTATGAAAGTGCCCAAGCAGGGCCGGATCTGCAATATTGTTATGCGTAGTCAGTGAAGATTGCTGTCTTGTGCCCTGGTATAAGCTGGTTATCCTCGACTATAGGCATTTCACCACCACTTTGGCTCGTTGACGAGGTGGGTAGGTTTTCAGGACGCTAACTGATCTTCCTTTGTATCTTCAACTCCGTAGCCGGCCAAAGTACCGTCGAGTTCTGAGGCCCTGCTGCTTTTGAGTTCATATAGACAGGATCCTTTCTTTATCTGTTTGAGCAATTTTTGTTCGCTTGAGTCACTGGCGTACATCAGCTGTAGCTTCAGCATTGCTCGAAATAGTCATTGCATTTTTTTAACAATAAAAACAACAGCAGGGTGTCCAGCAACTGAGCATTTCGAAATTCCCTGAGAATTCCAGGTTTTCCAGGGCAATATTCGTCGTTTTTACAGGGTAAAAAGCCTAATATATACAGAGCGATTCTGTGGAAAGTGACGTGCCTAAAAAGTAGGCAAACGGGAAACGCCTGGATTGAGCAGATCAAAGATCGACGATTGGATTTTATTTATTACGTAATAATCTGCTCAATTCAGGCGTTTTCCGTTTGCTTACCTTTCAGGCGCGTGATTGTCCACATAATCGCTCTGTATAACCATTCTCAGTGTTAGATCAGCGCGTGCGAGAAATTGATTTTTGATTTTCGAATTTAAACACAAAACTTTGAATTCCCAGGACTTTAGCAAAATTTCCTAAGAATTCCCTGAGAATTCCCTGAGAATTCCCTGTCCAACGAAATTCCCTGAGAATTCCAGGTTTTCCAGGTTTACCCTGTCGCTGGACACCCTGAACAGCACTAATTTAGCTAAAATCTAAGCACGTCTGAATGTGTATAATAAAATATAGCAGATGCATAAATAACTTATAGGTGAACGTGAGTCTCATTGGGATGTCATATATTTTCTTAAAATTAACTGGTTATAGGTTCCCTTGATGTAGTTTAGATCATTTAAAATTTAACATTTACCTTAAAACTGTAATCACCTAATCATAATTATGATACTTATCCCTTAAGGTGATCTATACCCTTCTCAATATTATTCACGTACACTAAACGTAATGGATTCTGAGCCGGATGTGTTCGACAATCGAAGAAACAGCCAATCGGCGCTCTGGATTTTTGTAGTCCAGAGCGCTGATTGGCTGTTTCTTCTATCTAGATTACACATCCGGCTCAGAATCCATTACGTTTAGTGTACATACTACCCATAATGTTGAGTAATTATCGTACCATTATTATATATATATTTTTCATAGAGGCCTATTAAACATAAATACTATATAAACAAACATAATCAACCATATATTACGTTAAACCATTCATTCGAGATGGTCAAATATTAGGTTATACGCCAGACTTAGTTAATCCTGAATGTAAGCACACTCCTCTAAAATAAACGATATCGTGCACTCAGATATCCCTTGCACATACCAAGAACGAAAGTCACCCAACAACCGCCCAACGGTCAAAAGCCTATACGACACTAACCATACGAAACAACTCAAATACTAACAAAATAATATCCTCACTAACCATACAATACCCAGCCTGGCTCAACGACCATATATCCCCAACAACATCATATCATCAACTATTCTATAAACAATATCAATCCTTCACATGACCAGATCACTACAGATCCGTTATTTGAATATCATATTCATACTACACCCTAATCCCACATTCGCATGTTAACTATAAGTTGTAATCATATACGAAACACCAAGTTATATCTTTACGTTGTTACTTTATATATAATCGAACTATTACGCATTTGTTCCATGTCTTATAATCTTAACAAATGCCATAACGATACATATATACTCACCCTGATGGGCCAATTCAACGAAATTGTCGTTGGAAATGTGTTGAGGTCCTTGAAATATCGTTGATCATGTATTGGTAAAACATTGTGGACGTTGGAATTGTATTGGACGCGAGTTCTTCGTTGGCCCGTCGTTGTCAGCGCGTTGGAGGACAACTATCAGCGCATTGGGCAGGCGTTGAAAGTCTGTTGGTTAACCAATATTAGATACCGCGTTGGCCCGTCGTTGACATCGCGTTGGAGGACAACTATCAGCGCATTCGGCAGGCGTTGAAAGTCTGTTGGTTAACCAATATTAGATACCGCGTTGGCCTGTCGTTGACAGCGCGTTGGTGGACGACTATCGGCGCGTTGGGCAAGCGTTGGGAATCTATTGGCCCACCAATATTAGATACCGCGTTGGCCTGTCGTTGACAGCGCGTTGGAGGACAACTATCAGCGCATTGGGCAAGCGTTGAAAGTCTGTTGATTAACCAATATCAGATACCGCGTTGGCCCGTCGTTGACAGCGCGTTGGTGGACGACTATCGGCGCGTTGGGCAAGCGTTGGGAATCTGTTGGCCCACCAATATTAGATACCGCGTTGGCCTGTCGTCAGGCGCGGATCCAAGGGGGGGGGCCATGGGGGCGATGCCCCCCCCCCCCCCCCCCAAAACCTCAAGCTTGAGGGTGGTCGCTCGCGTATCAAGGCGCGAATGACTAAAACGGTGACGAGAAAAATCATAAATTGATATGACGAATATTATTTGTTGGTTAAGTTGTTGTAATAAAAAACCAAATATATTAATATGCCAAATAAAGTATAATGTTAGATATTAAATAAAATATTAATATCAACAAAATGTTTTGTTATTGAAAAAAAAAGACTCTCGAAGTCTTAATCCACCACAATACTCTAAGTTTCATTTTTACCCCCTGCACCTCTCATTATACTGGTGACGTCGATCGCCCCCCCCCCCCCCCCCCCCCCCCCCAAATCAGAAACCTGGATCCGCCACTGCCTGTCGTTGACAGCACGTTGGAGGACAACTGTCGGCAAGTTGGGCGATCGTTGAAAATCTGTTGACTTACCAATATTAGATACCGCGTTGGCCCGTCGTTGACAGCGCATTGGAGGTCAACTATCGGCAAGTTGAGCGAGCGTTGGGAATCTGTTGGCTTACCAATATAGATACCGCGTTGGCCCGTCGTTGTCAGCGCATTGGAGGTCAACTATCGCCAAGTTGAGCGAGCGTTGGGAATCTGTTGGCTTACCAATATAGATACCGCGTTGGCCCGTCGTTGTCAGCGCACTGGAAGACAAATATCGGCAAGTTGAGCGAGCGTTAGGAATCTGTTGGCTCACCAATATTAGATACCGCGTTGGACTTTGGAGGGCAAATGTTGAAGTGTTAGGCAGCAGCAAAGAAAATGTACAGGTTGGTGAAATAACGGGGCGACGTTAGGAAAAACTGGTAATCAGATGAAAACAACGAATGCCTGCGTATCCAAATTGAAATTTTCGACACTTTTTATCATGTCAATAGTAGACGTAATCATTTATATTAACTGAAACTTCTCATGTGGATGATATATATGGGTCTTTCCACGCCATCCGGGACAGCCTCTGGCCCTGACCCCTCCCGACTTTTTTCATACTTTGTTCTGATATTCGGTAGACCGAAAGAAGTGCTCGTGATTTTTTTGTAATTTTTATTTCAATTGGTTTTCGATTTACATATTTTTAAAAATTTTCAATACCTGACCATCGCAAAATGTTCCGACGCCTATATTCCTGGATCTATCAGTCGGATTACGAAATATGAGTATATGAAATTAATCAGAAGGAAGTGAACTTCTCAAAAGAAGTATTTCGGGATAATTGTGCTCCGTCCTCCATAGTGAATTCTTCGTTCAAATATGTGAAATCGATTTTTCTCGAAGTATGACATGATTAATAATTTTCAAAAAATTCTCAAAAATACTTCGATGAAAAACAAATATTTTGAGCTATGGCCGATCATGGCTTTCTCTTACCTTCTGGACTGTTTTCGAATTTTAAAAATCTTCAACGCTACAACCGCTCGTACAAGAACCGCTCGAACTTGTCATTATGTTTCATTCATTGTTTTTTCATGAAACTAATAAATTAAATAATGAATAATTATAATTAATCTAACTTAATCCCGGTGGTAGCACTGCAGCGTTACATCAGAATAAGTTTTATAAAAAACAATGAATGAAACACAATGCCAAGTTCGAGCGGTTCTTGTACGAGCGGTTTGAGCGTTAAAAATTTTCTAAATTCGAAAAAAAACTCTAGAAGGAAAGAAAAAGCCACGATTGGCCATAGCTTTCCAACTATATACCGGCCACGGAGCCGGTACCAACGCGTGTCCAACGCACCTTCAACGCGCTTCCAACGCGCCTTCAACGCGATTCCGACGCTCTCAACAGCTTTCCAACGATATACCGGCCACGGAGCCGGTACCAACGCGTGTCCAACGCACCTTCAACGCGCTTCCAACGCGCCTTCAACGCGTTTCCAACGCGCCCTCAACGCGTTTCCAACGCGCCTTCAACGCGCTTCCAACGCTCCCAACACGTCTCCAACGCGTTTCCAACGAACCTTCAACGCGTTTCCAACGCTCCCACCATGTTTCCAACGCGTTTCCAACGACGTACAGGCCACGGAGCCGGTACCAACGCGTTTCCTATGCACCTTCACCGTGTTTCCAACGCGTCTTCAACGCGCTTCCAACGCACCTTTAACGCGCTTCCAACGCGCTCCCAACACGTTTCCAACGCGTTTCCAACGATATACCGGCCACGGAGCCGGTACCAACGCGTTTCCAACGCACCTTCAACGTGTTTATAACGCTACCAACAGGTTTCCAATGAAAAAGTCGTTGGAAAAGAGTATTGGATTTGAAACAAATCAACTGATCTTCAACGTACTTCATACGTTGACGTTCAATGATTGCTCAACGGGATATAAACGGTTGGAAATACGTTGGAAAATCGTTGAACTGGCCCATCAGGGCATATATTATAACCATATACTCATCTAACCATAGTCGCTAGATTATGCTATGTACGCATATTATTCTTTAGCAATTACTCTTTTATGTCATCTACCTTATAATATTGTATTCGCACACCGAGAAAAAAAATCGTTTGGATCAAATGAATTTCAATTCGGTGAAACGAAAACGGCGATCGCGGGCGGCGAAGTGAAATGTTGATTGAATGAACAAAATTATGCAGTCAATTCAAAACTGAAAAAATGGTTGTGACGACTACATGCAGTATTTGACTCAAATATCAAAATGTTGCTAAACATGAATTTTTAATTGTCGGAACGGCCACATTCAGTTGATTCAAATGTATCACTTTGTTGATTTTATGGCATAAATCATCACCTCAATATAGTCATTAATTGACTCCGAATTTTTTTTTTTTTTTTCGCCTATGCCCAAATGATGTTATATGGCATGAAAAAGATTTTGCCACCAAAAAACTATTTCTTTTTTTTTTTTCTGGCGCTTACGACCTCATGGCCTTAGTGACGCGATATTATGAGCGTGAAATTACATATTAAAGATTTTTATATTAGAAAAACGTCGCCTTGTTTTGGCCGGGATTCGATCCGGGACGCACGCATTCGCTCGCATTACTAGTCACACGCTCTACCGACTACGCTAAACTATTTATTGGAATAAGTTGTCACTTTTTCGTATTTGTGTTGAATTTGGCATCTGTCTCGATGATATCATATCATTTTAATGCTGCTAAGATTAACTGAACATCCAAATTCCAAATATTTTCTCAATTCAATTTCTTTTCTAGAGTTTCGAAAGTTCTCAAGAATAAAATTCAGCTCAGACTTAGCTACGTTTTCGTGTACACAATTTGAAATAATGAAATTATTCGAAACAACCCTAACATTTAATTAGTTCAACCGTGAACATAAGTAACAAAGAAATAGTTCCCATAATCATAGGCAAAACAATTCGATGAATCCAATGATATTGTTGGATGAACAACATATCATGTCGATAAAATGAATTCGCTCAGATGTAAAGTCAACGTCACAATTATGTTAATATATAGCTGTTTCGCACGTTTCAACCCTTACAGAAAAAACACTCGACTTTTGAGTGTATATCCTCAAATATGAGCGTTAACACCGAATTTTTTGTGTGATCGTCAGTTTTTAGGTATTTACACTCGATTTTTGAGTGTATATCATCAAAATTCAGCGTTAACACCAAATTTTCTATGTGAATATTCATTTTTGAGTGTATACACTCGATTATCGAGTGTATATACTCAAAATTAGGTGTTGATTCTCAATTTTGTCAGTGTTAATTCTCAACGTTCAGAGTAAACCTTTAATCGTTGGGTGTAAACACTTATTCATTGAGTGTGAATACTCAAAGTTGAGGATCAACGGTGAAGATTCAGGATAAACCCTAAAAGTTGAGAATCAACTTTCAACTTCAAGTTCATATCTTGAACATGGAGAGTCAACACTCTCATATTGAGTGTCAGACCCCAATTGAATACTCAGATACCAAGTGTTAACTCTCAAAGTTGGGAATCATACACTATGATAATATGACAAACGCTATCACTCTCAACATGAATTCAGTTTTGATCCACCGAGTGTTTATGTACAGTAATAGATATGACGTTTAATTAACTGTATTCATTTTCAACACAATAAATAGTTAGCTTACTCTACTATACATCGATTAATTGATTAATTGATTCTTTCAATAGTCATTGTGACTCTTATTTGAACTTTCACACTTTCTTTTGGATTCAACTGGTTCAAAATATAGTGTCACTTAGACTGACAGTTATTTTGGTTATCGACGGAATTTTTCGCTCCGAGTACATGATTCGGTTCCGAATAAATAAAAAAAAATCCTCGCCAAATCTTAGCCCTTAATTTTGATATTAAGGGGTGCCGACAGCCCCTTACTTTTTCCCATCTGAACGACATGGGCTTTTAGACTGTTTTAATCAATTTTTTTCTTGAAGACCCAATTATCCGTCAAAAAATCTAAGATTGGGCAAAAATGTCGGTGATGACACTCCCTTCCAATAAAACAAAATTTGGCCATATTCATTAGGAATTTCATGTGGTTCATTTCATCGTTCGGAGTCTAACAATAAGATTTGAGGGATAAGAACGAAGACGAAATTGCGAAATTTTGTTTTACTGGAAGAGAGTATCATCACCGACATTGTTGCCCAATCTGAGATTTTTTGACAAATAATTGGGTCTTCAAGAAAAAAATTGATTGAAACAGTCGAAAAGCCCATGTTATTCAAATGGGAAAAAGTGAGGGGCTGTCGGCACCCCTTAATATTGAAATGAAGGGCTAAGATTTGGCAAGACTTTTTTATTTATTTATTGGGAACCGATTCATGTACTCGGAGCGAAACATTTCGTCGATAATCAAAATAACTGTCAGTCTAGTATCACTATTATGCAACTGTTCATTAATTCGTACGCTCAGGAGCTCGAGAGGATCGGGTGTCTTCCGGAGCATTGCACGCTGATTGTATGTATGAAAAAAAACAGGAGAATTTGAAGTAATTTTTTCAAACCACCGTTATACCTTTATTGCAACAAATATTTTATGGAACAGATCTACGAATACAAAAATATGGACATCTAATGGTTAGCGATTTATACTACATATGGGGCTGTCCACGTCAATTCACCTACACAGTCAAAATTTTTGCGTCATTTTTAACATAAAGTTTGTGTTAAAAGTTTTGTGTTAAATATTTAATACTTTGTAGTGTCAATTTTAACACAATTGTTAAAATTTTCACTACTTTAATTAATTTATTAATTTATTTTTATTTAAGTTAGGAGTTGACCCTCACCTTGAGGGTTACCCCCCCCCCCCCCCCCCTAAGTTGAGGGTTAACCCCCCAAGTTGAGGGTTAACCTCCAAGTTGACGATTAACCCTGTATTTTAGCGTTGACGCTCAATTTTAGTGTTAACTCTCAAGTTTGGAGTACGAAATGATCATGAAATTGAGTGTCAACTTGAGTGTCGTTTTAAGTGTTAATTTCGGTGTTTTTTTTGAGCGTTTTTTCCGTGAGGGAAGCAACAGAATATTTTTTCAATGCAATATATTTACCCGAAAAAATGAGATTGTACATTGAACTTTATATTTTGTACATGTTACCAGATATTACTTCATATAACATCTAATGTAGTTGAATTTACTAAGTCTTCCAACAAAATGGATTGCTTCAGTGAAAAGAACCGGAATTTTTGTTCCACCCAATATTTACTTGACTCAAGTGTCGAATGATTGATGCAATTATTTCCACACTGACTAAATATATTTGGTTAATTCAAACGATTTTTTTTCTCGGTGCATGCTAATCGTTGAGACAATGTTAACCC
This sequence comes from Tenthredo livida, assembly GCA_963992785.1. Lineage (NCBI taxonomy): Eukaryota > Metazoa > Arthropoda > Insecta > Hymenoptera > Tenthredinidae > Tenthredo > Tenthredo livida. The sequence continues at coordinate 10,904,990 of OZ023065.1, read as the reverse complement.
GATGTTCGGTTGACACTAAGTTAAGTTATCATACTATAATATTACCTAAATAACCATACTATATTATATACCATTACCGACATATATACAGATGACCAAACCAGCAAATTGCCAATCACTCTGTGCTATTTAATAACACCAACCCATTAACTTGTTAAATCACCGATTATAATATCTTTTATTATTCCAAAGTACCAAGTCACCAGTCTTTACTACGGCAGTATCGGTATAATTCAAATCATCACTTTATTAGTTGTCAAAAGATCATATAATCAACCAAGCGAAAGATTAAGACTTAAAACTAGACTAGAAATAAATAAAAGAGAGAAAACCCCTAAACTGTCAAACCCAGGTAACCTACCGCGAACTGCGCAGCGACAGAATATATGAAAGGAAAATCCCTCAAAATATTAACTATTAAGAATTAACATTAAGGAAGAAATTGTAAACTACAATTTATTGTTTGTATCTTTAAATAAGCTTCACTGAAAACTCTTAAACTCATAAAATCTCGAAACAGTATGAACACGTGCGAAAACTTAAAAGAGCGAGTAAAAACAAAACCCCAGGTATTAGAAGATCATATAAAACCTAAAAAAAACCCTTAAGGTCGCAGAGGAAGGAATCGCCCTAGCAACGAGAGAAAAAGCAACGCGACAAACATCGAAACTAAACATGCACCAGGCACGTGAAGAGGCATGAACAAAGGCAAAGATCAAGGAACTCTACGAGAGACAAAGAACTCGATGAGGAACAAGGACAAGGACTACGAGAAGCAAACACCAGCTGAGGGGCTAGTCGAGGGGAAGAAAAACCCCGCCAGAACACCCACCAAAAGGAAGATTTAAATCCATATAAGGCAATGTCACAAATATCTCTGGGCCCTAGACCAATCGTAGGCAAACCAGACCCCCACGCGAAACTGCGGCCCAATCAGCTAAGGCCCTTCACACCAGCCTAATCTTGGACCCCGCACCCCCGATTCATGATATAAAACCACCGCGACCCAGCAACAGCTCTCTCGTCTTCCCCTGCACCGAACCGCACTTGACTTCTCTTCACACCAGCTTCGCAGCATCTCCAATTTCACATCTCGGACTTGAAGATACATCGAACCTCAGACGAAGATTCAGAACGCAAAACTTTTACATATTACGCCCAGTTTTCAAAACGTTCATTCATACTTATTTTTTCCGAATACGGAACTTAGCTTCAAGTAAATTCTATTTTCAAAGTAATCGATTCAGTGAAGGTTATATTAAAACCAAGAATCACAGTATATTATCAATAAAGTCAAATAACAAGTTTAAATTCGAGTAAGATCAATCTAAATCATTTATCCTTCGCCACCCCCTGATCCAGTTCAAACCTAAGCAACACCGAAGATCAAGGGACGAGCCCTCATTGAAGATTAAGAAGAAACCGACTCAAGGTAAGAGCAATCATAATAACACTTTAAAATAATCCATCCTCTCGTTATTCAATTAAAAGACTTCAAGTCCGAATCAAGAAGATGAGATTCAAATATTAAAATATTCAAACGAGTAGTGAGATGAGAGCATGAATAGTTAGATAGCGCGACTCCTCTGAATTTGATACTAGATTAATCCAGTCCACTGTATTTCAATACTTTATCGATAATTGGTAACCCAGAACTCTCGAGTGAAGGTCTAGGTTGTCCGCCACGATATTTCCAATAGCTAACCTCTAGAATTATCCGCGAACGCCGCTCCGACGTCACAAGACAGAAGAATTTCTCTCTCATACGTGAGCGAAAAGGCGGAGCGTGTCCTCTCCATGTCTATAAGCTCTATGCCATGAAGTAATAGTAACCCAGGTAGCAAAATTCAATAAGTCATCTAAAAGCTATCTGAAGGATACCTAATGTCCGTCTGGAAGTTAACTATAAGTTACCTTTCAAACACTTGTTAACTATAAGTTATCTTTCAGATACTTGGTAACTTATAGTTAACTTCCAGACGGACATTAGGCATCCTTTAGATAGCTTTTGGATGACTTATTGAATTTTGCTACCTGGGAAGGAGACCGAACTCCGTTATACAATTTTGGCTATGTTCGTTATGGTGATCTGGTGGATAAGCTGAATCTGGTGAATCGTGAAGGAAATACACGGCGGATCTTTTATTATTTCTGAAAGATACGTGACTAGTTAAAAATACGGCGAAGAATCACAGGTAAGTTTCCTCCGAAACAAAACACCATAACCTCACTAAATCACTGTTTATTACTTCGTGGTGACGGCCGAGCTATCTCTCTCGCACTTTCTGTGAGAGAGAAAGAGACACCGCTAGAATGTGTAACGCGCAGGCGCGAAGACTGCGATTATTCTTTTCAGCGGACTGCTGCTTTGTCGTACAGAAACCGTTGCCCCATTTTGAAACGAGGCCGCGGTAGGGATGCGCGATGTTCAGAAAATAATCGATACTGATATAATCGATGTCTAGAAAAAAAATCGATCACAACAATCGATAACTCTGTAAAAAACATCGACACATCGATAAATCGGTGTAAGAATGTGAATTTCGCATTACTCCAAAAAAACATTGTTTGTTATATTTTTTCGACAAATATACACAATCGCTTCAATCTTCATTTGTCGGTTACTTTTATTAGAAGCGGTTTGATGATAGGATGTTGCGAAACAGTTCAACTGAAGGAGAATGAAAAACCTGAATTGGAAAAATATAACCCGAAACCAAACCCAAAAATGAAAAGCCAATGTTTCGTAAGAAGAATCGGATATCGATTAATCGAAAAGTAAAAACATCGAAAAAATATAATCGATTAATCGGAAAAAAACATCGGCACTTTCGATTAATCGCAAAGTATCGCGCATCCCTAGGCCGCGGCTGAGTTCCGTCTCCTTACTATTACTTCGTGCTCTATGCCTTCATCGTTATCGAAAACAAAGATGTTTTGGGATGGTTGTGTTCGGAATTCCATATAGAATCGGGATCTCTCGGTCAATTTTGCATTCTTTATGCGTAGGCTTTGATATAAGTCGACATAAATGGCACGCCAACACTTTTCGATCGAAAAAAAAAAAAAAACCCGATTCCATTCGATCAAATGTACCAGTTCGAATTCAGTACTCGTCAAACATCGGCTGACGAAAGGACAAGTCGAATGATAGCCCCGTTTCTGAGATATTCGACGGGCCGATAGCAAATCGGGTATACCCCCCCCCCAATCATTTCACGGCCTTTGAAGGTTTAAAATTAAAAAGGGGATGGCCAGCCTGCGAAAAACAAACGAAAATCTTGGGTGGTGCTCAGCGCCGGTTTACCTATAGGCCCGAGAGGCCCGGGCCTAGATCGGCATTATCTAGAGGCGGCAAAAATTGGGTTTGAGAATCCAAATTATATGCAACTTGTATGATGAAGTTATTATTATTTTTTTTGTACAAATGAAAAAGTCCTAACGTTGGAAAAATGTGCCTATGAAAAGATATAAATTCTCATCTATGAAATATGTAACAGAATTATTATTATCAATATCATATATATGGGGCATTCCATGCCAAATCGACCTGGTCCTGACCCTTGACCCTCAGATCTGGTCCGCGATTTTTCGTATCATTCTTCAGACTCTAAACAGCAATCAGAATTTTTTTCAGATTTTTCAAGACAAATTTGAGCGCATCATGAATTTTCGAAGTTTTTTTTCAACACCTCGATGGCCGTGATCGAAAAATCTGTAAAAATTCTCAGAAATTTTGTATCCGAAATGAAAATTTTTGGACTAAAATTCATGACGTCTGGGCTTTTGCTCCAACCTGTTCTTCCAGCTTTTGAATCTGATCACGTTGATATTGCAGAAAAAAACAAAATGCTAAAAAAATCTGAAAAAATTTCCGGAAATCCTTGGCTGTCGTTAGAAATATTCAAGCAGCAGTCCACGGTGTATTGATCTCCGTTTCTATTTTTGCTAACTTTTTCTTCGAAAAAAGATTGAAAAAAAAACAGGGTTAAGCGAAAGTCCAGAAAATATGAATTTTGGTTTAAAAATTTTCGTTTGTGATACAGAATTTTTGAGAATTTTTTCAGATTAAAGAAATATTAATTTCGCCAAATACAACTATGCCATTTGTTAACATTAAATGAATTTTATTAACTATAAATAAACTGTTTTCTCGGTGCGGAAAACAAATCAAAATCTAAAAAGGGCAAAAATCCCATGTTAATCAAATGGGACAAGTATCGTCCTACAGGCAGGGGTTAATAGCACTTTTAAAAAAAAACAATAGCATAATTGTTTTTAGGCTATAAACTAATAATTTGGCCCATACCCAAGTAGAAAAAGTCAATTCGGGAAATAACGGACATCGTAATATGCAGCTATATCGGAAGATCTTGAATGAAGCGACTGTTCATAAGCATGTGTAATACAAATTATTGAATATTGATATATTCTGATTGATAAAATCTCATCGGTGAACAGATAACTTGGTAAGGAGGCGGCAAATAAGTTCGGGACTACAGGCGGCTCCAAGTTAAATCCGGCGCTGGTGGTGCTCAGTTACACAGGGCGCGTCGGGTCACGCGGCGCGTGAAACAATATGCAGTAACCAATGGGAGGGCTGCTTTTTCAAAAAATACATCATACACGCGTTAAAAGCAGCCCTCTTATTGGTTACTGCATATTGTTTGACGCGCCGCGTGACGGGACACGCTCTATGTAACTGAGCCATTAGTATATATCTAAACGATCTAAACCGTCGCTGTATTGCGGCGCAAATTAGGCTCTAAGTTTACTGTGTGTGTGTGTGTGTGTGTGTGTGTGTGTGTGTGTGCGCGCGCGAGCGCACGTGTGCGTGTGGTATGTGCGTGTAAAACGATGACGTTGCCACAGTGAATACCTTCAGATAACACGAGGTGAGACCGGTGAGACAGCCTGGGTGAGACCGATTCTATTGAAAGAAGCTCAGTGCCATGTCCAATACTCTACCGCATAATACGAACTCGAAAGAAATTTTCAAGTCAGAAGCCTCCAGAATCGGTATGACAGCAACGCTAGGAGCTGGTATAGCAGTCAGTATAGTCACTTGCTTGGTCATATTTGGGAGGTAAGTCCGACGCATTTTTATCGACTTTTATGAAAAACTAACTTTCAGTGCCTAATAGTTACTGTATGGTAAAATAATTTTATAAACCCCGGATTGTCTTTAACGTTTCGCCGATTTCGCAATAGACATAATCGCACAAATTGTCTCTTGAATTGTACAGTACGATAGATATTTGATTCATCTACCAACAGCGCCGGATTTAACTTGGAGCCGCCTGTAGTCCCGAACTTATTTGCCGCCCCCCTACCTAGTTATCTGTTCACTAATGAGATTTTATCAATCAGAATATATCAATATTCAATAATTTGTATTACACATGCTTATAAACAGTCGCTTCGTTCAAGATCTTTCGATATAGCTGCATATTAGGGTGTTCGTTATTTCCCGAATTGACTTTTTCTACTTGGGTATGGGCCAAATTATTAGTTTATAGCCTAAAAACAATTATGCTTTTTTTTTTTTTTTTAAGTGCTATTAACCACTGCCTGTAGGACGATACTTGTCCCATTTGATTAACATGGGATTTTTGCCCTTTTTAGATTTTAATTTGCTTTCCGCTTACTACTTTCATTACCTCATCAAATATTGTTGATTCTACAACTGTTCTGACCTCTTTGAATGGACACATTCTTACATTGGTAGAAAAATAATTTCATAAGTTTTGAAGTTTTTTTCAAAATTTATTTTTACCGTATTTTTCAGCAATTTTCGAATATTTTCGAATATTTTTGAATGTATTGACTTTTCAATGCTTTTGGTTTGAATTAAAAAGTATTCGAAACATATTAAACGATATGTTAAAAAAAAATTTGACCGCTTCAAAACTTAAAAAAATTTTTCCATCAGTGTAAAAATATGTCCACCCAAAGAGGTCATAACAGTAGAAGAATCAACAATATTTGATGAGGTAATGAAAGTAGTAAGCGAAAAAAATTATTAAAGTCTAAAAAGGGCAAAAATCCCATGTTAATCAAATGGGACAAGTAGGGTCCTACAGGCAGGGGTTAGTGGCACATTGAAAAAAAAAAAATAGCACAGTTGTTTTTAAGCTATAAACTCATAATTTGGCCCATACCCAAGTAGAAAGTGTCAATTCGGGAAATAATGGACACCCTACTGCATATGGGGCATTCCATGCCAAATCGACCTGATCCTGACCCTCGACCTCTCAGATCTGGTCCGCAATTTTTTGTATCATTCTTCTGACTCTAAATAGCAATCAGAATTTTTTTCAGATTTTTCAAAACAAATTCGAGCGCGTCATGAATTTCCTAAGTTTTTTTTCCAACACCTCGATGGCCGTGATCAAAAAATCTGAAAAAATCCTCAAAAATTCTGTATCACAAACGAAAATTTTTAAACCAAAATTCATATTTTCTGGACTTTCGCTTAACCCTGTTTTTTTTTCAATCTTTTTTCGAAGAAAAAGTTAGCAAAAATAGAAACGGAGATCAATACACCGTGGACTGCTGCTTGAATATTTCTAACGACAGCCAAGGATTTCCGGAAATTTTTTCAGATTCTTTTAGCATTTTGTTTTTTTCTGCAATATCAACGTGAAATCAGATTCAAAAGCTGGAAAAACAGGTTGGAGCAAAAGCCCAGACGTCATGAATTTTAGTCCAAAAATTTTCATTTCGGATACAAAATTTCTGAGAATTTTTACAGATTTTTCGATCACGGCCATCGAGGTGTTGAAAAAAAACTTCGAAAATTCATGATGCGCTCAAATTTGTCTTGAAAAATCTGAAAAAAATTCTGATTGCTGTTTAGAGTCTGAAGAATGATACGAAAAATCGCGGACCAGATCTGAGGGTCAAGGGTCAGGACCAGGTCGATTTGGCATGGAATGCCCCATATATATGATAATGATAATAATAATTCTGTTACATATTTCATAGATGAGAATTTATATCTTTTCATAGGCACATTTTTCTAACGTTAGGACTTCTTCATTTGTACAAAAAAAAAAATAATAATTTCATCATACAAGTTGCATATAATTTGGATTCTCAAACCCAATTTTTGCCGCCCCTAGATAATGCCGCTCTAGGCCTAGGCCTCTCGGGCCTATAGGTGAATCCGGCGCTGGTTAAGAGATATAGTCTAGTTTGATATAAGCCGGCTAGATTCATTGATCGATTGTGACGACTTAATCTTTATTCGTCACTTTAAATGCTTTTTAACTGCTTTTTGAAATGTACTGTATGTACTTTTGTAAATTACTTGTAGTGAATTGTTCGGATGTTACTAATAGAATTTCAGATATCACGAATGAATTATCTAGTATAAGCCTATATTCGGCCAGACCCCTCTTTTCGGTAGACAGGTATACCTACACGAGAAATTTTAGTCAACTGTGACTGTATACGCGTATTCGGCGATTGTGCACACTTCGAAGCTCACTTGATACCTGTGTGTAGCCATCTACTGGAGACGGAGTAGGCAACAGACGTATACAGTGAAGCTAAATGTAAACGGCGGCACCGTTCTCTGTATACACATGAGTGTCACCCGGGGTGCGTTCCGAATAAACGCGTGGGTGCTCTGGGGTATGTTGTATCTTTCTCTATTGCCATGAGTGAAGAAAGGATAAAGACACACCCGAGAGCACCCAGGCGTTTATTCGGAACGCACCCTGGTAGACGGCTACACATAGGAAACCAATTGCCGACTTCGCATTCGTCAACAATACCTGAACACAGTGTATACCACCTCCGCCTGCACTCGGATTCTCCACTACTGACTACACCGAGAGACAGTGACAGAGCACGAAATTTCCGCGTGTATGTGCGACACATTATACACAACGTGATACCTTCTGGCAGTTGGTATTATTTCATTGCACTGAAAGAAAAAAAGAGTCCCGCCAACTCTCTTGCGGTGCACGGCCAACGACGACTAGAGGAGCACGAGGGGGGGAGTTAGCGGAGCTCTGCGTTGAGGAGTAAGCCCAACTCCTCTACTAAGAGAGTTACGCATACACTCGCGATGCGGAGTTACGCGCGTAGTTATTTAGTATGAGACTGGTTTTCTATTTGATCGTTTTTAAATTTTCGAATAACTAAGATTATGGATACTCATCAAGTTGATGACTTTGTGAAAAACTACCTGACTGAATGGAATCTGTCGGGTTTTATTCAGCGATTCGCAGGTACATATATCCTAACCTCGAGATGACATGCTCAATGCTATATATAATAATGCTATTTCGAGGTTAGAATATATTTACCTGCGAATCGCTAAATAAAACCCGACAGATTCCATTCAGTCAGGTACTTTTTCACAAATTTATCAACTGGATGAGTATTCATAATCTTAGTTATTCGAAAATTTAAAACCGATCAAATAAAACATCAGTCTCATACTAAATAACTACGCGCGTAACTCCGCATCGCGAGTGTATGCGTAACTCTCTTAGTTGAGTAGTTGGGCCTACTCCCCAACGCAGAGCTTCGCTAACTCCCCCCCTCGTACTCCTCTAGTCGTCGTTGGCCGTGCTCCGCAAGAGAGTTGGCGGGACTCTCTTTTTCTTTCAGTGTGCGCCGATGATATTCAATGATTCAACGACTTCGTTGATAAGATAATTGTTGACACTTATTTATTTTGAATTAGACTTTGTGGTCTACACCTTTCGCTCTCGAGACTATTCACTCTAGTGCCTTTCAATTAACACCTTTCTGTACCTGATTTTTTGTTCTTCGGGGTTTTCATATAGGAGCCTAAATGCTGCAGCCATAACGAATGTTGAAAAGCTTTTAATCGACACGGATGCCGGCGCCGACGATGCAGTCGCAATCCTCATGGCTTTGGAAGCCGAAAGAATCAACGGTAACATAAAGATTGTGGGGATCACCTGCGTTAATGGGAACACATATGTCAACAACGTTGCTCTCAATGTCCTAAAGACTCTCAAGGTCGTCGACAGGCTTGATGTAAGTCCTGTTTTCAGGGCCGAATTTAACGTGTAAAGGGCCCGGGGCTACACACATTTTTCGGGGCCCTGCGTGGGGATGATGTCTTTGCAAATAGAAGAAAATTATGTGAATACATCTAACAAGCATAGGGATTAAACATGGTATGTTAGACGTTGAAAGAATAGAGAGTATTTGTGAGGTAGTACTATTTACGCATTTTCATTTATAGCACATTTTTTAATATTATTATAATAGTAGTATTTGAGTGACCAGAACATCAGGGATCGAAGATCATAAAAATAACGATAAAATTATCCACCACTATCAGAAAAACTTGAAATTCGTTACCTATAAGAAGGTTTTTCTCCGAATTTTGGCGCTGACGAAATCTTCAATGATTTTAGTGTGATCGATACTGTTTAGGACAGCACTTTCAATGCAGCAAATAGATATTTACAGTACAACCGCTCAATAGTGCCACTCTCAATAGTGCCACTTCCCCTAATCCGTGCTCGGGCGCTTCCCCCACTACCATACTACACTCTCGGCGTACAATAAGGTCCGAAGGTTACACTTTTCTTTCACAAGCGTTTGTAGTCAGAGTGGGGGAACCGAGATTCTGAGAAATGTATTCCCCTCACAGCCCATGAGCGGCACTATTGAGAGGTTGCACTGTAATTCAGTAATCCGTTAAAAGAACGTTCAAATTTTTTTTAAAAAGTGCGAGTGGCACCTATGTGGGCCTTGAGCATGCGGGGCCCAGGGCTATAGCCACTGTAGCCCCCCCCCCCCCCCCCTCTATTCTAGCTCTGTTTCCTAGTCTAAGCTTACACGGAGAGATTTTTCATAACAATATTTGCTTTATTGCGTACCCATAATTGCAATAAAGTCTAAAAATTTAGGGATAATCGAGGTAGTGTTACAAAAAGTCGAATAGTGACTATGAAAATGCAGAAGTAATATCTTTTTTCGGAATAACTCTTAAGAATGTTAGACTCTTACGTAGAAGAATTACAGTGTTTCCAAGTCCGGTTATACAATTTTGTTACTGGCTTGATAACGAAAATTAGTATAGTGTTTTAGAAAGAGCGACATGAAGTTTTGCATATTTGGGTATTGCATATAAACGCAGTGCAGTCTTTCTCAACCACTATACTAAAACTGTAAGTCACGTGCCCGAAAATTAGTATAGTGCTTTAGAAAGAGCGGAATAAACTCTTTCGCATTTTGGTATAAACGCGTTGCAATCTTTGCTGGCGCTGTGTGCACACGAAGGGCCCATAGGCCGTAAGACGCATCACCTATTGGCTGTCCGTTCACTTCCACGAGGCGCTCGATGTCGCACGCGTGCGTGTAAGTAAACGAATGGCCGGTAAGTGATTCGACAAACAGCTGACGGTCCTTCGTGTGCTCACTCAGGTCCAGTGGCGTAGCTATCATAGGGCAAAGTGGTGCATTGCACCGGGGCCCCCAAGCTCTGGGGGCCCCGAAGATGGTGAACCCTGAAGCTACTGCCGTGTTTTCTTTTTCTACGATATTTGATAAACATCGCTTAATAATCATGGTTGTGAGTCATTCAATTTAATAACAAAATAAAATATTCACGAGAGAGTTATGAATAACCAGCAGTGTTAACAAAAAAGCTATGCTTTTTTGCAACAGGCACGATCGCAGGCTTATGATGATGATGAATTTTTTTTTTATACTGACATTCTTCCAATAGTTTATTTTACTGCCCGTAGACAATTCTGATAAGATATTGCAACGCTTCAATTACCAACGAATGATAAAGTATTACAATGGTTTTATTAGTAACGAATAAGATCTCAAACGAAATACGGTTATTCAAGACATAAAATTGAAAAAGCAAAAGAAAAAAACCAGTCCCCGTTTGTAATTTCCACACGGGATACAATCTCTAAAAGTTTCGTAGATCATCTTCATTAAACAATTGATTTTCCCCCCGAATGGCGTTCAAATCGGCCAAATCGTTCTCCCGCAATTCAGGATACACGTAATAATTATTCAAATGGTGAAACACTTGACACTTCGTAACCGGCAGTGATAAAATCTTCAAAAGTTTCTTGAATCATCTCCACCAAACACTTGAATTTTCCCCCAAATGTCGTTCGAATCGGTCGAGTCGTTCTCCCTCAATTCAGGATACAAACAAACTTTCGGCGTACACACGCACATACATAAACGTTGGAAAGTGCTAGAAAATGATTGTGTGCCCGAGTCGAAATTTTAGGCCTGCTTTGAACCACCTTTCAACCTCGTAGTCTCGTCGAGAGTCTGTCAAATCTTGGGAGTATCGAGGAGTCAAAGGAGGTTACGACGTATACGGTACGTTTCATATCAGACTCCACTTGAACCTACAAAAGTGGCAGAAGCTGAACATTTGGATTCAAAGGAAGTTGTGGAGGGTACAAATAAAACCTCCGAACCCTCCTTTGGGTCTATTCCAGATGTCTCACAAGCCCTACAGACCCTCCTTTCGGCCTAAATCGAATCTCGTAGACCCTACAGACCCTCCTTTCGGCCTAAATCGAATCTTGTATCGACCCTACAGACCCTCCTTTCGGCCTGAACCGAACCACACGTAGGGCCTATAGACCCTCCTTTCGGCCTAAATCGAATCTCGCGTAGACCCTACAGACCCTCCTTCTCTAGTAAAATTCCAGCTGGGCGCTAGCGACGGCCGGGCCAGTTAAACCACTGATCTCTATATACTGACTGGATAGTGGACTGGGGCTGCCGAGTGAAACCAATTGATAAGCGCCATTTGCAATTTTTTCGGTCAAAGTCTACGCGGGCAGTTCAAATTTATACATGAAATACACATTTTCTTTTGAAAACTACTTTTTCAAAGTTATTTTTCGGTCGAACTATGCCAGAAATAACGGAATCCTGAATAAAGTACACATATTCAGTCGGACCCGGGTCTTAAACTGTGCATCTAATCGTAATTCCCGCGTAGATTTTGACCCAAGTTTCGGCGTTCCTCCGACCCCACCAAGCCCCTGGCCTGGCTTCTGATGGTTTCATGCTGCGCCTGTAGTAAGACTACCAGTCCACTATCCAGTCAGTATATAGAGATCAGTGAGTTAAACTCATATTAACCAGCGCCTAGCCAGACAATTAATAATTAATAATAGTCGAAAAAAAAAAGAAAAAAACGAAATATGACAGATGTTATCGTCAGATGACCCAACCTACGCATTATTATGTTGAGAAAATCGCATTATACCGCACTGAGATTATCGCCGCATTTTTCGTCCCCGCCGGGATTTGAACCCACGTCCGCTCGGTTACTAGTCGCACGCCCTAACCACTACGCTAAGCTATCATATGGCATAAGACTCAATACTCTTCTACTTGTGCGGGGCCCATCAAAGTGTCAAGTTATTACTCGAAATATTTCAATGTCATCAAAATTTGACATTTGCAGAACTAGATTGAAGTCCTTGCATAATATATTATTAGTATTACGAATAATCACTAAATATTATATCATGGATCTTCCGTTTACGCGGTTATCTGTTTATCCGAATGAAATATGACATTTTGTTAGAAAAAAAGGTCCAGGTGGTTCACTACAATTTTTTTGTTTATTTTGAAACAGTGTTGAAATTACCCTCAGAATTTTAGTGGACCTCCTAGAACATTTTTGTTTTCTAACGGTGTACCTTAGGGTCGCCTTTAAAAATTGAATTTTTTGATACGCCCCCCAAAAAGTTTCCTTTTTTGTGTAAAAACATGAGGGATATTCGTTTTTCGTTAAAAAAATGGAAAAAAAAAACACGTGCCGGCAGACGATCAAAGTTTGCGTTGTGATGAATTTGTAGTTTTTCAAAAAGGTGTCCCAAAATATGCAGATTTGACAGAAGACCGTAGAAAAAAAATTCAATTGTTTCAAATTTTTTAAAAATTTTTTTAGTCAAATCTGCATATTTTGTGACACATTTCCAAAAAACTGCAGATTTCCTAAAACAGAAACTTTGATCGTCTGCGGCACATGTTCCTTTCATCTTTTCAGCAAAAAACAAATTTTCCTCGTTTTTTTACACAAGAAGGAAACTTTTTAGGGGGGGTTAAAAAATTTTCATTCTTGAAGGCCACCCTAGTGTAACTATATATTCCATATTTTACAAATCCGGTAAACCGATCGAGCAATGACATAGAGATCTATTATTGTGGAATCCACAACTGATCCTGATAGGGGCCTTTGTGTTGTCAAGGCTTTAGCGTTGAGCGCACGCTTACGAGGTTCCGTTGCACTTAAATTTGGCGAGATATGCGTTATCATAAATATCTGGGGATAACGTATTTTTGTTTAAACTACAGAGTTATGGATGTAATAAACTAAGACCCGAAGTTGAAAGTAGTGGAGTTTCAAAAAAACATATCCCAGAATCCAGATTACTGCCTTGATCCTACGTAACCTCCTTTGAATCCAGTCTCCTGCCTTGACCCTACATAGCCTCCTTTGGATCCAAAGTTTTTGATCCTGCTTGTTCTTGGCCAGCATTGGATCCAAAGTAGGCTATGGAGGGTCAGAGTAGGAGTCTTTAGATCCAAAGGAGGCTACGTAGGGTGAAGACAGGGATCTTCGGATTCAAATGAGGCTACGTAGGTTCATGTCCGCGAGATATTTGCGATCTAAAAGAGGTCTAGGAGGGTCATCGGAGGGTGAAGTAGAGCGAAAGGAGGTTCACCGACAGCACTGAATTCTGCAAATAGGGCCTAGTAGGTTCAACGGAGGGTGGCGGCTCGTGCATTACAAAGAAAAATAGATTCTAGTGGATTCAAAGGAGGGCTGAAATTTCGACTCGGGGAGTGCCTATTAGATTCGTCATCGCAAAATCCTTAACTTAGAAATCTGTTTCGTCACTCACCCGAGTCGAAATTTCAGCCCTCCTTTGAATCCACTAGAATCTATTTTTCTTTGTAATGCACGAGCCGCCACCCTCCGTTGAACCTACTAGGCCCTATTTGCAGAATTCAGTGCTGTCGGTGAACCTCCTTTCGCTCTACTTCACCCTCCGATGACCCTCCTAGACCTCTTTTAGATCGCAAATATCTCGCGGACATGAACCTACGTAGCCTCATTTGAATCCGAAGATCCCTGTCTTCACCCTACGTAGCCTCCTTTGGATCTAAAGACTCCTACTCTGACCCTCCATAGCCTACTTTGGATCCAATGCTGGCCAAGAACAAGCAGGATCAAAAACTTTGGATCCAAAGGAGGCTATGTAGGGTCAAGGCAGGAGACTGGATTCAAAGGAGGTTACGTAGGATCAAGGCAGTAATCTGGATTCTGGGATATGTTTTTTTGAAACTCCACTACTTTCAACTTCGGGTCTTAGTTTATTACATCCATAACTCTGTAGTTTAAACAAAAATACGTTATCCCCAGATATTTATGATAACGCATATCTCGCCAAATTTAAGTGCAACGGAACCTCGTAAGCGTGCGCTCAACGCTAAAGCCTTGACAACACAAAGGCCCCTATCAGGATCAGTTGTGGATTCCACAATAATAGATCTCTATGTCATTGCTCGATCGGTTTACCGGATTTGTAAAATATGGAATATATAGTTACACTAGGGTGGCCTTCAAGAATGAAAATTTTTTAACCCCCCCTAAAAAGTTTCCTTCTTGTGTAAAAAAACGAGGAAAATTTGTTTTTTGCTGAAAAGATGAAAGGAACATGTGCCGCAGACGATCAAAGTTTCTGTTTTAGGAAATCTGCAGTTTTTTGGAAATGTGTCACAAAATATGCAGATTTGACTAAAAAAATTTTTAAAAAATTTGAAACAATTGAATTTTTTTTCTACGGTCTTCTGTCAAATCTGCATATTTTGGGACACCTTTTTGAAAAACTACAAATTCATCACAACGCAAACTTTGATCGTCTGCCGGCACGTGTTTTTTTTTTCCATTTTTTTAACGAAAAACGAATATCCCTCATGTTTTTACACAAAAAAGGAAACTTTTTGGGGGGCGTATCAAAAAATTCAATTTTTAAAGGCGACCCTAAGGTACACCGTTAGAAAACAAAAATGTTCTAGGAGGTCCACTAAAATTCTGAGGGTAATTTCAACACTGTTTCAAAATAAACAAAAAAATTGTAGTGAACCACCTGGACCTTTTTTTCTAACAAAATGTCATATTTCATTCGGATAAACAGATAACCGCGTAAACGGAAGATCCATGATATAATATTTAGTGATTATTCGTAATACTAATAATATATTATGCAAGGACTTCAATCTAGTTCTGCAAATGTCAAATTTTGATGACATTGAAATATTTCGAGTAATAACTTGACACTTTGATGGGCCCCGCACAAGTAGAAGAGTATTGAGTCTTATGCCATATGATAGCTTAGCGTAGTGGTTAGGGCGTGCGACTAGTAACCGAGCGGACGTGGGTTCAAATCCCGGCGGGGACGAAAAATGCGGCGATAATCTCAGTGCGGTATAATGCGATTTTCTCAACATAATAATGCGTAGGTTGGGTCATCTGACGATAACATCTGTCATATTTCGTTTTTTTCTTTTTTTTTTCGACTATTATTAATTATTAATTGTCTGGCTAGGCGCTGGTTAATATGAGTTTAACTCACTGATCTCTATATACTGACTGGATAGTGGACTGGTAGTCTTACTACAGGCGCAGCATGAAACCATCAGAAGCCAGGCCAGGGGCTTGGTGGGGTCGGAGGAACGCCGAAACTTGGGTCAAAATCTACGCGGGAATTACGATTAGATGCACAGTTTAAGACCCGGGTCCGACTGAATATGTGTACTTTATTCAGGATTCCGTTATTTCTGGCATAGTTCGACCGAAAAATAACTTTGAAAAAGTAGTTTTCAAAAGAAAATGTGTATTTCATGTATAAATTTGAACTGCCCGCGTAGACTTTGACCGAAAAAATTGCAAATGGCGCTTATCAATTGGTTTCACTCGGCAGCCCCAGTCCACTATCCAGTCAGTATATAGAGATCAGTGGTTTAACTGGCCCGGCCGTCGCTAGCGCCCAGCTGGAATTTTACTAGAGAAGGAGGGTCTGTAGGGTCTACGCGAGATTCGATTTAGGCCGAAAGGAGGGTCTATA
Organism: Tenthredo livida; assembly: GCA_963992785.1. Taxonomy (NCBI): domain Eukaryota; kingdom Metazoa; phylum Arthropoda; class Insecta; order Hymenoptera; family Tenthredinidae; genus Tenthredo; species Tenthredo livida. Next base: position 10,888,863 of record OZ023065.1, on the reverse strand, counting down.
GGCCCTACGTGTGGTTCGGTTCAGGCCGAAAGGAGGGTCTGTAGGGTCGATACAAGATTCGATTTAGGCCGAAAGGAGGGTCTGTAGGGTCTACGAGATTCGATTTAGGCCGAAAGGAGGGTCTGTAGGGCTTGTGAGACATCTGGAATAGACCCAAAGGAGGGTTCGGAGGTTTTATTTGTACCCTCCACAACTTCCTTTGAATCCAAATGTTCAGCTTCTGCCACTTTTGTAGGTTCAAGTGGAGTCTGATATGAAACGTACCGTATACGTCGTAACCTCCTTTGACTCCTCGATACTCCCAAGATTTGACAGACTCTCGACGAGACTACGAGGTTGAAAGGAGGTTCAAAGCAGGCCTAAAATTTCGACTCGGGTCCGCTATGCGATCGTGCCTAAAAATGTGTAGGTAACATAGTAGTTCTATTCGTCGGAATCCCAGGCAGAAGAAATAATACGGAAAAGGAGCCTCGGAAAAGCATAACATTTCTCGAACTGTTTGAGAAATTTTCAAGTTTCTCTCAGTCTACGGCACCTGGCCTTATTCTCTCGAGGATAGACTGTTTTTGACATATTTGATCAGTCTCTCACGACTCACAAAACTCTTAAAAATTCGACACATTTACCCAAACAAATAACGCGTTTTTTTCTAACGTTAATTGAAGTTCAAACTCAGTTTATCCCATGTCAAAACTATATTCAAAAAATTGAATGAGTCTAAACCGCGTCGGAGAAAACGATCACGAGGACTTCAGCCACATAGAGGGAGGGGGGCCCATTTTTTTTTTGCACCTAGCTACGCCACTGCTCAGGTCCTGAAGAATATTTATCAAATGGGTGTTGGGTAAAAAGTTTGAACATTACAAATATTGTCATGACCTTATTTATTGTATACACTCAAATACCACAGTACTACATTACTAGTATTCGATCAGTAAAACTTGGATTGATCAGATTAAAATGAGCCCATAGAGTGCCATTTGTTTGAACTGCAATGCTTTTTTCCGATTTGCTAAAAGCTGCTAAATTCGGCAACACATATATGTATGAATGCACGTGTGTATAGATGAAATTAACAAACATTATAATAGTAATGCAATTATTGAATGTTCATTCAAGGTCTTGAAACTCATAAGTACTAATCAATATACAAAATTAATCATAATTTGTCGAATCTCACCTCTTCTACAATCTTGTTGTTTTGTATCACAGACGCATTGCCCTCCTTTCAATTATTTAGCATCATTCATTTGTAATCATTCATCTTCTATGACTGCTAGACTGTGCGAAATATATGGGCGATTTCTTTGTGAAGCGGAATAGCCGGTCTGGTTGTCGGCCGACACTTCGGCCGAAATCGGAATAATTCGCAAACATTCGACAATTTTTCGTATAGTCTTTTAGAATTTCTCTCATGTCTCGGTTGCAGAAGGTATAAGTGCTTTTCATTTCAATGCACGTTCGTATTAGAATGTTAAAGTTTCATATATTTCTTACAACTTATGTCATTTAAAATACTTACTTTCAGAGTTATTTTGGCAGAACTTATTATTTCTCAATATCACTTTTTCACATTTACAATTCTCCAACAGTGAATAATACTGGTTCTAGAAGTCCAATACTAATTCTTGGTCTCGAAGATTATAATTAAACACATAGAAATATCATGATCTCCTATTATGGTAGGACTGATTATGACAGTACCTCGATTGTCCCTAAATTCGTAGACTTTATTGTAATTATGGATATTCAATAAAGCAAATATTGTAATGAAAAGTCTCTCCGTGTATCTAGAACAGTTCAGTTTTGCTTTTCTTGCTGTTATTTAGTTATTTAGTTGATCTATTTTTGCTTTCTTTCTCTGTATGCTATCACTGCCTATAGCTTGTCCAATATTGTTATGGATAAACAAAAACTCTATCTATCTATCTCTAAATCCAGGCCTGCCCGTTTTATATACATCTATGAAATATAGCTGGTTGAAAAACCAATTGAAATATGTAAGACATTAATTACTATACGTATACTTTTGAATGAAATTCGAAAGTGAAGAATATTGAAAAACATTGAACCAGATTAAAATCTCGGCCACTGCATTGTGAATTTCCAGAGATTCGAATTGATAGTAGGAGAGCCAGTGACCAAAACCATGTCATATAGCAATACGGCTAAAACCGTGTAAAATCGATAGATTAGATGACCCTAGACTCGACTAGGTGGGTGGTAACGGTCAAAAGTGTAGCATCTTCGTGGGGGGGCATTTCTGCTGTGTCAAAAAAAATAGGTGGCTTGTCACATCGCAATATGTCTGATATTGAAAATGTACATAGATGTTGGTATTTTATTGGTAAAATGTGCGTTTTCAGACAATTTGCGCGTAGCGTTTGACCTGAGTGTATTTTCAAAAATGTCAAAAAATCTAACCTAAGTGTCTCATAGCAATATGGTTAATTTTTTTTTTAATCATTCGTATTGATGCCCAGATTGCAAAAATACTGTTTTCAGACATTTTCAGTGTCTCCTATATTGGAAAAAACGTTCCTTAGTCGCCCGGCAAACACCCCGGCGCTTGTTACGCTCCTATGTCAAGACCGGCCGTATACATTGATTAATTAATTTTCAATAAACAGTATTTTCATTACTTGATGCCGTTCAATTCATTTGGAAAGCCCTTCAACATCAGTTCTACGGATCCAGGTAATTTGTTAATTAAACATTATCTACAACTTTTTTTTAATATCACGTGTACGTGTTGATCACATCAAAGTGACATTCATTCATTAATAGGAAAATTTACTGCAGGGACGTAAATGTTGAGTGTAACCGCGAAAAACGTACTAGCGCGAATCGTATGTATTGGGGTGATTCAGAAATAATTTTGGCTCATTAATCGATATTTAAACCGAAATAAATTTTGAATGGGTAGATTTATCGAAAAATAACACGAGACCTTTTTTATAGAGCGTTCAATTTTATACAAGAATATGTCAAGAACTTTTTTGTTTCACGTATCGTTATCTAGTTATAAAAATCAGAAGAAGCAAACATAATTTTTCCCGTGTTATTCTTACGGAAATTTGAAAAGAGCGATGCGGAGCATCTTAATATTAATATTTAGGTCTCAAATTTCAACAGGCCTTTTTTCATATCCAGACGAAACTTTTGAGTCTGTGTGCGAGGGAAAAAAAAAAAAAAATGATGTTTGAATCATCCTAGTATGTACGAGGTTAGACTGTATCGAAAAGTTGTCTGATTAGCTATATGCTACACTTAATTTGTCTGATATCATTTTTTTCGACATCTGGGCAACGTATTTGATCGTTTGCGACCAATTTCAGACATTTTGCGATGAGTCACTTAGGTCAAATTTTTTGACACATTCGAAATGCTATAAAAATGTAAGGCGACACTATTTTTGTCTGAAAATTGATTTTTCCGCATTAACTGACCCAAACCTACCTATAAAAGTGATTTTCAGACATATTACTATAAGACATTTTTCTTGTCTCATTTTTTTTTTTTTAAACCGGTCTCCTGGGTGTACGCTACACTATGGGTGTCTGAAAACTGTGTTTTCGGTATCCCACTACTATCAAGTAACTACATACCGAAAATCAGACGTATTGCGATGAGTCACTTAGGTTAAATTTTTTGACATTTTTGAAAATGTGCTCAGGTCAGACGCTACGCGCAAGTTGTCTGAAAATCGCGTTTTTGGGTGCAGGGGCATATAATCTATCGATCCCACATGGTTTTAGCCATATTGCTATATGACAAAAATCTTAGGCACTGGCTCTCCTACTATGAGCAGGTTACGAAATTGATCCATTTTTTCAAATTAAATGAACAGAAGTGAAATATCAATGGTGGACCAAATCTGAAATTTTCACCAAAAAGGATTTGTAAAATGCTAAATAAGTGCATTTCAATTTTCTGCAATCGCTTTTTGGTTTACTGATGTCATTTTCTACAGATTCCTGTCTACAAAGGTGCAGAGCAGCCTTTGTTGATGAATGACGAGAAAACCGACTATTTTGGTAAAGATGGTTTCGGGGATTTCGATTATCCCGATCCTCCGTCGACAGATTTACTCCAGACGGATCACGCAGTGAACGCGATAATCAATCTAGTCCAGGCGAACCCAGGTAAATTGAGGGGTTAGGCGAAATAACGGTATAAGTCGAGTTATACCGTTTTTGCGGAGATATTTGCATAAAAATGATCAGTGATCACAGATTTACTGATTTACATTATACCGTGATTTTCTGTGGATGCGGCCCAGCAGACATACCAACCTAAAACTCGTTAGCAGCAGTTTAGTAACTTACTATATTTTCCTAGTAAAATCACTAAAAATCTAGTGATTTCTACTGATTTTACTAGGAACATCTAGTGAGTTACCAAACTGCTGCTAACGAGTTTTAGGTTGGTATACCTGCTGGGCCGCATCCACAGAAAATCACGGTATACAGGGTGTTTCAGGCCTCGCGACGAATATTTAACCGAGTAAATCTTGATCAAAAAGGGGTTCGAAATTTCCTCAGCCGTTTTTTTTTTTTTTTTTAATGCATACACGGAGAGAAATTTATGCTCAATCCAACCAGAAAGTTCGTGTTCCTTTCACAATAAAAATATGGTAGTTTAAAGACAGACCGAAAATATCGTAGGATTCACAATAACAGTATGAGAGCTTCTACTTATAGTAAGATCGGGAATACCGTTCAGTGCGTAGTGCTATATATTTTGGTCGTCGCTCTTATACAGGCCGTGTTCCGATATTTGCTTGAAACGCTGAAAATCTAGAGGGAGAGAGACGGAGCTTGGGGATAATCAAGAAGTGTGACAGAGACACAACACTACTGACAGCACTTCAAGCTAATATCGGAACGCACCCACAGTATGGTAGGTTGAGCGCAACGTTGTTAGAGAACCGGAACTACCTTGTGTCGCAGAATTTACCAAACTCTGTTCCGAACTTACTACTATGATTATTGGACGCTATGCCCAAACAGTATGGTAAATTAGGCGCGATTGCGTTGGAGATTGAAAAATATCTTGCATAGCAGTTCCTACTGTAATGCTTAGTGAATTTAATTATACCTTCATAGCAAATAAATGGTAGTATTAGAGCTTCCTCGATTTTCATTGGAGACTCCGCCATACAGTATCAAAGTTACTATGATATGCATCGTTTTATCTACCACATCAGTATCCAGTATAATTCTCTAAATTTTCCTGCACATTGCGATAAAAAATGTGATCGAATCACAGAAATCGTAATCGATGTATTCAATTACATATCATACATTGAAACACAAGTATATTGTAAAGTTTCAATGACACGTTATTGAATACGTGAATTTCGACTTCTGTGATTCAATCGAATTTACAACACAAGATACTAGCAAATTCGAAAAATCATACTTAAGGGGGGGGGATACCGGATGTGTTACCGACACCGCCTATATCTCCGAAACGGGGCTATCAATCGACTTGTCCTTGCGGCAGTCGATGTTTGACGAGTAATGGGTTCGAACTGGTACGTTTGATCGGATAAAATCGGATTTTTTTTTTTTTTATCGAAAAGCGTGGTCGTGCCATTTATTTCGACTTATATCAAAGCCTACGGATCGAAAATGCAAAATCGGCTTCCTGAGCCCGATTCTGTATGGCATTCCGAACACAACCATCCAAAAACATCTTTGGTTTCGACAACGATGAAGAAACCACATCTAATCTACGTTTTTGTGGTAATTTTCGCGATTGTCAAAGGCCGTGAGCGAAAATGGCCGCTCACGGCTGTTGATATGATGTGGTGGTTCGCAGAACGCCCGTGAGATGTCGCCGCACGCCCATTTAAGCTTCTCCTTTTACCACCGCTGTTACGTTGGTACACCTGGTACCACGTGACTCGACCCGCAGTCAGAGGTGATTTGAAGACTAACAATACGTATATTTACAATATAATACTTTTCAACGATTTCTCCAACATCTCGCTAAGTGAAAATATATAATCAATCCGAAATTGAGCATTTTGTTCATTTATTTCCGTTATTCCATCATTTTCCATGGTTTTTCAATACATATATAATTTTATATTATACGTTCCTCGCGTTATACAGCTATCCATTATATACAATTATATAAAAATACATAAAATATATGGTTTATACATATTATACGACGATGGTTAGTAGAATATTAATATCTATAGATAAATGAAGTTTAATTACTCATTACCAAAGTAATGTGTAATGAAATGAGTAATTCCATTGAAAATGTAATTAGAAACTCGCAACACTGGTCTACGGCAACTGATGAAAAATGCCTGGTATCTGGAAATGAAAATTTCATGTACACCCTGTACTAAGATTCTACTAACCATCGTCGTATAATATGTATAAACCATATATTTTATGTATTTTTATATAATTGTATATAATGGATAGCTGTATAACGCGAGGAACGTATTATATAAAATTATATATGATATGCAGTACAACTACTCACATGATATTTTATATATATACCGGGCGATTATGTGGAAATGAAAGGCTCCAAGCGCGCAGGCGCTGATTTATTAGAATATTTCGAGGGTCGCCAATTTCAGACTCGCTACGAATATCCCTAGAGTCCGTCTGCTATTTGTTTCTGATTGTTGTCAAATACAAATGGCGGCGGACCGTGGCAGGAATAGGTTATGTTTGTGTGAATCTAGCAGACGACAGAACTGGGGATATTACTGAAAAGTTGGTGGAGTCGCTGTCGCTATTCTGTCGGCCAATGAGATTCAAGTAAATCAAAGTTCGCGCGCTTGGAGCCTTTCATTTCCACATAATCGCCCGGTATATGTATTGAAAAACCATGGAAAATGATGGAATAACGGAAATAAATGAACAAAATGCTCAATTTCGGATTGATTATGTATTTTCACTTAGCGAGATGTTGGAGAAATCGTTGAAAAGTATTATATCAAGAGACTCGGTAGAGTCTCGCGCCAAGTACATTAAAAAAAAAATTTTTCAAGCGCGAGACTCAACGAGTCTATATACCCGAGAGGCAGCTACCCTAACCTATACCGCGAACTAGTATCTTCGTTTTCTGTCACCTCACAACATACACAAATTGAAACTAACTTAATCCAGGATGTGGGCATGAACAGCTTTCATTTCAGTCCTAGATCGATTAAATCGGTGTCCGGGACGCTGAGATATGATTAACTACAAATTCTGATACCCCGTTTCATCGTACAATTTTTCTCTTTAGTCGTCGTCGTCGTCAATTCAATTCATCCTTTTATGACTTATCGTCCTTTCGGACATGTAGTCGACCCGTCGTCGTCGTCTTCAGACCAAGATTCACATTCAAACCATTCCTATATAAAATCACTAGACGGGAAACCACACAAAAGTTGTATAGAGTGACGTCAGTATATGAGATAGTTCCGACGTAGATAGCGCCAGTATCGCAGACAGAAACCGTCTGCTATACTAGCAGACGCGTGTTGTCATTTCATATTTTTAAATCCAAATAAACGAAATAAAAGAAAGTACGAGCAATGCTTAATGCAAAATTTGAACGTGCAAGAACTAGCGAATACCTCCCAAAAGCCACTTAGGTGCGAAAACCTCACACCAAGTACATTCAAGTGATAGCCACCAACAAAAATGTTTCGATAGGTTAATTATCTTAAATCCTACGATCTTGAGCTTTTGAGGTTATGCGAATCGACTGACGTGTAAAATTCATAGTGATAAGTAGAATAATAATTGTGAACGGATAATTTTACGATTAGGCTTGCCTTGTAAGACACAAGACTGTTAGATGACTATTAACTGACTATTACCTCTAAATTTTATTCACTTATACATTGTAGATTTGGCTTATTTCCATTCATGAATGCAATTATCGGAGGAAACGGTGTTTTGGGGATTCAATTTTCTAGCAAGTCACCGCCTGAGAAAGTCTGACAATAGAAAATCAAGAAAAAATGTTGAAGTTGAAAAATATCAGGATAGCATGATTTGATATAAGGAACGGCAAGGAGCCAGACCAACGAAGCCGAGTTCAAGCGTTGGATTGCAACAAATTCCACTTCAAGCTCGATGTTAGGCTCATTTCTAGAGGCTCGTATGCTCGGACGTAAGCTGCGAGCCACCGTTATGTGTAGGATTTCAACGAATTCTATATTTTATCTCGGTATCCTCTAGTCCAAACGAGACTGTAAGTCGACGTTGTGTGTTGGACTACGATAGGCTTTATTCTACACTCCACGTCAACGTAATGCCATGACCTTCGGTGAAGATGATTTTTTAATCCATGTTTTACAATTAGCTTAGATTCTCCGCTCAGAAGCTCAATCAAATTCAGATTAGTGCTATCACGAAAAATGGTGAGAATAAAAATACTTATTCAATATTAAAGAAATGATCGATCGACTTCCTCTTTCTCAGATGATAGAGATTCTGATTGATATTTATTTATTATTTGTAGACTCAGCGTATAATCATTCATGAATGGAATTATTGAAGAAAAATCTTTCGTATGGATTGTTTAATTTTGTAGCGGGTTGCCGTATAAGACGTAAGGATGATGAAAGAAAACGCTTGGGTTGCAAAGTATCGGTATAGTATGATTCGATAGGAGAAACGGCAAGAGTCAGACGAAGAGTGCAGAATGCGAGTGTTTGACTTCATAAACTTCCATTTTATGCTCTACGCTAGTCTTGCATGAATAGGCTCAATTCCAAATATTTTGATACCTTCTGTTCAGACCCGAATTGGAAGTTGACGTTATGAGTCCGGGACGCGTACATGTTCTTTTTGCAGAGGTTGCAATACATATATCTGATATTTATATATGTTTAGTCATGAGCAGCAACTATAACCCTGTGTGCAAGTAACTCCGCCATTGCCGGTCCCAGGCCCAGATGAGACAGGAGGAGGGCTGCACGCAGGGTTAGATGTTGTAGGTATAAAAAATTATTGTGGCGGAACAATTTGTAAACGCTATGAAAGTACATTACGCGTCACTCTACAAATTTGAGACTTGGGGAAAATTAAGAGCACACGCGTGCTCGTTGCTGTTGACGTTCCTGCTTATCGAGGGACTTCGGGCGGTATGGAATAGCACAAAACAACCGAGCGAGCGTAGCGAGCGAGCACAATTATTATGTGGTCAAGCAAAATTTTACAAAAAGTAGTGAAATCAACCCCAAAAAGCACCTTCGGTGCAAAAACCTTCCGCCAAGTCCATTAATGTGTAGATCACTCCACCAAAAAATAATCAAAGGTTGTGCTCGCTCACTCGATTGGTTGATGATTATCAACATACAAAAGCATTGAAATCAGATACAACTGCCAAGTACCTGTAGAATGGTAAAAGTTTTGAATTGAAAAATTTGTTCAAACTAAATAACGTTGTACTCGTTCGCTCGCTGCGCTCGCTCACTCTATTGGCTTATGATTATGGGTTGAAAAAATAATTCGGATGAAGAAATTGAAGATGTCAACATTTATCAAAAAATATTTATAACGAAAAAATAATTTAAAAAAAATTTGAAAAAAAAATTTGGAGGTAGTGGTACTTGGGGGGCCTTTTGTAGAAAAAGAAATATAAAATATCGATCGCGAACCATGTCAATGTCATCTGATAGATATTCAAACATTGGCCCGCCAACGTACCACGGACTCCAAATTTTTTTTTCAAATTTTTTTTAAATTATTTTTTCGTTATAAATATTTTTTGATAAATGTTGACATCTTCAATTTCTTCATCCGAATTGTTTTTTCAACCCATAATCATAAGCCAATAGAGTGAGCGAGCGCAGCGAGCGAACGAGTACAACGTTATTTAGTTTGAACAAATTTTTCAATTCAAAACTTTTACCATTCTACAGGTACTTGGCAGTTGTATCTGATTTCAACGCTTTTGTATGTTGATAATCATCAACCAATCGAGTGAGCGAGCACAACCTTTGATTATTTTTTGGTGGAGTGATCTACACATTAATGGACTTGGCGGAAGGTTTTTGCACCGAAGGTGCTTTTTGGGGTTTGTAAATATACGTATTGTTAGTCTTCAAATCACCTCTGACTGCGGGTCGAGTCACGTGGTACCAGGTGTACCAACGTAACAGCGGTGGTAAAAGGAGAAGCTTAAATGGGCGTGCGGCGACATCTCACGGGCGTTCTGTGAACCACCACATCATATCAACAGCCGTGAGCGGCCATTTTCGCTCACGGCCCTTGACAATCGCGAAAATTACCACAAAAACGTAGATTAGATGTGGTTTCTTCATCGTTGTCAAAACCAAAGATGTTTTTGGATGGTTGTGTTCGGAATGCCATACAGAATCGGGCTCAGGAAGCCGATTTTGCATTTTCGATCCGTAGGCTTTGATATAAGTCGAAATAAATGGCACGACCACGCTTTTCGATAAAAAAAAAAAAAAAAAATCCGATTTCATCCGATCAAACGTACCAGTTCGAACCCATTACTCGTCAAACATCGACTGCCGCAAGGACAAGTCGATTGATAGCCCCGTTTCGGAGATATAGGCGGTGTCGGTAACACATCCGGTATCCCCCCCCCTTAATACTGATATAAACAATACGACAGTGAATATCACATCAACTTCGATACCGTATAGCTGCAGAGTCTGTAAGAAGTACTGTTATGGAGAATTAAAATCGTGTTTCAGGAATTCAAATATTAATTCAATTTAAAAGTATGGGTTACGTTACTATTTGGAAAGCACAATTTATATTAGTTTTGAAGTTCTTTACTAGTTTATTCTAAATATTTAGGTGAGCTTAAAAATAATATAAATGATACCTATCATTGGATAATGAACAGGATTGCATTATTCATGGTGTTACTGAAATTTCCCTTTATTATAGTAAGAAATAAGTATATCACAGTCCTAATGTTTTATGCTAGATTCATTTTTCGATATAATGTAATAAAATCCGTTGCCCAATTTATTGCCATGTGTGAATACTGATGGCTCTCAATCTTCTTCAGACAAGCACTGCAAATTAACACAATTGTGATCTAGAATTACGTACGCTTGATAATGGTCATCAAAGTAGCAGTCGAGCAGCTTTTTTGTAACAAATGTGAAATTGCTTAGTTCAATCGATGCTATGAAATCAACGGGATAAAATTCTGCTCCTTCTTCTGTCGGCAGCATTCCCAGTAAACGAAACTGGATTGGCGAATCCGTTTTTTCGAGATTCCAGATTGAAATAAATTAAAAAGAATTCAAATTGATATGAATTTCGGTTCTTTTCTATCCGTTTCAATCCGAAATCTCAAAAAATCGGATTCGCCAATCCAGTTTTGGTTTACTGGGTTATTATAGTATGGCGTTTAATTATGTCACTGTTGTGTCGAATCCATTTTGTAAAAATATATTCAATGAACAAGGGCAAAGTTCCATTGTAAAGATTCAATTAGTTAGTTTTAGGTTAGTGCGCCACGTGCATCCAGTTACACACAGTAAATCATCCGGTTCACGGCAACAAGGAAAATTTTGACAAAATAAAAATAATTGTAAAGACGATACTTACATATGGTAGTGGTTAGAATTATATTTCGTTGTTCCGTTTTCTATCTGTTCTCTTCACTTTCTTCTTCTTCTGCGTTATCCTTAACGGTTATGCTTCACTTTAACACGCCTCAACTGGTAATAGAGTGAGATGGGTGCATAGGGCAGGAAAAGGAGCTAAGAGCGCTTAGAGTCTTTCCCCCTCCACCAGCCGTATCGTGGTGCATATTTTCGTTCTACCATACTGGTATAAGAGCTCGAGAAATATAAGTTAGGAATACCGCTCAGGAATCATAGAACAGAACCTATATAGTATGATGAAAGTAACAAAAGCATCTAGGTGAACACCAAATAATGTTTGGCACACGTCGCTGCTATTGCTAACTACCATATTGGTATGGGAGAGGCTGCAAAATTTTCTGTATATTCTGAAAGGCAGTTCAGTAACGGAATACATACTCCTCTTGGAACGTTTTACCATGTTGCATCGTAGATCTTCCATATGGAACTTCTACGATATAGTATTGTAACTTACAACAAATTTTCATGGCCTCACTCGATATAAATATGGTGAATTTCCACATTTTTTCGGTCTGTCTTCAAACTACTATACTTTTCTGGTCGTTTTCACAATAAATTTCTCTCCGTGTATGGACAGTTCATCATATTAATGTTTTAATTATTATTAGAAGAACGGTAGAACTCGAAAACTTAATCGTTCCTTCATTGCGACTGGTTTGAACTTTTCGTGGTTCTATTTATACAGGGCGATTGAGGTGAAACGCACCATTTCAGGTGAGTGTATTCCTCCCGAAAATCTAAGACTGAAGTTCCTTTATCAAAACTTCCAGGGTTAATAGTTCAGGAGCTACAGAAGATCTTAGTCGACCAATCAGAGGCCTCATGAGTGACTAAGACAGGGCCGGTTCAAGAGTGTAAGTCGAGCAGTGCCCGCGTCGAATCGATTCTTATCGTCCGACGTTTCAGTCCGATTATCAAGCGGTTATTGAGATATTGATCCTCGAAGTTGATCGAAAAACACAATCTTCTTCTTCTTCCTTGCAGAACGGTTCTCGGGACCACGATATCTGTCGAAGCGTTGCACTAATGATCTTGTAATTCGGCGGACGGGGGGGGGGGGGGGGGTCTCGACAAAAAAATCTTTACCTCTGTTGTTTTTGACGGGAAACGGAGAGCGCATAACTCCGTTATTTGAAAAAAAAATCTCATATATATACAGTGAAGATTCGTGGATGCGCACCATGCCTGATTGCCGAAGATACCCGAACGTACGCAAAGATAGCAGGAAACAATTCGTCGTCAAGCCTGAGAATAACAAAAGCTGTAGAATGTATGTATGAACATATGTATGTATGTATGTATGTATTAGGGTGGTCCTTATATGGGGTGTTTTTGAATTTTTACGCTCCCAAGAGTTCAAACGGATCCTTTTCAAGAAAAAAAATTTGTCCTAAAGTTTCAATGCTCTATCTCGATTTGAACATCCCGCGCACGACCGCCAAGGTATTTTTTTTTTTTTTCAATTTCCTACAAAAAACATATATGACCCAACTTTGTCAAGTCACTAACATCGAAGTTATATCTAGTCAAATGACATAATTTTCATTGAAATGTTTTTTTTTTAAGGTAGTACCTCCACGACAGTCTGATAGAAAAATAAATTCTAGTGTGAACGTATAATAATATGAGAATCAGCAGTCCGATGCTCATTATTTTTGTCTGCGAGTGTCCTCTATACTCAGGCACTGCGTGTATACAGATACCACGGAGACCAGAGACAAGGAGCACTAACTGCGGTTCAGAAAATGACTCGAAAGAAGTCACCGCAGGGCGGCGCTAATGTGTCAAGCCGTCCGCAGTTATGCAGTATAATGATATGATAACAACCCTACCAGAACGCTACCCGACGCTACCGAAATACCCGATACTAGCCTGAAACTTCACATATAGGTGTAGGTACTTAACCCTAGTAGTACACACATATCTTTCGCTACTTAGTTACACACACCTGGGTCCGTGAGACCCGGCCAACTTCCGTATATGGGGTAGTTTCTCCGATACTACGTCTATTTGGATGATTTTTTTTTTAAATGAAAGAGCAGACTGTTAAGAAAGCACCTGCGAAGACGAAATATGTGTTTAGCTCGTATTTTGTCGGAGAACGCTGTTTGAGCAGATAGGAATGTTTCGCGCAAAACGGAAAAAGGCGAGTTTCGCACTCTTGGCCAGGTCTGTGAGCCCGAGGGTGTACTCCTAGGGTTGACGACAATATAATTTGATACCGCCGTGCCCGTGGATCCAAGCCAACACAAATATGTAATAATTTTTCAGCAAGTGAATTTTACAAGTTACAATACAAGTGTTCTTTGGCAAAAGCTTTAAGCAAGAAATCACAGTGGAGAGATTGGTAATAATTGTATCAAATATTATACCATTCAACGTAGCACCGCTTAGGCATTTTCACGAGCGATGATATGTTATTCATTTATGACAGAAGAAAAAAAAAAGAATACCAAAAAAGATACATTTGCTTATTTAGCGCCGAGCATTTTCGAGTTGCTGCGCCCTCGACTGCGGACGACTGAGCCCACTAGCGCCACCGGCGGTGCTGTCTTACGGGCCTCAGTCAGCCGTACATTTGATATTGGTAAATGAACGCAAGGTACTGTTTCACAAGTTCAAATTTCAACTACCAGATGGAGAACGCGTCTCCGCCATAAGGATACATGACCCGATTAGAGTAGTCCTGGTTTTGACCACGAGGTGGCTAAGCTTCAAAGACAGTTACCAATAGCAGTTAGTGCTCCTTATCTCTAGTCTCCATGACAGATACACACAACTACATATTTATTTCTTAAAACAAAAGGCATGGCAACCTTGTATCCTGCCGCCTGTCAATCTACGGTCGTATATGTTGTATGTGTCTTTTATACTAACCTACATGCGAAAACTCCAGAAACGTGAATGAAGATTTATATAAAAATTAAAAATGCTCAATTCTCACGATCAGTTGCGGGACAAGAAAGGAAAATTTTTAAAGCAGAAAAAATTAATGAAAGTTTAATCACTTGCACAGTGTTGCCAGACGCTCATTGACATTTCCCTCCACTAACCGAGAAAAGCTTAAACCTGCAAACTTTATGAACTTTTATCTCTGCAACTAATCGGGCAATAACAGTAGTTCTTTTTTCATAATATTCGTAATAAATTAATGTTCAAATGAGTTGTTTTTGGAAAAAATATATAGAAAACTTTTAAAGTTATGATGTGAAATGTGTATATTTTAATCAACTGGTACATTCAACCCATGCTAAAAGTTTAAACTTTGGTCGCGAATATCTCCGTTAAGGGGGGGGTATACCGGATGTGTTACCGACACCGCCTATATCTCCGAAACGGGGCTATCAATCGACTTGTCCTTTCGGCAGCCGATGTTTGACGAGTAATGAGTTCGAACTGGTACATTTGATCGAATGAAATCGGGATTTTTTTTTTTTTTAATCGAAAAGGGTTGGCGTGCTATTTATGTCGACTTATATCGAAGCCTACGCATAAAAAATGCAAAATCGAACGAGAGAGCCCGATTCTGTGAGGAATGGCGAACACAACCATCCCAAAACATCTTTGTTTTCGACAACGATGAAGGGGCCAGTTGTATTCCACGTTTTTGTGGTAATTTTCGCGATTGTCAACGGCTGAGAGCAGCTGAGAGCGGCCATTGCCGCTAATGTTAATATATTAGTTCCCAGACCGCCCGTGAGATGTAGCCACGCGCAAATTTTTAGCTTATTAGTGAGAGGCGATTGGACTGCAGGTCGAGTCACGTGGTTACAGGTCTATCAACGTAACAGCGTGGCGACATCTCACGGGCGGTGTGGGAACTAATATAATGACATTAGCGGTAATGGCCGCTCTCCAGTGTTGCCAATTTGCGTGGAATTCCTCAAAATGCGAGGAATTTGACCTCTTTGTGAGGGAAATGTGAGGAATGTACTCGTGCGAGGAATTTTGAGGAATTTCAATATTTCCATAGAAAGCACTTAAAAATATTTAAAGCCTTATTGTGTTATTGCTTTTTATACTGCATTTGATATTATATATGTATATACGATACATAAAGATACATTTTGTACAATACGTTTATGAAAATTCGCGGTTTTTCCAATAGTAATATATGCATATGCGCCTGCGCATACGACTGTGAGGATTTGTAGTGGGGATTGAGGAATTCTTCGTCTGTCGTCGAGTAATACGATGCTACGCCATTGGCAACACTGCCGCTCTCAGCTGCTCTCAGCCGTTGACAATCGCGAAAATTACCACAAAAACGTGGAATACAACTGGCCCCTTCATCGGTGTCGAAAACAAAGATGTTTTGGGATGGTTGTGTTCGCCATTCCTCACAGAATCGGGCTCTCTCGTTCGATTTTGCATTTTTTATGCGTAGGCTTTGATATAAGTCGACATAAATAGCACGCCAACCTTTTTCGATTAAAAAAAAAAAAAAAAAATCCCGATTTCATTCGATCAAATGTACCAGTTCGAACTCATTACTCGTCAAACATCGGCTGCCGAAAGGACAAGTCGATTGATAGCCCCGTTTCGGAGATATAGGCGGTGTCGGTAACACATCCGGTATACCCCCCCCTTAATCTACGGGCAAAAATTTTTTATTTAAGATATTATATTATATATAATTCGAGGAGGCTATTCCTTATGTATACCGAAAATTTGATCAACTTCCGCAGAAAGTGGTTTTGTGGAGGTACCACCTTAAATAACAGCGTGCGTATAAGTGATTGGGTCAACTGAATTGAAATTGAAAAAAATAAAATAAAATTACTATTCAATGCCAACTTTATTCCGAGCAAAATATTCAGTAATTTTATGCAATAGATAATTTTTTTAATTGATTATCATTTAGCACATGTCGGTGAATATGATATTTATCATTACAGTAGACTCTCACTTATTTTACCGCCACCTATTTGACGGCGCTCACTTATTTGACGAAAGTTCTCTCACGTATTTGACGAATCACGGGGCAGCGTTACCCCCACTCTCGAGCGCCTCACACGTAGTAAATGCAAGGTTTCACGTAGTCAGAGTGGGGCAGATACCTGTTTGTCGGGGCGCCGAGAGAGGAGGCTACCCACTCCATGAGTCGACTTTTCTGGTAGTGGGAAGCCCCTCTTGCCGCAAAATAGGTGGTCGGCGCCGGTCCCGACTCCGTCAAATAAGTGAGAGTCTACTGTATTATTATTATTATAATTTATTCTTTTTGTTGGGTCACGCATGTTTTTTGTAGGACATTAAAAAAAATATATACTTTGGCGATCGTGCGCGGGATGTTAAAATCGAGATAGAGCATTGAAACTTCAGGACAAATTTTTGTTCTTGAAAAGGATCCGTTTGAACCCTTGGGAGCTTAAAAATTCTCGCTGTGAACGAATAAACGGTTGGATTCGGAGAAAAAAACGTTGGAACAATTTTGCAGGTAATTTAATTTTCTACAAAAAAAAAGTCCAATTAATGAAATCTCTCAAACCAGTATTTAAAAAGATATAAGGACTTTCATTTTTTTTAAATATAAAATTGCAATAAAACTAAATCCTCTGTAAAATGAGTCTTGGATCGGAACAATACATTGAAATGCAACTGAGTTATGCACGAGTAAAGAAGAAGTCGTAATATTTACATGCTTTTAGCATGGGAAAACTTAAAAAGAAGAGCGCAAGTTCTTAGAATTGGAATTAAGAGCTCAAAATTGGGAAGGATTTTTTTTTCAACGTGTACAGTAATGTTCATTGATGGTGTCCCCGTGGCTCACTATTTTTCCTAGCCTTTTTTAAAATCAAATTTCCCTTCTCCAAATATTGTATTTGTCCATGACCAGCAGAACCTTCAGGTTATTAGGAATATGTAAGCTGCGAGGTGGAGCAGAGTCACGAAGTAAGCCACTGGTCATGGGCAAATAAAATATTTATAGAAGGGAAATTTGATTCAAAAAAAGATTAGGAAAAATAGTCAACCACGGGGACACCATCGATGAACATTACTGTACAACAAGATTTTCAAGTGGGAGTTGAAGAAAAAAAAAAGACATTCCAAAAAAACCACCCAATATACATACTGTGATTTTCCCTAATGGTACAACAATCCGTGCGCCTGGGGGTAGGCAATTGAAGATACGCCTCATTGTTATAACATGGGGTGTATTTGCAATTGTCTGCCCCCAGTCGCACGGATTGTTCCACCGTTAGAGAAATTCATAGTATAATACATACATAATATGAGATTGATATACTATACTGAAGATATATGAGATAACGATATCCGCATAGATCCGTTGCATCATAAGCTAGCAATTTGGGGGGGTCTATATATCAGCTTTTGGCGTAGAGGTCATCCGCTTAGTAAATTTTGGTGTCCAGGTCATCCGCTACATAGTTTCAAGCATACAGGTCCTCCGCTTCGTAGTTTTCGGTGTCGGCTACTCCGCTTTGTAGTTTTTCGGTGTCTAGGTCCTCCGCTCCGTAGTTTTTGGTGTCCAGGTCCTCCGCTATTAGTAAAGGAACTTTAGTCTTAATTTTCGGGAGGAATACACTCACCTGATATGATGCATCCAACCGGAATTGCCCTGTGTAATGAAAATCATCATCATGTACTACCATGCTATTCAAATTATATCAAGATGTGTTCAGTTTACTCAGTTTCCTACGTTTTTCTTATTCATCTCACAACTATGTTCTTCGAGTTATACCGTTATACCGCCCATCCCCTAAATTTATCTTGTTATGATAGGAATATAACACAAAGCTCTATCATTCGCGAATTCTCCTCAAACAAACAAGAACTAATTTCAATTTTACATTATTCATTCGCCAGGTGAGGTAACGCTCTTAGCTTTGGGGCCACTAACAAATATTGCTCTGGCGATTAGAATGTATCCATCTTTCCTCGACGACCTTCAACAGCTGATTATCCTCGGTGGAAGTAGCGAAGGTATTGGAACTGTACGGCCTGGCATCGAATTCAACTTTGGTGTTGATCCCATCGCTAACTACATTGTCTTTAATGCGTCTCATTCGAAGCCCGCCATTCTGGTGTCTGTGGAGACCACGAGTCGAGCTAAAATGACGATGGTAAGTTGACGATGACCGATAACTGAAGATAAGTAATAAGACAGTTCCTAAAGGCCAAAGTCACGTATCATGACAAATTTGTTGAAAAAAACAACTCTAAAGAACAACTTTATTTGAAGACGTAGGTTGAAACTGAAATCCAGCCACAGAAAGAGCGTTTCTCTCTGTATTGAAAACCTCTGTAGATATCGGCAAAGGCGCATTCACATAAGATTTGTGAAAACAAAGAAAAATCGACTCAGTGACCATTTTTAATTGTCGGTTCCAAATTAATACAGAAGAAAATGCTCTCTCTCTCACCGGCTTCAATTTAATCTATGTCGTCAGATAATACACATATTGGTTAGAACTTTCCCCCTGAACTTTGTTACGAAAATCGATTCGTAATGCCTGAATTTGTCTGCAATGATCGAACTGCGTCGCTGTTTGATAATTATTAATTTTTCAGCAGGAAAAATGCGAAATGCATAATAGGCACTTATAATGTAAATGATAAAATTCAAAGTTACTGCCTCCGATGATTCTATATGTTTTTTTATATTAGTTCAGGTACAACTAGTTACCTCATACATATTTCACTCTATGAAGAAACTACCTATTTCCCTTGAGATCTAACTGCTTTTTTGAATATATCATCATTCGCGTTTCTTTTGTTAGCTTCCATTACCACTCGGCCGTATGGGAAGAATTGTTCAACTTGTAGTCGATGGTAAAGCAATGTCGCCTTTCAGGAATAGTTTTTTAATTGCCGAACACTGTTTTAAAGATTCCAGCAAAACGTTGTCTTTTTTAAATTATTGCATACATCGCGATCGCGTACATACATGTTTCGTTTGACGTTAACGTTCAAAACGTATTAATCTCGTATTAATCCAAAAATGTACCGCCCTCAAACAACAATAGGGTAGACTGGGTACGGTTGAGACAGGGGGTCGGTTGATACAACGCCAATAACTCAAAAACTAATAGAGATAGTGGGGGGATACAAGAACAGAAAAAAGCGGCTTTATTTACTGTTTATTTAGTGACTTTATTTACTTTATTAGCTCTATTAGTTTTTGAGTTACTAGCGTTGCATCAACCGACCCCGTGTCTCAATCGTACCCAGTCTACCCTAAACAAGAAAACGAGAAAAATCTTTGGCTGCCGTCGGTGTTTGGCCTGCTAGAAATTTTCGCATGTATTAAACACATTCAAAGCGCAATCACAGAGAATCGTTCCGAAATACTGGTTGCGGAATTTCCGGTCGCATATAAAAAGAAAAAAGGAAACCTTCAATTGCTTTCCCAGACACTACTCGAATTAGAAAATGCTTGTTGAGTCTTAATTATATAATTACAGGCATTCAGGACTTCTTTGAGTGAATTCAAGAACCGGAAAATATGGCTTATCGATTCCGCCGAATCTAGCTCTCTACGTACGGACGACGAATTCTGGGAGTGTGCAGACGCTGTGGCTACCACTGTCGCGCTCACTTCTGGCGGCATTCTGACGAGGTCAAGCACCACTTACTTGGATGCAATTCACAACGGGGCAAATACAGCGGGAATGATTGTAGTCGATTACACGAACCTCACGAAAAAAACTCCAAACACGAATCTCATCCAAGACATCGACGTTGAGGCATACCAAAACATGTTATTGACATACTTGAGTTGAGGCTGCAGTTTCGCACAGATTCGAGATTCATCTGGAAAACTCTTGAATCGAAATTAGAGTATTCCAGACGAATAGCCTCGAGATTCCGATGAGTTGCTATGACAATTCAAACAGATTACACATGACAGTTTTTATACTACTTCCAAAAAATGGCTTAGCTAGGGTGCGTTCCGAATAAACGCCTGGGTGCTCTCGGGTGTGTCTTTATCCTTTCTTCACCCATGACAATAGAGAAAGATACAACATACCCGAGAGCACCCAGGCGTTTATTTGGAACGCACCCCTTATATGACCGGTGATCTAGAGCATTAGCTTTCAACTGACTTTCAATGATAATAAAATCTTCTTCAATTATTTAAGATATTATTATTTAAGATCCTCAATATTCGAAGATTTCAACAGACTTGACAGATTTTAGGGATCTTCGAAGATTCCAAATACTTACAGTGCATTCCATAAGGTTTTCAATGATTTTCATGAGATTTCAACGATTTCAAGAGATTCCACAATATTCGCGGAGGGGTGTGTGCACGATTTTATGAGTGACTAACCCTTCGATTACCAACTTATTCAAAATATGGGTACTTGAATGACAAACAGAGATTGCATATTCCAGTCAAAGTTATACACACAAATTAGTTCAATTACAAAGAGGTAGAAATCAACGTACGGAACTGTTTTATAACTTTAATAACAACGTGAAAACTATTTTTTTTTTTATTAAACACGCAATTGTTTTTCTTTCATAGTCGATCAACTGTTATTATCCTGTGTTACGATTTGTACATAGGGAGGATCGTTCTTCCAAGGTCGAATAACCCCGTCTTGACCAAGAACGAAAAGGTTGCCCTGTACTTCATGCCTAATTTCATTGACAAAAGGATCCGGTTGAAGTTCTTGCGTTAACACAGTTGTCGCAGCAACTGCCTTCAACCTTGACTCGGCCCTCCGTAACTTGTTCTGCAAATAGTCCAGCTGTTGTTTCTTGGCCTGTAGCTATGACAAAGAGCAATCTTAATAAATTATCAAAGATAGAGAATGGTAATTTCTCAACTAAATTATCAAGATACTAAGTATTCATACCAGAGTAGAAGCTGCCTCCATTCCTATCGATAGCAACTCTTCGTTCGATGGAATTACCATCACCTCAGACGGCAAATTTGCATTTGTACAGCTGTTACGATCCCAGCTTTTAGTCGTTGTTTTATATGACTTTGAATTATGCCGCCAGTATCTCTTCAAACCATGTTCTGGGGGTTCGCGATCACCTTTTGTCTTTCTCATGTGCTCGTTCACCAAAAATATCGTTGAGACACAGCATCCTTGCATATCCCAGTGCAATTAATCAGTAAATTAATACATAGCGTAGATAATCGTGTCGGTTTTTTTTTTTATCATTGCTTACACCACTCTGGGGCTCGATTCTTGAGATCATGCGATCAATTTTCGTATGCGAAATTCGTTTTCCGGCCAGCTGCGAAGTTCGCTTTCTTTGGAACTATCACACGATTGGTCGAACGGCGAATTTCGCATACGAAAATTTATCGCATGATCTCAAGAATCGAGCCCCTGACCATTAGCTATTGATACAAGACAAACCATTCCACAAACCATTCCACAAAATGAGCTTTATATCTCAACTCTAAGAAGTGGCACAAGCCCTATTTCCATGTCTATCCGACCTTTTGCAGCCTGGACTTTTTTTGCATGCTAATTTTCTGAAACTCAATCACACTGAGAAAATAATTCCGCTGTGACAACGTTAGAGCGCTCCGTCATTACTACTCGATAGCCAACACAGTAGAATCTACTCTGCTGGTCGCGTTATCCCCACCATGTTATCCAGTATAAGGCACTGCGTTGCCTCTCCCGTAAAATGAACACAGTGCCTTATACTGGAGAACATGTTGGGGATAACGCGACCAGCAGAGTAGATTCTACTGTGTTGGCTATCGAGTAGTAATGACGGAGCGCTCTAACGTTGTCACAGCAGAATTATTTTCTCAGTGCAGAAGGGGTTTTTCAGGCTGCTCATACTAGATCTGAAGTCAAAATACAAAAATTCAGAATGGTGGGCCCATTACAGCAGAAATGAATCGCTAAAAGTAACTTGATTTACAATGATCGTTGGTTTTCGGGGTCGCTTATTTCCAATCAGAAATCAAAATTCGAAATATCAACTGACGTATCGAAATTGTAGAAAATAGCCCGAGTTCCGAAATTGCTACTCAGGGTTTTTGGTATCCATCTATGTGGATTTGAAGGTGATTTTCATTTAGATTTCGACATTATTTTCATTCAGATTTGGAAATGGCAGTCTAAAAAACTTTCGATTGCCAATTTTGATGCAAAACCGTTTCCTGTTTACGATTACGAACCCGCGGTTCGGAATTTTTGTATATCTACTCCAGATCTGGAATCAGCGACCCAAAAACCCCGTTCTGAGTTAGTTTCAAAAAGATCAGATGTCAGGAGGAGTGTAAGCTCCCAAAACTTGAATCAACATTGGAAAATGGCTCATAGAGTTGAGATATAGAGCTCATATTGTGGGAAAATTTGTCTAGTGTCCAGAAATAACGTTCAGACCGGTGAAAGTGAAAGATATAAAATGTAGATTTCTATCTATACACCCTAGTAGATAATTACGTGGGATTTGTTCTTTTATAGAAAGATCATTTGCATCTTTCACTTGTCTATAGACCCTTTACTCATCTGTCTATGCAGTTACTATTGAAAAAAACCTATTTGTACATAAATCTTAATCCCCTTCTATCGCATCAGATCTCTACATGTTTTGTATGGAGTAAAATCACGTACAACATTATTTACCAGTGATCATTTTAATGAAACGGTAACAATTGGCCTTTGTGCCTCCAGTAGGGGTCAACATTTCAGCGATTACTCTTCTGGCATCCCTTTGGCAAATGGATGCCTGCTTGCGCCAGTCTTCCAATAGATTAGCATGACTTGAAGCAATTCTTGTACATCTATTACTGCAGCAGTACTCTTTGTGCATATCAATAATTGGCTTCAGACGTGCAGTTCTTTTCATTGTCTTGTCTACCCTGGGCCCTCTGGAAAATTATGGATAAATATAATAGTTGGCTGAATGTTACATAAATGATGATACATGCATAATGTAATAAATCACCTGTCAGGGGCAGTCTTCGATTCCTTGTGCAAAAAGTTATTAGAATACATTAATATTTTTTGTGTAGCTTTTTCGCATAAAGCGTACTCAGATCTTAGCTTGATCCTCGAAGTGAGAGCAAATTTCTCATAGTCTCTACTTTTGCATTTGTAATGTGGCTTGCGAAATGCTTCAATAAAGTTATCGTCGCATTCATCAATGCCAAGTTCACTTTCCGAGTTAACATTATGGTCCTTTCTATTTTTATTTGAAAAATTACGATTTCTATTCAGTTCTCCAGCTCTACGATGATAAGTTAAAAGATCCAGTGCTTTCAGCTGACGTTCATGAGCTGTCAGGTTTGTACCAGAAAACAGATACTTCATTATACAGCCGCAACCCTTTGCGCCGAAAGATGGACAATACAACATTGCCACGTCTGGTTCATTGCACTCGTGTGAAAGTTTCTTGGCAAAGTCCATCGACTCGCTCAAATACTGATCTTTGAGCCGCTGCAACACTTCTGCATCCTATATTTATAATAATAGTTCATATACAGTTTTTCTTTTGTACATAAGAACTTACTAAACAAATGTGATTCTTATTCTTATGAGGATTTTTCTTGGAAATATTTCTTTCTGAAATCACTGGTGGGCTTGGAAAAAGTATTTTCACAGATTACTAGTACTTTGAGACATGATGGAAAATTATTTTAAATCTATTGACTTTGCCTTACATGGATCGATTGCACTAAAGAAAAAGTGAGTTTTCTAGGGTGCATAACTTGTTCAAATTTGGAGGGGATATTCTATATTGATGTAGTTTCAAGGAAAACCAAAGGATTATCTTATTAGCTGCAAAATTTTTTCATTCAGTCATTTTTTGGTAAACTTTGAAGAGAAAAAATGTGCTACTGTATATTATTGGTATGTCCTGAAATCACATAATTTTAGAATATCCCTTCCGATTTTTAAACAGTTTCGATGTACGTGAAGTGTTGACCTTATTACTTGCGGCTATCGGTGTACCCTGACCCCCTCTCTACACAATACATTAAATTACGTACAAGAGTAGTAGTCTTGGCCATTCGCTCTTTTTGATTTGTTCTAGCCGCTATTCCGCATGCGTTGCAGAGCAGCATAATCCTACCGTTTATTGGATCGACATACTTCCTGGGCAAGGGTGGCCGCTTACGATTACCCGGACTGCACCGTGTCGGGTCAACGATATGAGGCGATTTACACTTATCGCAAGAAAACGGTAGACCCGTTCTCTTATCGATGTGAACATCGTTATTGGAACTGACGACTGTAAATGAAGTTGCCTCATGGATTTCAATCATATTTTATGCAAAACTCTGTCTTTCACGTTTCTTTGTCTATTATTTTCACACCTACTTCTTTGCACCTTTGATTCTTTGGGCTTTTGCTTCGATTTCTTAATTCTCGTGGTGATATCTGGCGGCGAGTAAGGCCTCGGTTTTCTCCTCACCCTGCCGACTGACATGGAAACAGAACTGTTCACCACATGGCCAACCTATGTGCATACATTTATCATAAACCTCAACCATTTCTCATTTCAAGATATTTTGAACTCTTTTTAGATAAGATTATCGCACCTCTAGGTATCCACTTTGACCAGTCTCGACCATTTCCAAATTGCCAATTCCCCACGTGATTGGGCACAAGTTGACCGCGGGCAAAATTGCATAATCGTTCATGTTATTGACGGAATTATCTTGTGAATTATCAATTTGATCGTTTAATTCCATCAATTCTTGGCATTCGAGCTGGCGGCTTCCATCGGTTTTATAGGCCGCGTCATCGCCGGTTGGGAGCATAATTTCCGGATTGTGACCTAGTTCGGGATTAATTTTTGTCTTAGCTTACACTTTCTACACTTTCCCTACACTTCTTACACTCGCCCAATAGGAGGTGTAAATTCCTAGGGAAAAGTGTAAAATCTGGTAAAAGTGTAAAAAGTGTAGCTAAGACGAACAGAGCTAGGGTAGACGTACCATTTGTGGCCACTGTACCGTTTGTGGCCATGCTTGACTAATGCTTTTCTCCTTTCTGGCATTATAAATCTATTCAATTATTGAATTGATCACGAAAACATACCCTACAGCAAATATTAAAGCCAACTTTTCCAGTACTTGATTGTTTAAAGTGAAGTTATTAATTATTAAAGCTGTTAAAATAGTTTCGTACCGTTTGTGGCCAGGCTTTGATTTACATGGTAATGGGTATGGCCACAAATGGAGCAAATGGTGACCACAAACGGTACTAAGGTGGCCAAAGCCGGTACGTCTACCCTATTGTGCGTAAGCCGTAACGGCATAAGTGTGGTTAGGACGTGTTCAGGAGAATCCAGGAACAGCGGGACTGCGTTATCCTGAATAATATCAAAACTGATTTACAATATTTTACATACCGACAAAACATTCCATGATCAGTTCAGTCTTTAGGTCGATGGGATCAACAAAATGAAAATTGATACCTCGGACCGAAGTCAAATCATGATCAAAAGTCAAATACGAGCTCTGTTCGTCTCAGCTACACTTTTTCTTCTTCTTCTTCCTTATATGGATAATATCTCCTTGTGTGCGAGAGCTACACTTTTTACGGTGCCGTCCCATATAGGGCCGGAATCCGGAATGACGGAACGGAACGCAGACGAAATCTAGTGGACTTTTTTTTTTGGACCTTTGGCTTATCTTCTATAAAGAACGGTAGCCTAAATCTAGTGGACTTCCGAATCCGTTCCGGGCTTAGAGCATTCATACCTGGAGGGAGCATCTTGGTCGAAAAGCGTGCAGACAGAGAGGGAAACAGTAAGCGGAAACCTCTCTCTTCGACTCTTCACTTACGGGTGTAGCTAGTCACGTGACTAAAATGTGACGACCAATCAGATCATGCGCGACAAAAAGAGGTTATCTGCTTACTAAGTCTGTCTGTCTGTGCTGCATTCGCCACTTATGGGAAGAGATACGACATGCTCCCTCCAGGTATAGATTAAATAAAACCAATAAGAGGGCTCTCAATAAGAGCGCTTCGGCTAATCCGCGACCGAGCAGTACCCACACTACCGTGCTTTAGGGATGGGCGATTCTTTCGAAAAGATTGATTCTTGAATCGATCTTGGATCGGATTGATGAGAATCGATTCATGCAAAAATCGACTAGCAAAGAATCGATCTTTCGAAAATCGACCTCAAATTTATTAAATTATGAATGTGTATAGTGCCCTGTCTACACCTTAGAGCATATAGACATGGAGGAAGCATAGTCGCTGAGAAACCGAGTCGAGCGGCGAGAGAGAGGGACGTCGGGACCGTACACGCTCTCTCTTTCTATTCGATCATAGGGCCAATCAGAGAATAGTGAGGGCCAATCAGAGTCTGCAAGACTGTGACGTCGGAGCGGCGTTCGCGGATAATTCTAGAGGCTAGCTACTGGAAATATCGCGGCGGACAACCTAGACGTTCACTCGAGAGTTCTGGGTTACCAATTATCGATAAAGTATTGAAATACAGTGGACTGGATTAATCTAGTATCAAATTCAGAGGAGTCGCGCTATCTAACTATTTATGCTCTTATCTAACTACTCGTTTGGATATCTTAGTATTTAAATCTTATCTTCTGGATTCGGACTTAAAGTCTTTATTAATTGAATAATGCGGAAACGGATTATTTTTAAAGTGTTATTATGATTGCTCTTACCTTGAGTCGGTTTCTTCTAGATCTTCGATGAGGGCTCGTCCCTTGATCTTCGGT
This sequence comes from Tenthredo livida, assembly GCA_963992785.1. NCBI lineage: Eukaryota > Metazoa > Arthropoda > Insecta > Hymenoptera > Tenthredinidae > Tenthredo > Tenthredo livida. The sequence continues at coordinate 10,861,582 of OZ023065.1, read as the reverse complement.
GTTGTTTTAAGCTTGGACTGGATCAAAGGGTGGCGAAGGATAAATGATTTGTTTGTTTTTACTCGGATTTAACTGGTTATCTGACTTTATTGCTATTGTACTATAATTCCTGGTTTTAATATAACCCTCACTGGAATTCGTTATTTTAAAAATGAGTTTGGTTTTGAAGTTAAGTTCCGTATTCGGAAAGATGTAAATGAATGGACGTTTGAAAACTTGAGCGTAATATGTAAAGGGTTGAGTTATGGATCTTCGTTTGAGTTTAGAGATGTCTTCAAATCGGTGATGTGGAGTTGGAGATACTACGAAGCTTGATGTGAAGAATCGTCGAGTGATCAGAGGCTGGAACGAGCGGGCGTGAGCGAGCGGCGAGCGAGCGGGCGAGCGAGAGAGCTGCTCTAGAAGAGGGGTATGTGCTGGAAGAGGCTGTTGCTGAGTCTGCCGGGGTGTTTTATATGATGATCGGGGGTGCGGGGTCCTAGATTAGGCTGGTGTGAAGGGCCTTAGCTGATTGGGCCGTAGCTTCATGGGGGGGCCTGTCAGCCTATGATTGGTCTATGGCCCAAAGGTTTTTTCCTCGTTTTTGTTAGTTTTATTTTTCCTTTTAGCGGGTGCTTTTTGTGGGGTTACCCTCCTCCCGTCGGGTGCGCTGCGGTGTTTCTTTCGTCTTGCCTTTCTGCCTCAGTGTTCCCCTCCCGTAGCTCTCGTACTTGTTTTTCATAGGGTTCCTTGATCTTTAGCCTCTTCCCATACTTCTTCACGTGTCTGGTGCACGTTGAGTTTTCGATGTTTGTCGTTTTGCTTTCTTTGCCTCTCGGGGCAATTTCTTCTTTTGTGACCGTAAGGGTTATTTAGGTTTTATGTGATCTCTCAATACCTGGGGTTTGCTTTTACTTGCTCATTTCAAGTTTTCGCACGTGTTCATACTGTTTCGAAATTTTATGACTTTAAGAATTTCCAGTGAAGCTTATTTTGAAGATACATACAATAAATTGTAGTTTATAATTTCTTCTCTTAATGTTAATTTCTTAATATTTAATATTATAAAATATTATCTTATGCTAGGTGTTGAGTGGATATTTTCTTATCTGCCTTTGGTCTGGGTCCGCAACCTGTCTCACTCGGTTAGGGTGGTTGGTATTTGAGACTTTGGTCTCTGGAGTGTTCCAGACGTTAGGGTGTTTGAGGGGGTGTCAAAGCGAGCTTTGGGCTCTTTGTGTTATGCCGTTTGAGAACAAAGGATAGAGGGTGAACTATATTGTAATGTAAACCAAGGATGGTCTCCAATAGTTAAGCTGCAATTAGTTAATAAATCATTTGCTTGGTTGATTATATGATCCTTTGACAACTAGTAAAATGATGGTTTGAATTATACAATGTTATGAATTGGAGGTTTCAGTAAGTTTAATGGTTGGCACTATTAATCTAGTATGATAATCTAACTTAGTGTTAGCCGAACATCGGATTAACATTGTCTTAATAATTAACATGCAGGATATAATATTCTAAGGTGGATAATATAAAAGAGTAATTGTAAAAGAGTAATATGCGTATATAGCATAGTCTAACGACTATGGTTAAATGAGTATATGGTTATAATATATGAGTATGTGTGTATCGTTATGAGTATAACTTATAATTAACATGCAAGATATAATATTCTAAGGTGGACAATATAAAAGAGTAATTGTAAAAGAGTAATATAGCATAGTCTAACGACTATGGTTAAATGAGTATATGGTTGTAATATATGAGTATGACTTATAATTAACATGCAAGGGTGAAATAATATTCGAGTGGTGAATCTGTAGTGATATGGTCATGTGAGGGATTGATATTGTTTATGGAATAGTTAATGACATGATATGGTCATTAGGCCGAGTGTGGTTGGTGTGAATATTATCTCGTCAGTATTCGAGTTGTTTTGTATGGTTGGTATCGTGTAGGATTTTGAGCGTTGAGTGAGTAGTTTGCATATGTGTAAGGGATTTTGGACTGCCGCTTGGTCGTCCGTGTGCGCAAGTGGGTTGGTATGGGGTGTCTGGGTGCGCGTCATAGTTTTGAGGAATGTGCTTACGTCTAGGCTTAACTAAGTCTAAAGTATGTACTATTTGGCCATCTCGAATGAGTGGTTCTAATGCAATATATAGTTGATTATGTTTGTTTATATAGTATTTGCGTTTAATAGTCCTCTATGAAATAGAGTGATGAGTTAAACGTTGTGCTAATAATGGTACAATAGTTATTTTATATTATGGGTAGTATGTACGTGAATAGATCAGGGGGTTTAAAAGGTAGATGTCATAATTAATGATTAGGTGAACATATAATAGTGTTAAAGTAAATATTAGGTTCGATTAAAACGTAAGTTTTATAATTATAATAATGGTTATAAGTATGTAATAATATTTGGGTAATGTAGGTTTAGTGAGTATAAGGATGTGAACGTTATGGTTATTCGTTTTGAAGGTGATGCAGGGTGTATATCCATAGTTGGTTACTGTGTGGACAATATGTACGTACCGTGTGTTGGTTCGGTAGGTTTCTATGTTTGGTGATAGTATGGTAAGTTCTGGTGATTTTAGGTGGTGGAGAGCGTGAATAGGGTATGTCGTCCGCTCGGACGTTACAAGACAAAGAAGGCATATACTGTCCCGTAGTTTGTCTCATGCCCGTTTCCCACTTACGCTGTAGGGTATCTCATGCTTCCTCCATGTGTATATGCTCTAAGGTCTACACACGCACTTTACGATCGGGTATATTTAGGGTCTTGGCCAATCACTGAATTTCCACAACAAAAGTGAGCAAACAGTTGAATTTACTTAACCGGTTGAGTGGTAGACCCTTTTTCTAGTTTTCTGACCAAAAGTGGTACGTTGCAGTTCTTTTTCAGAATACATACCAATATGTTTTCTAGGGGTTTTTGGGGTCGCTGATTACGAATGCGTTATCAGAATTTTGAAAGTCCAAGATGGCGACCCGGGACTGCGCATGCGCTCTAGCAAATTCGATATAACTTTGACTATTCGGTCTAAAAATCCCTACTCGGGGGTTCTCGCGGTCGCTGATCACGAATTCGTTATCAGAATTTCGGAATTCCAAGATGGCGTCCCAGTACTTCGCATGCGCACTAGGAAACTCGATATAACTTGGACTATTCGGTTTGAAAATCCCTGCTCGGCGGTCTTCGCGGTACTTTCTCGGTTTGAACTATCAAAAGTAATTCAAACTGACACAACTCATTCTAACCCGATCCAACCCAACAGAGGGGTCGGTTGGGTTACGTTAGGTAATGCTGGATTAGGTTAGCTTTGACCGGATAAGTGGGGTTGGTCTAGTTTAGGAGAGGGCGAAAAAAGGGATTTTCAGACCGAATAATCAAAATTATATCAAATTTGCTAGAGCGCATGCGCAGTACTGACTGGCTATCTTGGAATTCCGAAATTCTGATAACGTATTCGTGATCAGCGACCGCGAAAACCCCCGAGTAGAGATTTTTAGACCGAATAGTCAAAGTTCTATCGATTTTGCTAGAGCGCATGCGCAGTACTGGCTCGCCATCTTGGAATTTTGAAATTCTGATCCCGGATTCGTGATCAGCGACCGCGAAAATGGTTACGTATCAATTTGGGTGCAAATCGGTTGATATTTGAGCAAGTAATTCAAATTTTTACATATATGATCCATTACCACTGCGGGGAACTTTTTTTTTGTACATATATGATCCATTACCACTCAACCGGTTAAATATACCCGATCTTGAAGTTCGAGTGTAGACAGGGCATAGGTATACATCAAATTGATTGACAACAAGGGAAAGGGGTGAAAAACTACATGCCTTTTTCTTAGGTTATTTCGACGCTGCTTACGAAGACTAGCACGTTTCAGATTTCTTACGAAAACTAGCACGTTTCGGCTTCTTACGAAGACTAGCACGTTTCGATATTTACCGCGAAGACTAGCACGTTTCGATATTCACCACGAAGACTAGCACGTTTCAGTTATCTCCGCGAAAACCATTATGCTTCAATTATTGTAACGAGCATTTTCTGAAGATTTGTGCGGTGTGTGATTGTCGAAATGAAAGTCAATTTGCGGATACAGAAGTGCGTCTTTTTGCATCAAAATAAACCTATGAGTATTCTCAAAATTGTGTTGTCGTGGAGGGATTGCAAAAATTGACGCTGTTTTCACAGGTTCTTTACAGATGTTTTAAATTTCTGATTGATTCATTATGGAGCACCCGAAAAAATTATTCGAACATTTGTTGAATAATTTCAATATGTCGTTTGTATACCGTGAAGTTTTAAGGAAGCGGAACGATGGGCGTGCTATAGTTCGACCAACACACGCTCGCGTTGCGTACGTGGGCTTCTACTCGCAGTCACTGGCAGCTCACGTACGCAACGCGAGCGTGTGTAGGTCGAACTATAGCACGCCCATCGTTCCGCTTCCTCAAAACTTCACGGTATTTTACAGTACACAGTTAGAGAATGATAAACTGTTGCAAAATAGAAATATTATTCGTTTCAGTTCGACCAACATACTAGTCATCGCGGCGAAATCCAAAACGTGGTAAATATCGAAACGTGCTAGTCTTCGTGCCTCTCTAAAATTTTTGGAGTGATTAATTCACTCCAAGCATGGAGTGACCAAGTGATTAACTCTACTTGGAGTGATTATCCACTCCTATAGAGTGAAAATACACACTTTTTCGCAAAGAGTGAATATTTCGACGCTAATGTATGGAGTGATTAATTTTTCGCTCCAACCGTCACTCTGGGCAAGAGCGAAATCGCGAATTACCGCCGCGCATCGGCGGCAAATTGTACGCGCAGCCCCTATCGAGGCTTTTCCCGCCGCGTCAAACACTCGACCAGCGTGGCGTCAACATATTCGTGAACACATTTTTATACTATTTCGGCCAAAGTAGGTAAGTAGTTATCATGACGAAAATGATTAATCATGCCTTCATTTGCTGTGTGTAATTATTTATCATGTGCCATGCCGTATTATAACAGTTATTCAAGCTCGTAATTGTGTTCTTAAAGTGAGGTTATGTAACTTGAGATTTGTGAAGGCTTGGATAAACTCGGTTCACCGGTTCGTCTGAAAAATATTACTTGCACTCTAGATATTTTCATAATTCTAATGGAAACCTTCAACCCACCAACGAAAGATACTAATTCTACAACTTCTGGGTAGACTGGTAATGACGATCCACTCCAATATAGACGTAGTATTTCACTCTACGTAGGGCGAAATTCCCACTTCTAACGAGTAAAGCATCACCTCACTATTCATAAAATTATGCTCCAAAATAGTGAAAATGTCACTCTAAAAGAGTGAAGGTGTCACTCTAAAAGAGTGAAGGTGTCACTCTAAAAGAGTGAAAATTTCACTTTAAAAGAGTGATTCTTTTCACTCTTTAAGACTGAGCGATTATTCACTCTTCAATAAGAGTGAAATTTCGCTCTACTTGGATTTGCGCTGTTTTCAGTAACGCTTGGAGTGAGTTTTCACTCTATTGGAGTGAATTTTCACTCCATAAATTTTAGAGAGTGGTTAATATCAAAACGTGCTAGTTTTCGTAAGAAATCTGAAACGTGCTAGTCTTTGTAAGCAGCGTCGATTTCATCTTGGTATCGTTCCACTTCTGCCACAACTTGAATTTTCAGAAAAGCGTCGATTCTTGGGTCAAAAGATCGATTCATACGGAAATCGACTACCGAAGAATCGATTCAAAAGATCGATCTTTTGGCCCAAAAAGATCGATCTTCGAAGAATCGATTCAGAATCCCCCATCCCTAGAGGAGGGTAACCCCACAAAAGCACCCACTAAAAGGAAAAATAAAACTAACGAAAAACGAAGAAGAACCTCTGGGCCATAGACCAATCATAGGCTGACAGGCCCCCCCATGAAGCTGCGGCCCAATCAGCTAAGGCCCCCCTGGTGAAAATCTCTACTTCTACGAATTTTTAGGGAAATTCGGACATTTCATAGTTTTTCATAAAAAATTGTGGATGTGCGTCGTTTCTCATAAAAAATTGTAGATTTTCTCAGCATTTCATGAAAAATTATAGATTTCGGTGGATCATCATAAAAAATTGTAGATTCTCGTACCTTTTCAGAAAAATTCGTCGTTTTTGTCATTCACTTTAGGCAAAAACTACAATTTCCTATGAAATGCTACGAAATGTCCGAATTTCCCTAATTGATCTTAAATATTCGTAAAATCATTTTCACCAGGGCCCTTCACACCAGCCTAATTTAGGACCCCGCACCCCCAATCATCATATAAAACACCCCGGCAGACTCAGCAACAGCCTCTTCCAGCACATACCCCTCTTCTAGAACCTACCTCTCTCGTCTCTGGTCTCTCGTCTTCCCCTGCATCGAACCGCACTTGACGCCTCTTCACACCAGCTTCGCGGCATCTCCAATTTCACATCTCCGACTTTGAAGACACATCGAAACTCAGACGAAGATTCAGAACTCAAACTTTTACATATTACGCTCAGTTTTCAAAACGCTCATTCATACACATCTTTGCGAATACGGAACTTAGCTTCAAGTAAAGTCCATTTTTAAGGTGCCACAGTACTGACATGTCCTATATATATTTGTGACGTCAAAATCGTGAAATACGAGGAATTTCGTCGTCAAATCGAGCCTGATTTACGGGATGCAGATGGTCGAAATAAGTTTTCCCGAAACAAGTGTGTCTTTCTACCCTGCGCTTGCTCCCTGTATTTAGTGATAGACGTATTAATCTCCTGGATGCAGCGTAAATACGACAAGACGGTGATGGCCGGATTCTGATGCCGCCATGTTGGATATGTATTAAACGACCTGTCACTTTTATTTATTCACCATGGACATCACTGGGTAATCTACGCCGAAAATCACTAAGCAAGCGCAGTACAGATTAATTTAAGCTTCAATAGAAAAATAATACCCGTGGAATTCGTTTCCTCGTTTAGGCTCAATATCGCGACGAAATTCCTCGTATTTCACGATTCTGACGTCACAAAATATATATAGGACATGTCACTTCTGAGGCACCTTAAGGGGGGGGATACCGGATGTGTTACCGACACCGCCTATATCTCCGAAACGGGGCTATCAATCGACTTGTCCTTGCGGCAGTCGATGTTTGACGAGTAATGGGTTCGAACTGGTACGTTTAATCGGATGAAATCGGAATTTTTTTTTTTTTTTTGTCGAAAAGCGTGGTCGTGCCATTTATTTCGACTTATATCAAAGCCTACGGATCGAAAATGCAAAATCGGCTTCCTGAGCCCGATTCTGTATGGCATTCCGAACACAACCATCCAAAAACATCTTTGGTTTCGACAACGATGAAGAAACCACATCTAATCTACGTTTCTGTGGTAATTTTCGCGATTGTCAAGGGCCGTGAGCGAAAATGGCCGCTCACGGCTGTTGATATGATGTGGTGGTTCGCAGAACGCCCGTGAGATGTCGCCGCACGCCCATTTAAGCTTCTCCTTTTACCTTTTACACGGTGTACCAACGTAACAGCGGTGGTAAAAGGAGAAGCTTAAATGGGCGTGCGGCGACATCTCACGGGCGTTCTGCGAACCACCACATCATATCAACAGCCGTGAGCGGCCATTTTCGCTCACGGCCCTTGACAATCGCGAAAATTACCACAGAAACGTAGATTAGATGTGGTTTCTTCATCGTTGTCGAAACCAAAGATGTTTTTGGATGGTTGTGTTCGGAATGCCATACAGAATCGGGCTCAGGAAGCCGATTTTGCATTTTCGATCCGTAGGCTTTGATATAAGTCGAAATAAATGGCACGACCACGCTTTTCGATAAAAAAAAAAAAAAAAAATCCGATTTCATCCGATCAAACATACCAGTTTGAACCCATTACTCGTCAAACATCGACTGCCGCAAGGACAAGTCGATTGATAGCCCCGTTTCGGAGATATAGGCGGTGTCGGTAACACATCCGGTATCCCTCCCCCTTAAAGTAACAGATTCCAGTGAAGGTTATATTAAAACCAGGAATTACAGTATATTATGAATAAAGTCAAATAACCAGTTAAATTCGAGTAAGATCAATCTAAATCATTTATCCTTCGCCACCCCTTAATCCAGTTCAAACCTAAGCAACACCGAAGATCAAGGGACGAGCCCTCATTGAAGATTAAGAAGAAACCGACTCAAGGTAAGAGCAGTCATAATAACACTTTAAAATAATCCATTCTCTCATTATTCAATTAAAAGACTTCAAGTCCGAATCAAGAAGATGAGATTCAAATATTAAAATATTCAAACGAGTAGTTAGATGAGAGCATGAATAGTTAGATAGCGCGACTCCTCTGAATTTGATACTAGATTAATCCAGTCCACTGTATTTCAATACTTTATCGATAATGGGTAACCCAGAACTCTCGAGTGAACGTCTAGGTTGTCCGCCGCGATATTTCCAGCAGCTAGCCTCTAGATTTATCCGCGAACGCCGCTCTGACGTCACAGCCTGTTCAATGGGTTAAAAATGAACTCTCATGCGGACGCCTACTGGGGTGCGTTCCGAAATCAGCTGCCAGCGCTAACAGTGCAGACGCTGCAGTTTCTCGCTGCCGGGCGTACCGAATTCACGACAGTGCTATGTCTAGTCACGAACCCCCCACCCATACTCGGTTTCGCTGCCGTATAACGGAACGGCTTTGGTACTGTGATACCTTTATATTATAGTTAGTATTTGTGCCCGCATCGATTACACACATATTGAACGTTTCTAAATTCATTTTTTATGATCGAACAAAATGTTCGAATACCAGCTTACGTCGTATCGCCTCATGACTAGATTTGGCGGGAAAATGCCAAACGCTGTGGATGCACTACCGTCAGAGGTAGTGCAGCCGCAGCTTTTCAATCTAGGGACATTGAACGCAACCCTAGCCTCGCGACGGGCCTCTATGAAGCAGAGTCACAGCGCACTATGCACGCTGAAAGTCATTTCGGAACGCCGCTAGCAAAGCTGTCAGCGCTGCCAGCTCGATTCGGAACGCACCCTGGTAGTTACCAGAAGTACCTAGGACGTCACACGCGGATTCTGATAACTTTTCTGTCCATTCCGTTCCGTCATTCCGGATTCCAGCAGTCACGTCAAAAGGCGTCAAATTTAAGTTGACAAATATGGCGGCAATGAATGCCGCATCTGAGCAGAGCATGCTCATAAGAATAGAATACGCCTTTCCCATCCTCAGTGAGAAGGTGAATTTCGTTATTTTATAATACCTATCTAATTCGATGTCCCTCCATGGTACTTGCAGACAGAATTAACGAGATGGGGCTCGATGTTTTTCTCAACCGTTACGAGGTTATGTTCTCGTCGTTCTCCTTTATAACTTGACGGGTACAGTAATATTCATTAATGGGTTTGCGGTGGCTAACTGTTTTTTTCGGATATAATCAAATAAAATAATATTATCATTTTTATAAGGGGTCATAATTATTATTATTATAATTTCGGCTATCGGCACATGAAATACGACTAGAATGGAGTCTCGTTGCCGACAAAGTCCGAAAAAAACAGTCAGCCACCGCGAACCCATTAATGAACATTACTGTACCTTCGGCTACTGAACAACCAATCAACAGCTGCAGACCTGCTCTTGGCTGCATAACCGAAGTTACCTGACGTGTTCCATGATGACCAGTATGAAGTTGAACGCACGTTCTTCTGTCTTCTTCTTTCCTCTACGATTTTATCGACGAAAATGATGACAGAAGAATGTGTTCGCAACTTCATACCGGTCGGAACCAAATCCAATTATACCTATAAGGGCCAAAGCACACAGAACTCCATAAGCCATAAGCAGAATGCATAGCCATATAATGCAATTCTGTGGGAAATCACACAACTAAGGGGTATCTATTTCCCACAAAATAAATGAAACCAAATCGTCGATGTTTGATCTGCTCCATTCAGGCGTTTCCCGTTAGCCTACCTTTGAGCGTGTGATTTTCCACAGAATCGCACTGTATAGATAGATACAGTATCTATATAGCATCTGCAGGAAAAGCGAAGTGATGCGCATGCGCTATGGCTATGGCTTCTGCTCTCTGCTTATGGCTTATAGACTTCTGTGTGTTTCCACCTTAAGTATACCCACATGCTCATCAACAAGAACATTGTTCCCCTTTTATCATTATCAATTGATAGTGGTTTCGAATGAAAACCGCGTTAGTTTTTTAAGTTGGGAAGTGTCTATTCGCACGCCTGAGTGACTAAAAGAATCATGCAAAGATTTCAACAGGGTTGGAATAGGTTTGATCTCTTGTGTTCCGTCACATCCCCAAAACCACAACACACAGCCCTGTGCTAAATACGAGTCCGGTGGCTGTGGCGGGTTAAAATAGGTTCGGCTCTCTTCTGAGTTGAAAACAGGGCTAAATGCTTGCATGACTCGTGCGTGACTTTTAGAGTCACGCGGGCGTGCAAATAGGCAAAAAGTTTGACTTTTCATTGAAGAAAACTAAGATTCTGAACAATCTACATAGAAAAATTTAAGAAATTGAGTTATTATCACTTAAAATAAACATTTTAGGTGATCAGCGAGTGTTCAGAGGACCAATTCACAGATATACTAAGGCAAATAAACGATTTAAAATTGTCCCAACGAATTGAGGAGGCAGTTTTACATAGTATAGAACATTACATACGTCAGCATGTAGCTCCAAACTTCTGGAGTAAATTCAGCAACACTTCAAATGAACAATATGGATTTGAATGCTTCAAGACTGCTGTCGACGGCTTGTATTCCAGTTTGATAGAGTTTTTACCAATGCTCAAGAGACTGGAAAGACTGGTACAAAGCAATGGGTCCGGCGGGTCATTCTATGGTGAAAATAGTATACTTGGACAGTTCAAGCTCATAGTTAGAGCCACGTTGTTGAGTCAACTCGCATTGGATCATGAAGTAATCATCGAACACTTTTATAGAATTGCTTTCAACGTATTTTGTAATAGCGACGCTTTATTGCAAGGTGAGTCTTCTCAACTAGAATTAATAATGCGGGGATAACGACTAGTCACCGTAGTATATCCAATTCCAGAAACATAATCAATGAAAAAGAGTGTTTACAAGGCGTGTATTTTCTTCAGAAACGACCTTCAAACTTTTCATTTTCTTGTCAGTTCTTTCTATTAGTATTTCAATATGAAAATTAAAAGCTACACTACTTAGGCTACATGTCTGAAAAGAATTTTGATATGTTTCTTACTATTCCATATTAAAGCAGGCCTCACAGTCGTTCTCTCGTTTCCCTAAAGACACACTATTCCTCCTGGATCCTCTGTAGTCACACCGAGACTGAGGATATCCCCCAAATATGCAACAAAGTAGAATTATTTTTACTTCCAAAGAACCATCTATTTTTACCAGCTTGTTAATTGAAATGACCAAATTTTTTCTAAATTCGGTAATTTTTTTCCATTCTAATTCGGTAAGGTAGGGAACATTGAAATTTCTTGGATTAACACGAAATAATTGTCTGCTGTATAAATTTTTGAAAGTTTACCTATTTGTCTTGAAAATATTACAAAATTGTACCTACGAACTTATAATTCGACAAGCTATAATAGATATTCTTATACAACGCAAGCATGTTTTACGCGTTTTTCATGCTCGATCTCGGTACACAAAGGAGACGTTTTAGCGACAGCTGAGCGGGCTTGCGAATGCGCATGATACTTCTGATCACAATATATTTATGATGGCACTGAAATTGTCCTGCATTTATGCATATCTTATTCAAAACCATTCTCTCGTTTTGTTTGCTGATCATATTACGTTTTGAAATTCAGATGAACTGACTGGCGATGTCAGCCACTGTGGAGGCTGCAACCGAGAAGTAGACGATTGTCGATGCCAGGCAATAGTCTACATATTTCACGAGGCAAACAGAAAATTAATCGAGCTAGAACTGCTGGAGCGACTAGTGGGAAATGTTCTAACTTGTTTGATACATATTCGCATCGAGAGTCACGTGTCTCGAGCTTGTGAGAGTAGTTTTGATGTGTTGCAGTTGACGTCTTTAGAAAACGTAAGTTTAAACTAAACGTTCTGCGAAAACGATGGGACCTACTTAGAGTATTCAATTTTTTATAGTGGCTTGAAACAGTCGTTATGAGCTGGTTAACTAGGATTTATTCTGGGGGCTCTTCAAAGTCTCCTTCCCTGAGCAGTAAGACACGAGAAGCGATTAACAAATTCAAATATAAACTATCACACTTCCTTTACGAAACTTACACGCGAACAAGGATCGACCAACTGTTCAATATTATTATAGGTAACGAGCTAATAACCAATGATCGATACATTCTGTAGAGACTTTAGAATATTTCGAAACCAGGGGAATGTGTTTGGAATTTTAGAATATCCTGAATCCCAGCCGGCAATAGAAGATCTACGGATCGGTTTGGAACGAACAGACTTACGAAAGACCTTAGTTGAGAGCTTACAAGATGCTTTGAAAACGAGACTATTACATCCAGGAGTGAACACTCCTGATATATTAACTGCATATATAGCAGCCATAAAAGCATTGAGACAATTGGATTCTACAGGAGTTCTCTTGGAAACTGTTACTCAACCCGTTAAGTAGGTAGGATTTAACACGATTGGAAAGAGTACCGCTTAAATGAGGTAATAATTATCGCAAATATATAACTAGGCAATACCTAAGAAGCAGAGAAGACACAGTTAGATGTGTAGTCAGCGGATTGTTGGATGATTCACCGAGCGATTTGGCTGACGAATTGGTAAAAAGTGAATCGTTACAGCTAGAAGAAAGTTCTGTTGACGAAGAAGATGAAGACTGGGAAAAATGGACTCCTGACCCAGTTGACGCCGATCCTTGTAAGTCGGGGTATGAGCAGATGTAGAATGCAGACTTTAGATACATTCAAAGATATGATACATGGTGTGATTACTATTTTTAGCTAAATCGTCTCAACGCCGAGTATCTGATATCATTTCCATGCTGGTCAATGTGTACGGAAGCCAAGACCTATTTGTTAATGAATATCGAACGTTATTAGCTGACAGACTGCTCTCCCAATTGAATTATCACACTGAAAGGGAAATCCGTCATTTAGAACTGCTCAAAAGACGTTTTGGAGAAAACCAGTTACATTACTGTGAAGTAATGCTTAAGGATGTTTACGATTCTAAAAGAATAGATGGAAATATACAATCAGATTCTAGTTACGGCGTTGAAACCCAACTATTTCCTACATCAGCACTCATTCTATCCGCTCAATTTTGGCCACCGTTTAAGGAGGAGTGGAAACTAGAATTGCCAAGACCCGTTCAAGATCAGCTAGCAAGGTACATGAAGGCGTTCGAAGCTCTTAAAGGGAATAGAACTCTCTGCTGGAAGCCACATTTAGGTAATGTCAACTTGGAGATAGAACTGAAGGATAGAAAACTGAATTTGAATGTCACCCCCATCCATGCCACAATCATCATACATTTCCAAAACAGAAGTGAGTGTACTAAACATACATATGAGACATTCCATGTGACTACAGCCGCCCAAAAAGTAGTTTTACCTCAGAAAACTTTCATATATTGGGGTATAAAAATAGAAATCTGAAATCACGTGCAACGTCTGAAAGACATATTTATTTGTATCGTGCTGCAATGGTAGTTTACCTATGATGGTTGCTCAAGCATTTGTTATTAATATTGTTGTTTTTCCATCAGACGAATGGACAGTGGATGAACTGAGTGAAAGGATCCACGTACCAGCTACGGTACTTCGTCGTAAGATAACTTTCTGGGTATCGCAGGGTGTTTTAAAAGAAATATCAAGCGATAAATTTTTACTCCAAGAAGAAAGCGCAGCAAGAAATCGTTCGACCGCTGAAATTGTTGAAGAAGAAGAAGTCGAGAGTGCAATGGCTTCGGCTAGTGATCAGAGAGAAGAAGAATTGCAAGTATTTTGGTCTTACATCGTTGGAATGTTGACTAATTTGGATTCTATGCCCTTGGAGAGAATTCATCAGATGTTGAAAATGTTTGCCTCCCAAGGCCCTGGAGCTGTTGAGTGTGGTTTACCAGAATTGAGACATTTTTTAGATAGAAAAGTTAGAGAACATCAATTGCTATTTTCCGGTGGGCTGTACAGGCTGCCAAAATCATAATCAATGTTTCTGTATCACGATCAACAGCTGATTTTGATTAATATCGTGTAGAATAATTGGAGTATTTCTTTTCAGCCGTCGAAATACCATACCATTCCATCGTTGGATATCTTGCACTGTAATACTTTCTTCTTTTCATTATTGACACTGTAAATAGGATGGGGTTTCAATTTTCGTTTGAAAATGAAAACTTTGAAATAATAAATATATCGAGCTGCCTATAACAATTGACGATTGCAATTTTTATTTTTGCTAATCTATAGCTGATTGGCACGATGTTTTCGATTCCCTTCCAAAGTGCAGATAATATCATATTATATATGATATATGATATATTATATATATTATATATTATATCATATCATATTATGCATTTGGAAATAACGTCAGGACCTAATTGTATATCCCGTCTCAATCAATTGAGTTAGTAATGAAGTTGTTGATACTGATTGTGACGTGTGTTGAACCTAATAGAACTCGGGAACATTAATATAGTATTGAATTGTATAGATAAGGTACGAAAGCTATACTATAAGATAAACTTTACATTGAGAAACAATAAACTCAGGTTTATCAGAGAAATCCAGATATCATGATATCAGTATTACTCAGTGTGCGTGGGTGGATGTCTGGATGGTAAATCATTTATTGAGCATTGATTAGATATAGCCTGGACAACAAGAACTGTAACACGTAAAACGATCAGCAGCAGGCAAAGTAAGAAAATAAAATAGTTTATTGCCAAATGGCGATTTCGCCACTCGTACGACCTTTGTGCCTCTTTTTAGGCACTGTGGGGTTGGTAAGTTACAAATTATCTTTAATATCCCTAGTTGATTAGGATTTTTCATTCCATACCGTGATTCGCCAGATTGGTCTCACTCAAAACAATGTTCATAATCAGCTCTGAAAATTCTCGCTCATACTAATATGGTTAAATCATACATTTATAAGTCAGTAAAAGATCTGCTGTATGAGATACTTCAAGTTGGTGAAAAATCTATTCATGCTTTAGGTACAAGGATTGTTAGTTTTCACGCTGACTCTACTTGGGGCTTTGGTACATCTCTGTACCATCAGAGTAGCCTCAGATGAAACACTAACTGCTTTTATACCACTTGTGGTAGGACTGTACTTCCAGGGTAAACTTTGAAACAGTAATCCTACTAATTTAACATAATATTAAAATTAGGTTCAGTAAAATAATTATCAAGTCTTTCTTATTTATTCATTCATTTTTTTACAGGATTGGATTGCCAAGTATATAATACGACGGTACTTTATAAAGATTACTTTACCAATCTTGTAACACCGGGATGGCTCTTTATTTGGATAATAGTTTACATCGGAGTTTCCGCATCTTGGGTTATTTCTAGTATACTCATAATGAACGGTAATTATAGAAGTGAACCGTACTTCATGCAAATATGATCTCAGATACACATCAAACATATTTTTCTGAAGATATAGGGTGAATTCATAACGTCTGCCTGCTAGGCGTCGTGGGGAGGCGACTGTGAGTAAAAATCTGCAATTGTTTTAGCAGCTACCGAGTCCTTGATTCGCTGTCTTAAGTACTGTAGCAAACCCTTGCCGATTTCGATTCTCGGCCACCTCCTTACGACTCTTGATGGGCGGATGTTAGGTATTCACCCTGTATATAAACAAGATAGCAATAATTGAAAGTCAATTGATAAAAACACGGCTGAAATCTACATCATAATTTGGGAATACTTGTCCAAGTAACGGACTTATCCCAATTCTTAATTACCACGTGATTCTTCTCAGATAATTTCCATGAATCAAAGACGCTGCACTATTACCTCCCACTTTGGATTATGCTAACACTTGGAAATTGCATAATGGACTTTGTATTGGCTCTTTATTTCGGATTCGACTACACCAATCTTATTGTGAGTCCAGATGTAAACTTATTGGAGTCAAGAAACTCGTCCATTAATTGTACAGAGTAATATATTTGTGGATTCACATGATATCTATTTCTTATAGTCCAATATCGAGGTCAACGGCACTACGCTACTGCCTGTTGTTCCTTTTGCGATGATGATTTTATCACTGAAAGGAGTTGTACTGTGGTTGGTCAACTTTTTTGGCGGTATATTTGCCATAGTTGCTTTGCACAACTTCATAAACCATAAAGATGACAGTCAACCACTGTTTTTAGAACGAGCTGGATTTCTTGACCGAAGTCCTATTTATGGATTTGCGCCGATTGAAATGCCAAGGTAATTTCATATTTTGCAGTTTATTCAATGATGAAACTTGTAAAGAGTTGAGGACTTATCCTGCACTGAATATATCTGACTAATTTGATTGTTTTTGGTATTCATCCAGGCCGACTACTCTGAATCTGAACTCAAACTCGAACCACCAAAATGTTACAACGGTTTCAGCACTCCGTAATTATTATACAAATCATCAAGAACCTAGAAGCTATGTGCAATCTCCAATTTCAGATGTCCCATCATTGAGCAAGTGGAGAAAACCAACTCTCTGGGATATACCGGATCCTGATTACAGTCCAACATCGACGGTAACTCGTTTGAAAAATGAAACGGATTCTCAATCTACCGGATTACGACATAGTCTATATAATCCGACTTTACCTTTAAGGCCGAGTTTGAAGAGAACTCAACAGAACTATGAAAGGAAGGAGGATATTAGTCTATAGAATCTTAGGAGGAGCATATTGTATTTCAACGCTTACTGGACATGACCCGGTATTACTTCACCGTTTTCAGTTATGTGCGCACAAACTATGTTATTACGTCAAACCAATTTCGACTGAGGATCAGAAATTATATCTGGTGCTGCTTTCGATAATTGCGAGATGCAGCTAACAGTGATCTTCAGTTTTGCAGTAAGCATACCCAGATAATAAAATGTCTGCACAATGCGGGAGTATAAGCTCTCGCGCGTGCGGATTAATCCGCACGGCATGAGCTCATATCACCACGCAGATGCGTCATCAATTGTGACTCACACTGTCGCATGTCGTGAGCATCACACGCGTGCCACGCATATCGCTCGCACGTCGTGATGGTATGAGGTTTGTCCAGATAGTACCAATTCAATTGATATGTTTCGTAAAAAAATCAGAAACAGCTTATATTTATGTAAAAGTATTATTCAAAATACTTATAAAATTGAAATACGAACTAGTGTTCAAATGTTTCTATTTCATGTTAAAATTCAAACTTTCGAAGTTAATTATTAATTAGATCAAAGAATTCGCAATGACCTTCAAGATTTCCGCATCTGCAAAAATAAACTTTGGCAAGCTGTAGCTTCCAAACGATCCATCCGAGAGCAAAATTCTACTGAGATTTTTCTCTTCCTTGTTCGATTATCTAGTGGCGGTATTTTTTGGGGTTTTTTCAAGACCGACGCAAGACCGACGCAAACTCCGATTTTTCATCGATTAGTACTCTGGCTTAAAATAAAAAAAATAAAATAAAAAATACCGCCACTAGATAATCGAAAAAGGAAGAAAACATTCTAGTAGAATTGCGCTCTCAGATGGATTGTTCCGGAGTTACGTAGTGCCAAAGGACTAACCGATGAAAAATCGGGGTTTGCTTCAATCTTAAAAAAAAACTAAATACGCCACTAGATTATCGAACAAGGAAGACAAAATCCCGGTAGAATTTTGCTCTCGGATGGATCGTTTGGAAGCTACAGCTTGCCAAAAGTTCATTCTTGCAGATGCATAAATCTTGAAGGTCATGAATTCGCAATCGAAATTATGTGATACGAATTGAAGGCATCGAACCTTCTATAAAGATGTGGAATTGCGTTTCGTCCGGGTGTACCCGCCCGGACTCGTCAATAGGGCTGAGAGCCGAGCATACCGTGCCCTAGGCGCGGGGTGTCCGGTGGTGGACATTGGTAGTCGCTTGTGATCGCTATATACCTATGCGAAGCGTAGTCCTAGTCTTGGTGCTAGCGAGAGCGAAGCGAGTTGGATGCGCCGCGTAGTGAGCGTGGAGAGAAACTCTGAGATGCTATTGTGTCGCCACAGAATCCAATGTCCAAGTATAGGAAACCGTATTGCAGCTTTCAAAAACAGAATTAGGTCGAGATCACCGAAAATTGTAAATCATAAAATACCTTATAACAATTCTGAAAATTGATACTATAATAATATAATTTAATTACAATTTCGTTACACAAAGATTATGAACTTTGGATAAAATTTATATTTATCATATAATACAAACGTATTAATGATCAAAAATAATCATCTCACGTTGAATTTCCATTATTATATTTAAAATAATTAAAATAATTATTATGTAACATAAAAATAGAAATTTAATGCTTCGAAGGAATGAAAAATAAATTCAATATCAATATATATTCTATTTATATGTACATATATTGTTGCAACGAATTTTCAACAATATTGTATTCTCGCGTCAAATCGCAAAATTGTTGATTTGATAGCATCAGTTCCTTCCATACAAATTTTATACAACTTGGTACAGCTTTTTGTATTTAACATTTATTTTTAACATTTGTGCTCGGTTAACTGAACAATTTTTCACACACAAATGATGATATCTACACTCAGTGACAAAAATAACGGGCCACTCAAGTTATCCGGAAAAAACACCGTTTTTCGAAACGGTATTACTCGATGAAAAAATATTCGAAAAAAATGGTCAAGGGAGCATTTTACAGGTTAAAACGTCATCTTCGAGCTCGTTTCCGAAAGTTTCACCTGCGATTGTTTTTCACCTGTTGGCGCCGGTTTGAATGAAGAGCCGAAAAATAAACAAAAATCCGACAATTTCAAACTTGGCTGCGGGGGTGAAATAAAATCGCAAAAAAAATCCACGACGATGATTGTGTAGCCTCAGGTCTGCTCTTCAAAACTGTTCTCGAAATTTTTGTCCACGAGTTTTTTTCACCAGGTTATTGAATTTTTAGTAAGTATAGACCGTTTTGGCGTTACCCAGGATGCACCACGTGGAGGTACGGTCTTCAAGCACCCCACGTATTTGTGTGTGTTTCTGTATGTTTGTGTGTGTAGGCAGCGATCAGGACCCGCAGGTGCTTCACTTCCAAGGTACACTGAAAAAAACGGATAGCTGCAGTCACCGTATTCTGCTTAGCCTCCGCATGCTAGATGGCTGTGCTCCGCATCCTAGTAGTATTGTGAGCCGAACCATCTTGGATAAGCGCGGCAAGTATCTATCAGATAGCTTCTGAAATGAAACGAATTAAGTCAACTGAAGTTTGATGTTACATTGATCTATAAATTAACATATATTTGTCATTTTACAACATCTAACTTCAGTTTAGTCTCGATTCGTTTCATTTCAGAATCATTTATGCTCGATTAGTTTTATATGAGGCTCATCTAGTCTCTTTTAATATCATTATAGGCTCGAGATGCTTTTTGATACCGGTTAGGCTGAATCGAAGCTTATTTGAGTTTGATAAGAATCAATCGAGGCCAGATATTTCGCGACATACGCAACTGACGCGCTGGTCACATCTAGTAGATGACAGACATCTAAGGGATCGCTCGAGTGCCTATCTTGATGCTTACCACGACTATCTCATACAGCCTTGCTCCGAAGCATTATAATATGGCGTTCGTGAAGATACGGATAGGGAGTGCGAGTATCCGCCGACGGCTATGCAACAGATACTTGCTGCGACTATCCGTTTTTTTCAGTGTATTGATGACTCCAAACCCTCGCTGTACTGCATGTGCTAGCTGTCTGTGTGCGTAGGTGTGAGTATGAGCGAGTGTAAATTGGTGGCTTTCTTAAAATGTCGTGTTACCACCTTCATTTTGGATCACCGCATCCAATTGTTTGCACATCGCGTGACTGATGGAAAAAGGGCGTAAGCGACATGTTTACGCCCTTCTGTAATTCTTAAAGGCAAAAGGGCGTATTTTTTTTTTTTTTTTTTTGCGTCATTCGACTGGAAATTCGTCGAAACGGAAAAATACGTCAACATTGAAAAGTGAAAAAAAATAAAGGCAAAAGGGCGTAAACGCCACAGATACGCCCCGAGCTTTTAAGAAAAATCAGTCGAATTAATGCCAAAAGGGCGTATCCCCCAAAAATGTTCAGGTGCAAAACAAATTTTGGCGGATACGCCCTACTGGCATTAGTCGGCATGATTTTTTTCAGAAAGCTAATGCCAGAAGGGCGTATAGGCCAAAATTATTTTTTGGTGGATGTGTTGTAATATTTAACCCCCGTTACTCAGGGATCGGGAGTTATAGGGTTGTTCCCAGAGGTGATCATTAAAGATCACTCTAAGTGCAAGATAGCAACGAAAGTAGTGTTTATTTAATATTTATCAAAGTTACAAAAGTGTGCTTGGAGCACTTGCTCCGGTTCGAGTCTGAGTATTCGAAGAGATACTCTTCGCATCTTCTAATATCCGCTCAGAACTGAGGCGCAGCTCAGACTCTAGCCTAATTTATTACCTCAATATGCTTACGCGATTATTGGCGTCACCTGCATGCGTTGCGCTCTGCCGCATTCCAGGTCACGCCTTGCTTAATTCTTAAAGGTAGTCAATTTACGAAATGGATTGGAATGTTGAGTAACAATTCTCAACAGATGCGCCCTTCTGGCATTAGTCGGCATGATTTGTTTTATGAAGTTAATGCCAAAAGGGCGTATCCGCCAAAATTGATTTTTGGCGGATGCGCCCTACTGGCATTAGTTGTCATGACTTTTTTCAGAAAGCCAATGACAAAAGGGCGCATCCGCCAGAAATAGTCCGCTTTTTGTCAAAAGTCAATTTTGGCGAATACGCCCTTTTGGCATTAGCCCGAAAAATGGTTACTGGCAGAAGGGCGTATTAACGGCGCTTACGCCCTTCTGCCTTTATATTTTAGGCTGGAAAAAAAACAGCGGATTTTTTCATTTCAACCGATTGTCTATCGATTGGCGAAAAAAAAAATATATACGCCCTTTTGCCATTGAAATCGCACTTTACGTCGTTTACGCCCTTTTTCCATTAGTCACGCGACATGTTGATGCACGCTAGAATTTTGATCTGAGGAATCGTGTCCCATGCTTCGACGAGCATTACCCTCAACTCGTGAAGATTCAGTGGCTGTACGGTTCACTTCATTTTTCTGCAGGATAACTCTTGGCTTTATACCGCGCCAGGGCCGTTTTTTCGCCTAGGCAACGTAGGCAATTGCTGGGGGCCCGAAACTTTAGGGGGCCCATTCGCACGCTTTTATTATTTTGATATTTGAGGATAAAAAAAAAAAAAAAATAACAAATTGCTCTCTGGCGCCGAGTCCGAAACCTAACACACTATCATTTCAAAATTCCTATGCATGCCGCGCGTCTTCGGCGACAATGTCGCGCTCGCACAAATCTAACAAATGACTGTCGCGATTGCACAACGCAACTGCAGTCGCTATTGGCATTCATGCTTCTGCCATGCATCCACCCTACGTAATTATGGTCGTATAAGGGTTCGGGAGTCACTTGTAACACGCGTTGCAAAATGCAATGTTACAATCTAAAGCTGGTGTTAAATTTGTGCTTCTGTAGTGAATATATCGCACCTTGGCGACGAAAGTGACACAACTCAAAATATGGCGTTTTTAAGATAATGCCATATTCAAACTGGCAAGGTTCGATTCTACAACCCAGCAAAATGTCATTTCTGTAGTAGCCAAAGTCGCTTGGGAAGAGAAAGAAAAAGCAAAAGTGACACAATCGAATGCACCCTTAGTTGCGGTCATCAAGGGCTCCTTAGTAAAGTCGAACAAATCCGAACTTTCATCCGTGTAATCCTAAAGGGATTCAACTAATTGTTTGCCATGAATAGTTTCCTCCAGAAATCAATGGGATGATTTTTCAAACTCTTCAATTTTCTGTATTTGTCTGCATCGAAGAATGACATATTTTGAGTTGTGTCACTTTCGTCGCCAAGGTGCGATATAGGTATGATTACATTTCCGTATTATATTGAAAATGCTTTACTCATTTCCGCTCCTGGTTCCTTGACTTGACTCCTTCCAGACGATAAATGATACAATTTTTTTAACCATTTTTTCACGTCTCCTTGTAATATATTTTAATAGGGGTTGGGGGGGGGGCATGAACTTACGCTTGCCTAGGGGCCTAGCATGCACCTAAGTCGGCGCTGGTTAACAGCGATTCATGGCGGCTCTCAGATGTAATAAGGTTGAACGGGTAGTATCTGCGGGGTAAGCTACGGGTTATTTCAACCCACGGGGTAACCCACGTTTAGGCAACCAGGCATAAACTATACAAACCTACCAACTTAGAAATTTCCTTGACCTTTTGCAACCCAAAGCCGCCCATTGCCTGGACTACAGTCAAAAACGCTGTTAGTAAGTGGAGTGGTTAGTGGTGGAGAAAAATAATAGTATAGTATACCCTCACAGTATTTTTGATAGAAAAGAAATATAACGTGATTTATTGTCAGCACGTGGTTATATACATCAAGAGCCTCTTAACTGCTGCCTGTTGCGGCCGTTCACTGCGCATCACATGTCCTGCGCCTTCTCACACACACACACACACATATACAGTCCCTATGAGTTCGAGGTGTTGACACTACGTGCCAGGCTCAAACTTCGACAAACGCTATAAAATACAATTGTATAAAGAGTACTGAACGTGTGTGATTCTGACCGATTCAACGCCTTGCGGCTTGCATGTTTTGAACACACGCGAATCTGGTTGAGAGTCATTCAATTCGCCGTGGAATTGCGAAAAAATATGACAATATCATGGTAATAGCTAGTTAATTCATCGATACCTAGCCCTTTAATGTCAATGTCAATAAAACAGCAAGTCGATATCTTTATCGGGGCGAAATTCCCTCTGAGGCCATTAGGGGCGCTACCGACGAATTGAATGGTTCTCATCCAGATTCGGTCAGAATCAAACACGTTTAGTGTAGTACATACATAACATTGAATACATACTTTATAACTATTAGCTATACTTCCGAAGTCCGGGCTCATCCAAATGATCCGGATGCTCCAATCTACGTTCGCAGCTAATCAGTCGTATCCCTACGTATTTATTAATAAACTGGATTCTTGTTTTTTTTTTACAGAAAATGTGTTATAAAATCAGAAGAACTATTTATCATGAACTCGCCGACACAGCACACTGAGAAAATAATTCCGCTGTGACAACGTTAGAGCGCTCCGTCATTACTACTCGATAGCCAACACAGTAGAATCGACTCTGCTGGTCGCGTTATCCCCACCATGTTATCCAGTATAAGGCACTGCGTGCCTCTCCCGTAAAATGAACACAGTGCCTTATACTGTAGAACATGGTGGGGATAACGCGACCAGCAGAGTAGATTCTACTGTGTTGGCTATCGAGTAGTAATGACGGAGCGCTCTAACGTTGTCACAGCAGAATTATTTTTTCAGTGTATACGCGTTCCAGGTATAATAGAGTTTGGTGCTCCGGGCCTCTATATTGTTTACGTTTCGCCCAGAACAGAAGACGATTAGGCGGCCAGAAGTGGAGGAAGCGCCCGAGCGCGTGAGGAGAAGGCCTTGCAACTTTTGAGAGTCTACTGTAGCAGGAAGCTCACACAATTTTATTTCAAGAGATGTGACAGGAACATTGCAGAAACATTTAAAAAGGATCGCCTTATTCACGTATATTGGGAAGTATTGCACTTGAATACTCTCTCTGGTGGATAAATTATTAACTAGAGCAACCGGGTCGGTGTTTCCTGCCCCAACCCTCGCCATACCCCCTTGGACCAACAAGTTTTGTGTTCGCTCTCTGGTGGACTACTGAGGAACTACCGTAACCGGGTCGAAATTTTAAGCTCCGCCCCTGGGATACTTCCCAATAGTATAGTGCCACAGTCGGCGCAAACTTCTCTCGGAAGTAGAAATATCCCACGCGAAACCTACGCGAAACGTTCTATGTTCCGTAGGGATCTCAGAATTTCAACAAACAATATTAATTACAATAAACTCGTTTTCTCTATTTATACTAAGCACCCGTGCAGAAATTAAGTGGGGAAGGCCTAAGGTACCATCGGGCCCTAGGCGGGTTTTATTGGGGATTTGATAGTTGGGATTTGTTTGTGGTAACCTAGTCGGGCCCCAGACGGGTTTTGTTGGGGATGTGATGGTCAGGATTTGCTTCTGATGACCTAATCGGGCCCCAGACGGGTGTACCTGGGGATTTGATAGTTGAGACTAGGTTGTGCTGACCTAATTGGGGCCAAGACGGGTTCTATTGGGGATTGAATAGCTGGGATTTCGTTGTGATGGCTGAATCGGGCCCCAGAAGGGTTTTGTTGGGGATTCGATAGTTGGATTTTAGTTGTGATGACGTACTTGAGCCCCAGTGGGGTGAGTATTATTTTCTCGAATAGTTCTAAGTTTTTTTTTCTCCTTAGGAGGCTCGTTGTGCTCCACCCTCCCCTACATGTTATTTTCATTTTCATTATACATAAACGCGAATAATAGTGTATGAAAAAAGCAATAATAAAATAGTTGTTTGACAAAATTATTCTCGTATATTCATAAATATAAATATATAAATATAAATATATGCAAGGACTTCAATCTAGTCCTGCAAATGCAAAATTTTGATGACATTGAAATATTTCGAGTAAAAACTTGACACTTTGATAGGCCCTGAACAAGTAGGAGAGTGTTGGGCCATATGCTACACTCAGTGACAAAAATAACGGGCCAGTCAAGTTTTCCGGAAAAAACACAGTTCTTCGAAACGGTATTACTCGATGAAAAAATATTAGAAGAAAATGGTCAAGGGAGCATTTTACAGGTTGAAAAGTCATCTTCGAGCTCGTTCCCGAAAATTTAACCTGCGATTGTTTTTCACCCGTTGGCGCGGGTTTGAATGAAGAGCCAAAAAATAGAAAAAAATACGATCATTTCAAACTTGGCTGCGGGGGTGAAAAAAAATCGCAAAAAATTTTCACAACGATGGTTGTGTAGCCTCAGGTCTGCTCTTCAAAACTGTTCTCGAAATTTTCGTCCACGACTTTTTTCACCAGGTTATTGAATTTTTAGTAAGTATAGACCGTTTTGGCGTTACCCAGGATGCACCACGTGGAGGGACGGTCTTCAAGCACCCCACGTATTTGTGTGTGTTTCTGTATGTTTGTGTGTGTAGGCAGCGATCAGGACCCCCAGGTGCTTCACTTCCAAGGTATTGATGACTCCAAACCCTCGCTGTACTGCATGTGTCAGCTGTCTGTGTGCGTAGGTGTGAGTATGAGCGAGTGTAAATTGGCGGCTTTCTTGAAATGTCGTGTTACCACCTCTATTTTGGATAACCGCATCCAACTGTTGGCACATGTTGATGCACGCTCGAATTTTGATCTGAGGAATTGCGTTTCATGCCCCGACGAGCATTACCCTTAACTCATGAAGATTAGCTGGCTGTACGGGTCGACTACGCAATTCACGATTCAGCATATCCCAAACATACTCGATTGGATTCAAATTAGGACTCACCCGAGCAGAAATGAAAGAACGGCAGCCGTTCTTACAAAACGGGCCAGCATTGGTACGATAATGGCAGATGATTAACGGCTTTGAATCGGAGGCTTATGTCGGACCAGTCCTGGTACGACATTGGCAATCGATAGAACGGTGAAACCTCGGTGCACGATATTCATCCAATATCAATGACCGATGGAGCGGTCGGACTTCGGTGCGCGGTATCCATCCAATATTGGTTTCAGATCAACGACCGATGGAGCGGGCGAACCGCGGTGCGCGATATCCATCCAATATTGGTTTTAGATCGGTACCTGATATAGCGACTGTACCAACATTGGCCCAACATTGGCATTCATGGGACGGCCAGCAACGTCGTACCAATAGCGGCCAACTATCATGGCTCGGCATAACGAGGTGTACCATCAATGGGCCAGTACTGCTCGGAACGTTGGCACAATATTGGTAGCCATGATCGGTCCATTAGCTTACCGCGTTACATGCCAATAATGGCCCAATCCCCCAAAACAAGCTCGGCCCGTCATTGTATAGCGGCCACCAATGCTGGTCCGACCCAGCGCCGCTCTGTAATTTCTGCTCGGGCATTGACGGGTGATCTAACACTGTGATGTCTTGATTGGCCAAAAAGTTCTGCTCATGCCGCGTGGTATGAAGCCAAGCGTTATCCTGCAGAAGAATGAGGTGAACTGTACAGCCACTCAATCTTCACGAGTTGAGGGTAATGCTCGTCGAAGCATGGGACACGATTCCTCAGATCAAAATTCTAGCGTGCATCAACATGTGCAAACAGTTGGATGCGGTGATCCAAAATAAAGGTGGTCACACGACATTTTAAGAAAGCCACCAGTTTACACTCGCTCATACTCACACCTACGCACACAGACAGCTAACACATACAGTACAGCGAGAGTTTGGAGTCATCAATACCTTGGAAGTGAAGCACCTGGGGGTCCTGATCGCTGCCTACAGACACAAGCATACAGAAACACACACAAATACGTCGGGTGCTTGAAGACCGTACCTCCACGTGGTGCATCCTGCGTAACGCCAAAACGGTGTATACTTACTCAAAATTCAATAAGCTGGTGAAAAAAAGTTGTCGACAAAAATTTCGAGAACAGTTTTGAAGAGCAGACCTGAGGCTACATAACCACCGTCGTGAAAATTTTTTGCGATTTTTTTTCACCCCCGCAGCCAAGTTTGAAATGGTCGGATTTTTTTTTATTTTTCTGCTCTTCATTGAAACCTGCGCCAACAGGTGAAAAACAATCGCAGGTGAAATTTTCGGGAACGAGCTCGAAGATGACGTGTCAACCTGTAAAATGCTCCCTTGACCATTTTCTTCTAATATTTTTCCATCCAGTAATACCGTTTCGAAAAACGATGTTTTTTCCGGAAAACTTGACTGGCCCGTTATTTTTGTCACTGAGTGTATATGGTAGTTTAGCATAGTGGTTAGGGCGTGCGACCAGAAATCGAGCTGACGTGGGTTCAAATCCCGGCGGGGATTGGGATCCTTAGAACTTCGATACGCCAACTAGTGGCAGAAAATAGAACTGTTGAACGACGGCTGCAGTAACCAGCTGTAACCAATGAGAGGGCTTGAAACCTCGATACGCTTACTCAACGCCGATTTTAGGCATAAGCCAAGTAGGCACTGGCCTAGGGCGGCAAAGTTTGAGGGGCGGCAGATTTGGATAAAACGTGAAATAATTCTTTTTCCCTCCGAGGAAAAATGAAGAAGCGCCGCAGTCCAGCTCATATATCAGTCATACACTTGACCGAGATGGATTCGAATAAAATTAGCAGTAGGGGAGAGTGTGGTAATTGCGAACGCGGGGTAAATACGAACAGGCCATTTCTCTATGTTTCCTTTTCCCAATCTACATAAACCGGTACAAATGGAGAGCTGTTTCAAATCGCAATGTTGACGGCCTGTCAAATGTAAAAAAACTCGTAAGATCTTCGAGGTAATAACCGTGAAAGCATTTCAATGAATTTGATGTAATTATTTTTAGGTGTTCAAATCGATGAAATGACCTGGTTTTATGTAATACAGTGTTCAATATTTAGCTTTAGAAAGTACATTCCATGACGATATCATTGCCTACCCTCAAGTTCAGAATGTGAGGCCGTGTTTCTTTGCAATGGTACTTTCTATCGATTTGATCGTTTGGGGTAATTGCGAATTGCGTAATAATGGGTTCGCAATTACCCCGGGCTGATATTTCTTCACAATGTGTTGTTGGAATATGGATTATCTTCAGGTACTCGGTTGGTTTTTGATGTTCTACCCCTATTTATTATCAGATTCACCCCAAGTCTAGTCACCCGGGCTACCCCAAGTGCTGTTCGCAATTACCCCAGAGGAGTCGGGGTAATTGCGTAATGCAAGGGTTTTGTATTTATTCAAAATTTCAAATTAATTCTTGATTTAATGACATAAATTGTGATGGATTGCTAAGATAAGATATCAAAGTTGAGGTTGCAATAAAGAAAAATTTCATAACTATGTGATTTCCTCGGTTTTTTTTTCAATCTCCCTTAGGTGTTCGCAATTACCCCATCTTCCCCTATTCAAGTAGCCTGCAAGCTGCAGAATTGACAATCTAGATTTAATAGTTTTTGCTTTGAAGATGTCCAAGTTTTAATTGCGTATAACTCGAAAACTACACATCATACGGAAAAAGAAATGTTAAGAATAAAAAATTTCCAGTTCCATGCAAAAAAATATTGAGCCTCTGAAAAGTTGAAAAAGAAAATAAAAACATGGTTTCCCGGCTTTCTCGAAAACCATTGGTTTTTTGTTTTCTCAAAATTGCAGATTATACTCCTCTGGAATTGAAAAATGTACCTAAGTTTTATCACGTGCTCGGATTTGGTATAAAAGCTGTGATTTTTGTACCGAATTTATTTCTAAGAAAAAACGTTGTTCAGAAGTTATGAATTTTTAAAAAATGAATTCAGTAAAACAGTCATATGTTCTAAACGAAATCTGCCCCCATGATAAAATGTAAACACGTTGTTTTCACACTGTAGAGGAGTATCCCCGGAAATTTTGAACAGAAAAAACGAATATTTTTGAGAAATTTGAAAAACTAATTTTACACCAATTTTTTTCAGCTTTTCGGAGTTGCCATATTTTTTTCATATCATTACTTTCAAGTTCACTTCAAACTGAAACGTTTTTGTACCTAACATTTTTTTTGTGTGATATGTAGTTTTCGAGTTATACTCAATTAAAACTCGGACGTTGCCGATTTTCCCCTATTTTATATCAGCTGCTAACGTCTAAACGTTTTCGATTCAAAATCTGAAACAATTCATGCATACTCGTGCATACTCTCATCAACTGACAATACTAATACGGTGGTTTTTTTTTCAATAGATATGAAATGCGATTTCATCGATACAATGCGTAGGTAGGATCAACTGACGATAAAAAGTGCCAAATTCGTTTTTTTTTTTATTTTCCACCATTATTACTTTGTAATTTCATGAAGATAAATCAGGGGCGCCGATATGAGGGCTAGCCCGATCGGGCTCGCTAGCGCCCGGTTGAAATTGCTACTAAGGATACTGGGGAAGTACCGAGGGCTTATCAAGGGCCTGATTAGCGTATCGAGGCGCTACGCGGGCATACCGTTAGGGGCCCAGGCAATTAAATTATTCGGGCCCCAGAATCGTAAGCGTTACATTTCTAGACGGGCCCCAGGCATAAAGCCTACCTGGGGCCTAGATCAAAGTTGGGCCACTCAACTGGGGCCCCGACCTTAGCCCAGGACGAATTTCTGCACGGGCACTTGCATTAGAGTGATTCCACGTCAAGGTTTCGCGTACGATTCCCCAGATCCGACGTACCTCTTTGGCGTATGATCAACAAAGGATCTAGACTTTTTAATAATCTTGATAGACCCGTCCTTCTGAGGTATTGTTCGTCTGTAACTAATCCTCTGCCCTCGAACGTATGGACCATTTGGAACCCCTGTCCTGTGGTAAAGAGGATTTCCATGCCGTGTTGAATGTAATTTAATTCGAGGTGGTGGAACAACCCGAATTCCTCCTGAGCTCGAACGTACAGGAAACTCTTGACTTTGAGGTGAATAGCCGTGCTTCGGAGCGTGGGGATTGTAGGATTTACCCACGACGTTTTCGGAATAAAGACTTCTTGGATACGAACCGTGGTACTGTTCTGATGGAAATTTTGGAGGGATGCTCAGATTTTCTGTTTGACGATATGGGATTCGGTGAGGATTACCGACTGCCGTTATAGTCTGAGGATACTTTCTGTCTCTTCTATACGTTGAAGGCCATTTAAATATTTTTGGATTCAGAACTCTTCCGGGCGGATATTTTATCCGATAATGTTGACCTTGCTTGATATTATAGTTCATCGGACTATAATATGCCCCAAATTTCGTATGGGATTCGTCATAATCCGTTCCGCTTCCGACACCGTAATCTTTGTCTTCATAATCGGAGGAACCGTTATAATCTTGATGAGGTATTTTATTTCGGGGATTGTAAAACGGGCGTGATCTTTCATTCTGCCCTCGGAAATGCCCATTGTAAGTAGAGGGGTTCTTTTCTCCTTGGTAGTGCGCTTGACCTTGCTGAGGACTTGGCATGAACGGTTTTGCAGCACTAGAACCTGCGAACCCGCCTTTGTACTGATCCGGTTGATTATAAGGCTTGATCGGAGCTGCGTAATCGTCTATATATTTTGAAAGGTCGTAGCTATTAGATTGTTTTCCAGGGTCAGGATCTGTTGGATAATCTTCGTCTGCTCTGAACGAACCAAAGCTGTTGGTTCTCACATCCTCCAAACGTTCTTCGCGGACGTTATGCTTCACGTACTTCTCCTCGATCCTCTCTCGTTTCGGATGAGATTTTGACTTCGTTGGATAAACCGCAGCTTCGATGTCGTCGTTTTCAGCATCATTAAACGAAGGGGAATTGTACCTCATGCTCTCTTCCATAGGATCGAAATATTCGTTCTCTTTGTTTCTGGTATCATCTGTATTTAATTCGCCGCCGTAGCCGCTCACTAAGGCGTCGTAGTATTTTGCGTACAACGAACCATCGTTTAGCCTTCCCTTATTAGTCACACTTTCTCCGAGATCTCCATTCTCTGACTTCTGAAGTATTATCTGTACATCAGCACCTTTAGAGTCTTGGTAGGCGAAGTCGTTGTCTCCCGTGGTCTTTTGAGTTGAAGCTGCTGGTGTCGATGCAGTGGTAAATACCGCTGACTGATACTTCTTGGGACGTAGGAAAGACGTGTCCTTATAGGGCCGCGACTTGGACGTTGTAATGTCGATGGTAGAAACGTCGGGGTGCACCGTCACTACGTCAACGTTACTGCTCGCTTCGTTGGCATTGTCGTCCAAGTTCATTGTCTCCCATTCGCCTATTCCAAAGGCGATTCATTAGCAGCGAAATATAAGGGTATGCAATTCAAGTATGACTAATAGTATGTATATTATAATATAAATCCGTATTTCGAAATGAAGACAAATTAGGATGAAATTAATTTTCAAATGTTAATAAAATTTAATGATACAGTTCCTTATTTTCGAGGATTGTGTGTACATTACTGTACACGCAATATAGCAGAGCTTTTCAATTCGACTCAGAATAGTACATTGTGTATCAAGGGCGGAAAGAACTATATTACGAGTGTGCAATATGCGGCACGAGCCGAAGGCGAGTGTGCTGCATGCACACTCGCCAAAATAGCCTTGCGCCCGTGATGCACACGATATTTTTCTTAACACCTGCTCGGCATAAATGCCTCTGTTGAGACCGAGGGAGCGGGCGCAAAACTGGACTTTGCGCCCGAGGGCGGACAAGGAGTCTCTTCCGCCCGCTTTTGGCGGGCGGAAAATACTTGTCCGCCCGAGGGCCGCGAAGTTCTGTTTTGCGCCCGCTCAAGAGGTCGCAAAGGGGCATTTTCGGAACAGGTGTGAAGAAAAGATTCATACGACCTAATGTATAAAATTCATGAAGTTGCGTTGAAATAAAAAGATGAACTTGATTTTACACATTATTTGCTGTCCGAATCACGAAGCGCTTATCAAGACTCACCACATTCGACGGCACACGGGTACATCATTTCTTTTTCGCCTCGGTAGTAGAGCGGATGTAGATGATGCTGTGCAGAAATGTTACTGATTCAGAACTCCACTTTGCGTTATATATGGGGCATTCCATGCCAACTCAACCAACATGGAGATGTATACATTGTTCATTTGGCCTTAATTTTTTTTTATCCCTTTGTATTCTGTCAAAAAGAGCTCCATGATTTATGTCGAATTTTTTTTATTCAGCCGTTCACGAGATATGCATTTTTCAAAATTCTAAGTGTTTTTTTTTTATGCTTATAAGTTTTTCAAAAATGCATTAATTTGAATGTTTGTTTTTCCTCAACTTGTGTGTTTTTCAATGAATTTTTCAAAAATTTGATGCAAAAAACGAAAATTAATCACCACAGATTTTTTTCAGTTCATATTAGATCAAAATCTGATTTCGAAAGCTGTTTGTATCCTTCGATTTTTTTTTAATTCTCAAAAAAACTACTTCCTATTTCACAAATTTTCAGCCTGGCCCCGTCGTGGGAAAATGATTCTTTCTATTTTTTCAGAATCTTTTCGAATTATCGATTTTTTTTCTTCTTCATAAAAAAAACTCCAAATATGATTTTTAATGTCTTATAAAATAAAATATCAATAAAAAATTACAAATTAAGGTAGTCGGAAGTCGTGAAAATAATAAATCTGTATTTGGAGCAAAATTTTTATTCTTAAATATTTTTGTTTTACTTTTGTTGTCGTTTATAGTACTTTACTTACTTTACGCTTCGCGTGGATAAAATCCCCATTTTCAGACCTTATGAAGTAAAATTTTGTACTATACTCGACGGAAAAACTTCTTCTGATCTGGTGTGATTGCAAAACTCGCCTTCGGCTCGTGCTGCAACCTCACACTCGTCAGAAAAAGTTTTACCGCACTCGTATCGTGATGTACTATTTCGACATGGTATGCGTAAAATAGCATTCTACGCGTACGCGTGCGAAAAATCAAATTTCCTTAACCCTTCGCTGACACACTGGGTCATTTTGACCTGGATTATTCTTTTCTCCTACCCCAGACATTTTTTCGGGGACTGCCGATGCCATCTACCGTTAGTTTGAACCTTCAATTTTTTGTAATAGGATTTGTGAAATAGGAGGTAAGTAGTTTTTTTTGAGAATTAAAAAAAAAATCGGAGGATACAAATAGTTTTCAAAATCAGATTTTGATCTATGAACTGAATAAAGACAATAATAGTGATTGTTTTTTTTTGCATCAAATTTTTGAAAAATTC
Source organism: Tenthredo livida (assembly GCA_963992785.1). Classification (NCBI taxonomy): domain Eukaryota; kingdom Metazoa; phylum Arthropoda; class Insecta; order Hymenoptera; family Tenthredinidae; genus Tenthredo; species Tenthredo livida. The sequence goes on along the minus strand of OZ023065.1, from coordinate 10,828,500 downwards.
ATTGAAAAACACACAATTCGAATAAAACAAACATTCAAAATGAACTATTTTTGAAAGCGTTATGAGCATTAAAAAATAAAAACACAGAGAATTTCGAAAAATGCATATCTCGTAAACGGCTTGATAATAAAATTTGAAATATGTAATCTTGGAGCTCTTTTTGACACAGTACGAAAAAATAAAAAAATAAACTTAATGCCAAATCAAAAATGTCTATTCCCATGTTGTTTGAGTTGGCATGGAATGCCCCATATGTAGGTGATTTCAAGCAATAGACGCATATAATTTATAATTAAGACAATGGCTATGAGATTATTCGAATTGTTGTACAGTATACCGGATGTGAATTGTGGAAGGCTTTCTTTCAACTAAAACAATTAAAGTATGGAGTCATCGTCCGTTTCTGTTTCTACATATATGGGTACAGTCTTACAGTATATTTCGGATCATATGATAGGTAAAGAGGCACGTAAAAATCGTACCTCCGTACTCTCTCGATTCGAACGAGTCTCCCGCGATTCTGATCAAAACACGACAGAATGCAAGCTACAGCAAATATATTTTTTGTTGATTTCGCTGGATAGCGAAAAGCAATGTCGTACATAATCAACTCATGTTTTACTCCAGTCTAACAAGAACTTAATACGAGGCCGGCAGCCAATCTTGGAATAAAAATAAACTTACTCCGTATCCAACGCCAGCAGTTACTTCGTTCTTCGGATAAGAATACTTCTTCGTCATAGCATCCATCAGCGAGTTCGAAGCCGACAAAGTTCTTCTATAAACAAACATTGGCAATTCATCTGGGTTTAGGAATAATTCAAAAGCAACGATATACCTACACGGAGAAACTTTTCCTGGTAAAGATTCCAATAACTGCGAGTAAATCTGGGATATATCAGCTGATTTGGCAATATTTCTTACGGTACCGCGAAAATCTATTATTCGGATAATGCATTTTGATATTCTATGAGAGTAACAAATAATAAGCGAATAGCAAAAATTACTGTCCGCGTATAGGAAAACGGAGAGTAGTAAAAGATGGCATAGATATTAGTAGGTATTCCTAGAGGGATTGGAATAATAGACTAGTCGAATAAGACGTTTTGCTACACACGTGAGAATGATTACCAGCGAGTATGGTAAATTTCGTCGCTGCGAATTGACGAACAAGTTCGGCGGGTCTCACTTCGTCGATAGATGGCGAAACATCAAAATATTTCTCTCACTAGTGCCAAATAGTTATATCCGTTTGTATATAAGGAAAGCTAAAACTACACTATAACATGTATCTGCGATGCGTCCGGAATTGCGAGCGTTGAGTTGAGGTTAGGTTGAGTAGGTGAAGTTAGGCTAGTGGTTTAAGACGACGACTAGATTTACGGAACAATTGCGCCAGCCCCTAGAGTGCGGACGAACACACACATGTAATGTTTTGTGGGATTCCTTCACCCTAGGTGGCTCGGGAATCTAATTGAACTATAGTATTAAGAATATAAATGTTTTAATATATGTGATGGGAATGAAAAACAGCGTTTATTTTTGGGAAAAAGCCTTGCGGCATAAAAAACCCAGTTTATTGTTTTTAGTTATCGATATGCACGAATGTTTGTACACGAGATCACTTTATATTGATAAGGATTGTTATTAATCAGCCAGTATGGCGAAATGGGTGTGTGTATGGTATGTAATCAGCCAGTATGGCGAAATGATTTGTCAGTCGTGTTTGACGACGAAAGAATATGCTTATGCATAGAAGGTTTGGTTGCAAAGGTTAATATTACTCAGAAAGCTCTGCGCGTGTTCGGTGTCGGTTAGCGACTGACTCGTCTTGCCGCATGGCAGCGAGGTTCATGTTCGCGCATGCGCGCACCGCTCTCCAGGCAATGCGTGAGTCGCCCGGAGAACAACGCGCGCACGCGCATTTCTACTGTTCCAACGGAACATACTCCCGGGGCAAGCTGCGGAGCAGAGTTAGATATAACTATATTGAGTTTAAATGAAAACTAATAGATTTGGACTTATTCTAACTTAGATACTGTGATTACAATACTTAATAACTTATTGATTAAGGAATACAATCTTTTTCTTAACAATCTAGCGTCTCTGTCGACGACTTTCTACAATAACTATAATGACAAGTATGTAGTCTTTGGTTTGTTTTTATGGACTAGGTAATGACATATATCGGATGCAGTTTCCTTTGGAGTGACTGAATGCCTGATTTAGATTTCATGTCGAGTTTCGATTTGACTCAGATGACTATTCAATCTCTGATGTCTCGTTTGACGTATAATCGCCTCGAACATGGAACATAAATAATAACTGGATTAATGACAAGGTTTTTCACCTTTGCAAAATATAAATTAAAATGACTGATTAATAAGACACACGAAGTGGTCATAGGAGATTAAGTAATAGGTAAAAGACACAGATGTGTTATGTTGCGTTTGTATACGCCGCTGGTGGTTTTGACGGTGGCGACTCGTGAGATGCCATCGGTTCCAGGAAAGACCTCGAGGATCACGCCCAATGGCCATCGTGCACAGGCCGTATTCGATTCCATCAGGATGACGACCGAACCAGGTTTGATTACAGCATTGGACTTATGCCATTTCTGACGAATCTGAAGTTCGTTCAAGTACTCCTTATGCCATTTGCTCCAAAAGTCTTGTTTGGCCTTGGTGATGAAGTTGTAGGTTGAAAGTCGATTGTCAGAGACTGAAACAAAGGTTTTCTCGGGTAAGATAGTGAACGTTTTTCCCATAAGCAAGTGAGCTGGGGTTATAGCCAGTGGATCGTTGGGATCAGCCGACAGAGTACACAACGGTCGTGAATTGAGGATAGCTTCGATTTCGATTAAAAAGGTATTGAGTTGCTCGAATGTGAGTAATTGCTCTTTCAAGACGCGTTTGAGATGATGTTTGAAACTCTTTACGGCGGCTTCCCAAAGACCTCCAAAGTGTGGTGATAAAGGTGGATTAAAGTGCCATTCTATACGCTTAGATAGAGCATAATTTCCGATAGATTGTCTAAATTCAGGGGTATCGAACAAATCATAGATTTCTTTGAGTTCCCTTTTTGCTCCTACGAAGTTAGTACCGTTGTCTGAGTAGACATGCTCCGGCACCCCTCGTCGGCTGACGAACCTGCGAAAGGCTGCTAGAAAGCCTTCAGTGGAAAGATCAGTCGCGAGTTCAATGTGGACGGCCTTGGAAACCATGCAGACGAAAACGCACCCATAAGTTTTGAGCGTCGTTTTATTTCTGAATTTTTTCTCCTTGATGAGAATAGGACCGAAAAAGTCTACGCCGGTGTGGCTGAAGGCCGGGGCCTCGTTCACGCGTACCTTTGGTAAGTCGGCCATTTGAGCATGTATAAGTTTAGGTTTTTGACGAATGCAATCTACGCACCGGCGTACAATCTTTCTAATTTGATCCTTTCCGTTCAGAATCCAAAAACGCTCTCTTATTGCATATAAGGTGGACTGAATGCCGGTATGGAGGTTATCAGAATGAAATTCTCGAATAATAAGGTCCGTAACGTGGTGGTTACTTGGTAACAAAAGAGGATGTTTTTGATTATATGGTAAGTCTGATTTCTTTAAACGACCGCCCACGCGAATAAGTTCGTCTTCGTCGAGAAAAGGGTGTAACCCATCGATTCGGGTCGTTTTTCTGAATGGAACAGTAATTTCACCAGGCTCCGAGTCGCGAGCAGTTGCGAGACGCTTAATTTCGACAGAAAATTTTTCGCGTTGTATCATCGCTATTACCCGCGACTCGGCTTCCCGGGTTTCTTCGACTGTTATTGGCAGACCTTTACGAGATTTGAACCTGCTCCAACGCAGGATAATGACAACTACCTTGAGGAAAAACCGATAGGATGAGAACCGTGAATAGATTCCGACACTGGATTCAGTAGTGAGGATGCAAATTCCCTTTTTTATTCCTGGGATTTCGGGGGGTGAAGATATCACACTCCGAGGCCACTCCGTTTCGGGACGAGACAACCAAGTAGGACCCTCCACCCATAGTTTGTTTTTTACGAAATCAATTGGTAATTGCCCTCTGGATAGGGCATCAGCCGGATTATCTTCTGTTCTAACGTGCCTCCATTGGACTTGATCATTTAATGACTGAATATCAGCGACCCGGTTTGATTCGAAAGTTCTAAGTAAGTGAGGGGCCTTTTTTATCCAACAAAGCACGATAGTTGAATCTGACCAGAAAGTGACCTGGCTTACCGGAAAATCGAATTGAGATTTCATTTCTACATATAATTTTTTGAGAACGGAGGCCGCGCAAAGTTCTAAGCGAGGTATGGTGATACCGCTCACGGGTGCAACTCGCGATTTGGCACACACTAGTTTCGTTAACGTTTTACCTTTCACGTCGGTGGATTTAATATAAATGCATGCGCCGTATCCATAAATGCACGCGTCGCAGAAACCATGAATCTCGATTTTAATTGGGTTTTGAATCAAAACTTGACGCCCTACCGAGAATTCTTGTAGGCGTGGCAATTGCTCAGCGAGAGATTTCCACTTTGTGTGAATATCTTGAGGAAGAGACTCGTCCCAAGTGATTTTAGCTTTCCAACAATCTTGAATTAAGACTTTAGCGTACAAAACTACAGGACCCACGAGACCGAGAGGGTCGAAGATTTTGGATACTTCGGATAGAAGCTTTCGTTTGGTGGAAGTAGTTCGAAATTCGATGGATTGTGCTGTGTATTTAAGAAGGTCGTTTTCGGAATCCCATATGATGCCGAGTGTTTTTTGAATAGGGTTTTCCTTGATCAAGCAATCTAGATTGAAGAATTTCTTTTCGATGTCGCTGAGTGCATCTTTGTGGTTAGACGCCCATTGCCTAATATGAAAACCACCGCGACTCAATAATGCTATTGTTTCGTCGCGTATGCTCAAGATCTCTTCGAGAGAATTAGCTCCGGATATGAAGTCATCCACGTATAAATCGCGCAAAAGTAATTTACTAGCCCGCGGAAAATTTTTTGCTTCATCGCGCGCGAGTTGCTGAATAGTACGGATTGCTAGGAAAGGAGCGGATGAGACTCCGAAAGTCACGGTGTTTAATTCATAGGATCTAATTTGATTTTGATGGTACCATAATACTCTTTGAAATTTCCTATCTTCGGGGTGTATTATGATTTGTCTATACATTTTTTCTATGTCTGCTGTTAAGACATAGAGATGAGTCCTAAATCGGAGAATTTGTTCGAAAATCGTATTTTGGATAGTAGGACCAACCATGAGGACATCATTAAGTGAAATTCCGGTGGTCGTTTTGGCCGATGCGTCAAAAACCACTCGGACCTTAGTTGTTTCGCTCGATGTTTTTATGACCGCGTGGTGGGGGAGATAATACCCATCAGATGTATCGTCGGTTAGTGTCATATGATTGAGGAAGATATATTCTCGCATTACCTTTTCGTATTCTGTTTTGAGGGTTGGATTTGAGTCTAGCTTCTTTCGAAGTGAATAAAGCCGATTTAAAGCTTGATTTTTAGATTCACCTAATTCGAATTTGTTGTCTCGAAAAGGGAGGCGAACAATATATCTTCCGGTGATGTCGCGTTGAGTATGGGTTGTATAATGATGTTCGCACGCTAGTTCATCGCGTGATTTTACGGGTTCATGGTCTAAATCTTCTATCGACCAGAAGCGTTCAATTAACTTGTCTAATTTGGTTATATGACACGACGCGCTCTTAAGTGTTAAGAGATTATCTGAGCCTCCGGCCACTATCCACCCTAAACTAGTTTTCTGTAATATTATACTCGTTTTGTCGTGTTGAAGTTTGATTTGACCCACCGCTAGTACGGATAAGGTAGTGCCTGAGGCTAACAGCACATCAACGGGTTTGGGTACATGAAATTGTGGATCTGCTAATCGTAAGGTTTTTGGTATTTTAAATAACTCTCGCGGAAAAGTTTCCTCCGGTACAGCGTCCGTGATTTTTGGTACGATTAGGAAATTTAATTCACGTTGAAAATTATCGTATAGTGAATAAAATTGAACCTTCATGCATTCGTTTGAGATGGTACATAATCCGTCAACCGCTCCGATGGTAATCGAACACGTTTGTCTGGGTAATTCTAATGACTTAGCAAGTTTATCGGTAATTAAGTTCACCGTCGAACACGAGTCTAATAGTGTGCGGGCTACGATAAGATTTCCTCTTTGGTTTCGGAATTTCATAACCGCGGTGGTCATCAATGGTGAATCGGAAGGAGACACAATAGAGGCGAATGATTGTCGGACTAGTCAGGATTTTGAATGTGAACTCGCAGGAAGTTTTTGTTCTCTCGTTGCCGACGGATCTTCGTTTGATCCTTGATCCTTTGGCGATTTTTTGTCCGCGTGCAACAAAGTGTGATGTTCGCGCCCGCATGTTTTACAACGTCTGTCGTTTTTACACGGAAGAGGATGTGAATGTAAACAATTGCGACAAAGTTTATGTTTTTTGATAAAATTCCAACGGTCTGAGACTTTAAGGTTTCCGAATTCTGGACAGACAAAGAGACGGTGACCCTCATTGCATTTAATGCAACCGCCTTTCGTATTGGTTACAAGAGAACGCGCGTTTGTTTTAATACGCTTATTTTGATGTTGATCGAGAGTGTCGGTCGATCGTTTTTTATTATTTCCTGGACCCGTGAGAGATGCTCGCTCTAATGACTGGAGTTTAAAAATGTTAGCTTGCACGAATTTATAAAAGGCTTCTAAAGTTGGTAGAGCGTCTAGTTCTAACGTCTCTTCCCACCTCCTACGCGTAGCTACTGGTAAACATCTTTCTAAAATCCGTACGACTATCTCGTTGCTTGGCTTGGCTTCGAGTTGTTCTAATAGACTCAAATGTTGACGTGCATTGTCTATTAACTTAGACAGATCTGCCGCCGTTGCTTTGGCAACGACGGGAAGATCTATAATCGCGTCTAGATGTTCTACTACTAATAATCGTTTTCGATCGTACGATTCAGTGAGTGCCTGCCAAGCCTTGGTATAATTCTCGACACTAGGATGATAGCTAGAGATTTTACTTAACGCTTCTCCGGTCAGCGAATTCTCAAGTTGAGTAAACTTAACCAAATCGTTAATGTCCGAGCGAGAATCTATCAGGGCCAGGAATGTGTTTTTGTAGGATAGCCATGTATCGTGACTACCGTCGAAGGTCGGGATTTTAATTTGCGGTAGTTTAGGCGCATCGTAGCGTTCGGTTATTGTTATGTTACCGACACTCGCGTTCAATTCGGGTCCGGCTCCTTGCAATTTGTTGACCCTTGTCGCTATATCATAATATCGTGATTCTATGTCGTAAAAGGCGTCAAGTTGCGGATGGTCTGATTGTAAGCCAGCTAGTTCGTCGTTGTACCGAACGTAGTCCTTGTAAAGAATACTAATATTATCCGAACGTAATTTTGCATTGACATGATCGGCATCGGGGGTTTCGAGATATTTAGTTAAAACCTCGATTTGTTTGTCCAAAGATTTGGCTTTTTGGACGATATAACGCACCCGTTCTTGTTTGTCTGTCATTGTGATTAATTAAAGTGGTTCAATTAAAGAAATAAATGAATTGATGTTAGAACCTTAACGATTGGATTGACTATTTGTAGACAGTATACTATGTTGCACTACATTATACTATGTTGCAATGCATTGTATCACGTTGTATTACATTGTACCGCACTGTACTACACTGTAGGCATGCAACAGTGATAAATAACTTGTTTGACTACGTTTTATGGAATTAAAGTACTAAGAAAAAGAATTTTATATGAATAATGAGGCGTTGACTTATCTTTCGAATGATCGTGTCCCTTGATGTAACGGCGACTGCGATGATTCTTCTTGCGCGGGAACGTCTTTGATGACAATGTTGCCGCTCTCAGACAAAGTATGTCTTGTTGCACGTTGTCTGAACTGCCACACTCGCGAAACCGTTATATTTTCGATAATGCGGCGTGTTATTATCTTTCAGTGACTTCGTGTACGCGCAATGTGCATGTAATTATCGAGAAAATTCAATATCTCTCTGGGGGCACCAAATGTTTTGTGGGATTCCTTCACCCTAGGTGGCTCGGGAATCTAATTGAACTATAGTATTAAGAATATAAATGTTTTAATATATGTGATGGGAATGAAAAACAGCGTTTATTTTTGGGAAAAAGCCTTGCGGCATAAAAAACCCAGTTTATTGTTTTTAGTTATCGATATGCACGAATGTTTGTACACGAGATCACTTTATATTGATAAGGATTGTTATTAATCAGCCAGTATGGCGAAATGGGTGTGTGTATGGTATGTAATCAGCCAGTATGGCGAAATGATTTGTCAGTCGTGTTTGACGACGAAAGAATATGCTTATGCATAGAAGGTTTGGTTGCAAAGGTTAATATTACTCAGAAAGCTCTGCGCGTGTTCGGTGTCGGTTAGCGACTGACTCGTCTTGCCGCATGGCAGCGAGGTTCATGTTCGCGCATGCGCGCACCGCTCTCCAGGCAATGCGTGAGTCGCCCGGAGAACAACGCGCGCACGCGCATTTCTACTGTTCCAACGGAACATGTAATAAACTCTGTACGACAAAGACCACACCAGTGAAGCCACACAACGTAAGATCCAGAAACTGCCAAAAAGCCTATCACCTCTTTCCAGCCTTTTAATTTTTAACGTGGAATTTTTCCTAAGATGACTGGTAAAATTTCCAAGCCAGTATGGTAAATTCCATTGCGCCGCGATCACGACTTTGCCATACTGACTTGGAAGAGGTACTGCTCGCTTTAGGTATAAGTATAAGATTCGCTAGACTTATTACCATCCTGACTAGTAAACTTTCTCATTTGTATAAGAGTTTGTACAAATATCTTAGGTTATATTCCAATGATGATAGTAACTTACAGAATTACTAGGCAAACTAGTAATAATTGCTAAAATGCCGATATATCCCCAAATTGCATCGAAAATAGTAAATTCTGGTAGGAATTTTAAGAAATATTACTAGGAAAAGTCTCTCCGTGTATAGGTATACGCTACACATTCATTCATTACGCTAGCACCGCATCTTATCTTGAGGTAATTAATTGCTTCATTGCAATCTAACTAATTACCGTGAGATTGTGCGATATTAAACAAGCGACGAGATTAGTTGCCAGGAAAAAATATCTCTATGGTGTTCCGGATAATCATTGTACTTTATTATTTTATACTGAAAATTTGCGAAATCAGAAAATTGACCATTAATAATTTTGAATTCAACAAGGTCTACATATTATTATTGTTACAAAATATCATCATTTTCCATGGTTGATTTCCAGTTTCTCTCGTCATACAATTGAACAGTAAATAGATCTTATACTATCCGAGCGAATTAAAATGAATTAATCAATTCATTATCTAGAGATTTCAGATTGAAATGAACTGTCGATGAAAATAATTGAAAAGAAATTATTCTAACGTGAAATGGATTCTTTTCAATTCGCTTTAATCTGAAATCTTGAGGAAATTTACTTGACCATTTACACAAATCTGCAATGAAAAAGTTTATATCAGTTCGACAGAAAACATGGAACGTGGAAGATCGTTTATTATTCGTTGAAGAAACGAGAAAAAAAAAGCTCTGAGACTCAGCGTCGCGTGTCGCTTATTCTCTCGCCGTCAGGAATTAACATAACGGGTAACTGGCACTCCGCAGTCACACACCCTAAGCCATGGTATATATTATAGTATGTGTATGTATACAATTATCTACGCAGTTATACCAGAAGCACCGTGTAAAAGTAGATTTTAATCGCGACAATACCGTGCTCTACTAGTTCTTCTGCATTCTTTTTTTTTTGCCCTGAATTTCACTAGAATATTTCAGACAATGGTTCGAAGAGCATTAACTGTACCTATATTAAAAATTGATGCCACTATGCCGGGTCATTTGTTAAATGTATTATAATATGAAGGCATTCGTGAGCGTGGAATAAAATCGTGAGTACCAAGATGTGTATAATGCATTTGAGTGTACGGAGAGAATTTTATGGTAAGCGCTTTTATACTGGTATATCGGTCTTTCGACACATCGTGCACTTTTGAGATCTCGTATACTATAAGTATGGTAACCATTGCCTTAATTGTGAGAACGGTTACCATACGTATAGTACGGAACCTCAGAAGTGCGCGAAATGTCAAAAGACCTATATACCAGTATGAAAGCGCTTGCCATAAAGTTCTCTCCGTGTGCGTGTTTGGAAACACTCAAAAAATGTTTAGCACTTACGCAGTGATTCGATTTTTAATTAGTATCTTTACCTATATGTGCACGGAGAGAAATTTATAGTAAATTTTCTCATACCGTATAGTGGTTGTGTCATATACTTTCAATATGACGATTGTTCCTATACTTTATACACGTATAACGTATAGGAACTCGTATAGGAACAATCGTCATATTGAAGGTATATGACACAACTACTATACGGTATGAGAAAATTTACTATAAATTTCTCTCCGTGTGTATAGTAAATAAGTTAGTCGGAGACGGTCAAGTTTCCAGGAGTAATTTCCTTATTTATTGTAACGTTTCGGCTGGCGACCGCCGGCCATCCTCAGACGAAAAGGACTTCCCGCCGTCATGTCGCACTGTTAACATCTTAAGTACTGAGGAATGTCTTTTTCGTCTGAGGATGGCCGGCCGTCGACAGCCGAAACGTTACAATAAATAAGGAAATTACTAGAGCTGTGCGGGTACCCGATTTAGTCGGGTACCCGAGTCGGTTAGTGGCGTCGTGCAAATATCGGTCGGGTATTGCTGTTCCCGAGATGAAGTCGGGTACCCGAATTAAAGTCGGGTACCCGAGTCAAAGTTGGGTACCCGGTTCAACTCGGGTCAAGTCGGGCTTTCGGGTACCCGAGTCAATATTGACTCGGGTTTTTCGGAATTTGGCACTGTCATATGGCTGTAACTTTTCAAATCCTCTAGATATTATGACGCCGATTTATTTGCAGGTAGAGTAGGTCACTAGCATTCCGAATGAATTATAAAAAAAAACAATTTTTTCGAAATTCAAAGGTGTAGATAACCCCTTACACCGGGTACCCGAAAACCCAAATTTACCCGAGTTAAACCGGGTACCCGGTCTTGACTCGGGTACCCGAAAACCCGGGTACCCGCCCGGGTTTCGCCCTCGGGTACCCGAACCGACCCGACCCGACAAAATAGACTACCCGCACACCTCTAGAAATTACGCCTGAAAACTTGACAGTCTCCGACCAACTTATTTACTACAAACCACGGTCACTAATCATCCTAAAATATACGTGTATACTATAAGGGTGCAGGTCCTTATTTGGGGGTCGGTGGAATTTTGTCCGCACCGCCCCCTAGATCGGTCCGAAATGAATTAATGGCTAGTTATGTATCAAGTCTGAAAAGTGTCACTTTTCGGTATGGGTTATTTCTAATATGAGCCGATCGATATCTAATTCTAATATGAGTGCACTCGCTGCGCTCAAGCGATAAATTCCCATTCGTTCTTCTGTGACACAACACACGCAGAGGCGAATTTTGGAAATTACCGCTACCAGATTTGACACTTCTCGGACTTCTTGCATACAATATTTTATGCGATCCGTTGTTCGAAGATTCACTTTTTGGAAAATCGCACGCCTAAAGTGCTATACTTACTTCAGTTTCCAAAATAACTGGTATTATTGCATTTTTCTGTATCAAAACCATGAAGATCAAAACATTCCGACCCAGACATTTGACATTTTTGTTTTTTTTTGTTTTGTGTTTAATGGAACATATTCATATTGTACGATAATATTTTCATTATGGGCTCCTGTCCAGAGGGTCCAATTATGTGATAGTTCCAAAGAAAGCGAACGTCGCAATTGGCCGGAAAACGAATTTCGCGTAGGGAAATTGATCGCCTGATCTCAAGAATCGCAGCCCAAAATGAAATAGAAATGTTGATATCTTGAGAATGGATGAATGAATTCGAATGCAAATTGGTACCACCCGGTTTTTTGGGTCACCGATCATGAATCGAAAGTCAGATTTGCGAAATTTGAATTTGGCGTATTCAATATGCTGACAAAAAAAAAACTGAAAACATTTTAATTTTGATGAAAATTAATACTCGAAGAATTTTTGGGTCGGTGATCAGCGACTTCGTGATCAGGAATTTGACATTGTGCTCCCAAAGTTCGAATAAGATAATGACATTATTAATATTATTATTTTAGTTCGAAACGAGTTTGCTAACGCGAAGTTCAAAGGCTGGCTCATGGTCAGCCTAACCCCTTGTTCTTTTTCGTCATTCCACTCAAAAACCTTTACAGCCAAAGAAAACGTCGACATTGAAAACTACAAGAAATTAAAAGCAACAGGGCACAAGCGCTGGAGGTACGCCCATCGCTGTTTAGAGAAATCAGATGAATTACCGTCAAAAGAGCACATCCACCAAAAATATTCAATTCGTTACTAAACTTCCATTTAGCCGATACGCCCTTACGGCATTAGTCCGAAAATTAGTTAATGGCAAAAGAGCGTATTGGCAACGCTTACGTCTTTTTGGCTGTAAATTTTTGGCTAGACCAGTTCTTCGATCGAATGACAAAATCAAAAGATATAACCATGAGTCAGGCAATATATAGTAGGTATATACTTACCTAAAATCGTGTTCCTTTTGATCCGCCGACACTCCTCGGATTATCAAATCAATCAGCAATAATAAAAGCCGATGACAACTCTGCAACAGTATAATACGATACATCGCGATCAGTTATCGCCGTCAATCATTTTTTATTTTTCCTGATATGGTGTGAGAAGATTGAGAGCACGGATATGGTCGAATTCGGTGTAATAATGGGAAGATATTTTACTACAATACTTATAGGTATATGTGATAATTAGGAAAAACGAACTTTATAGCGAGCATTATATTGCGCCAAATTCTTTGAAATCCTTAATGTACGTGTTAGATATCATTGATGATACTGTAAAACGTGTGTTATGAGAGAGGATATATGACACCTGTTCACTGCAATAGTAGGTATAGTACACATAATTAAAATCAATATAAGAATCAGTCTTATGATCGCGGAACAATAATAAAACACTCCGAAGAATTCATATCACATAAAGTAGTATTCACACATTTGAAGATTCCCGTTTTGCGACCGATTCTCAGCATAGGTATTCATGATAAAAACAGATACGACGATGAATTCTTTCACTTAGACCAAAAACAAAAATTGAAAATACAAGAATAATTATCGTACCGCGACTCGGAATCGCATTTTGCCTAAGGTTCGTACTTCTTCTTGATTTGCGGGACTTCTCGCTGTTTCGTCGAGGCAGACGGGTATGAAAATGAGCTGCGACCCGCGGAGACGTGGTCCTTTTGTTTATCATCTTCATGGTTGTTACACGCTCCACTTCATTTACATTAAAGAACGAAGAGTGAAGTGATCTACCTCCCGCTTCTATACAATCCCCAGCCATATTCTTCCCCGTAGGTATAATAACGATCAGTGCTATCCTGTAATATTTGACGAAACTTTGCACTCTACCGCGCGTCACTCCTTCTCTGCAGATCTACTGGAAGAAAGTTCTCTCCGGACGTATTTTTCACGCGCCTCGGTAATTGGATTTGGTATTTACACCAATCGCACAGCCTAACAGCCATAATTCCCTAGATGCAACGCTGCATTAACAACCTTTCTTTACTCAAGGTATTCTGATAACTGATATAACAACCGTTCATCCAGAAAGTTACATTTTTAGAATCCATAAAGTAATTCACGAATCTATATAGCCATTAAATTTAAAACTACGTGCACGTGTTTTCCAAATCTGCAGGCAAATTCTCCCGCGTATTACTAATTTTACAATATTTGGTCATTTATTGATGATCATCTATATTAGTTACTGTAGTAATATACGTGACTGTGAATAATATTATAAACTATATATGGGTGGATTTCAAGAAGTGGGCCAAAATAGCCTGACAATTCATCAGAAAACAATATTGACATTTCATTAGAGTAGTATACATTTTCTAATCGTGTAAAGCCCCTACTTCAAATATCTGACACACGCAACGCTCTTTTTGAATGAAATTTCGTAATATTTCACAATATTTATTAGAAAACTGCAGTTTATTCATGAACGGAATATTCTTTATAGAGTGTGATGTTTGTATTTTTCATGTAAAATAAACCTACTAGATTGAAATTAATACCTCTTCAGCTTCTCATGAGCTCTTTAAGAATACTAAAAATTCAAGAGAGGAGTGTCGCCGAAATTACAAATGCGCCACTGAAATTGCATACGCATCACAGAAATTACTTGTTACGGCATGTTGTGGCAGAGTAATAGGCTTTTTATGGAAGAAAATGAAATATTTATTGAAATAGATGCATAAAAAGGAATTTGACATCAAGAATAGAAAAATGTAATTTCGTGGACGTCGCCGGGATTACCGTCGCCGAGTGTACATTTTGACGTTGAAATAATTCCCGCTAATTTCTGCGTGCAGTGAGAATATCAACATTGAAGATAGCTCACACAAACATGCAGAGTATCACATGAAAATTGGAATATTGGAATTTTCATAATAAATAGTCGTTCTAGTCCAGTCGCCGAAATTACAGTGAATAAGTGTGACAGGCAAATTATTGCTGAATAAACTTTGTTTTGTCTGTAAAGGATGAAATAATGGAGAACTTATCGTACGGAGCCGATATCACATACACACAGTGGCGTAGCGTGGCGGGGGTAGAGGGGGCGCCCGCCTCGGGCGGCGCTTTGCTAGGGGCGGCGAAGTCCGAAAAACTTGATGAAATAAAAATTTGTGATAAATATCTTTTTTTTTTTAAAGTTATATTTTCTCTCAATGTAGGGGTAAGGGGCGGCAAATTTGGCATCTGCCCCGGGTGGCAGGATCCCACGCTACGCCGCTGCATACACATCCAGAAACCATTGACAGCTACAACATACCACTAGCACTTCCTGCCGAGTGTGTGTAATAGTAAACTTGAGCCGTCGCCGAGATTACTAATAAAGTAGGTTCACGGGTTTTCTACCACTTTTCTCACGTTTGGTCAAATACTTTTCAAAACTGCTTGTCTTTTATGTAAACTAAGGTCTTAGAGACTTGAAATATATAAGTGCAAAGTGCTCAGACATAGCATGCCATTTTTTACAAAGGTGTACAGTTGAGAAACGGACTTTACGTCACGTCGCCGAAATGACATTTTGACTGTTTAAAAGTTGAAAAAGGAATGTTAATCTTCTTCAAAATGCTTCACGATTTTTTTCTAAGTGAAGTAAACCAGTCCACACCGAAAAAAAATATAATCAGGCATATTTAAATGAACATATTGGAAATAGGAAGTGGTTTCACGTTTTCCCTGGTTAAAATGCCGCATAGAATTTTATAGGAACGTATAGAATTTCGTATAGAATTCAGTATTTATGTCCGACACAAGTTCATGCGGTTCTATCCGCATCCTATCGCATCGACAGAATGTACTCGGGCCGCTGGAGGACCTATGCGGATTATGTTCGGGACCGAAAACGCAAGCTCGGTGATGTATACGATTCTATACGGTCAGCGTTGGTCATTAAAATCGCGCCTGAAATATTTTAAAGTATGTCACGGGGCTATATCCGTCCCTATCTGGTTCCGGTTGCGCATTTTCTAATATCAGAGTCCGACGCGGCGCTCTGTCCGTCCCTATCAGGAATATATTCGGGACCGAAAACCCAAGTCCGGTGATGTATACGATTCTATACGGTCAGCGTTCATCATCAAAATCGCGTCTAAGATATTTTAAAGTACGTCACGGGGCTATACCCATCCCTATCTGGTTTCGTTCGCTCATTTTCTAACATCAAAGTCCCACGCGGCGCTCTATCCGTCCCTATCAGGAATATATTCGGGACCGAAAACTCGAGCTCAGTGATGTATTCGGCTCTATCCGGTCAGCGTTCGTCATCAAAATCGCGTCTATAATATTTTAAAGTACGTCACGGGGCTATATCCGTTACCGTCGGGCTTGAATGCTGCGCATTGCAAGGCCATAGAAATATTTGCTGTTTGTGTAATTATTTCTAAGTCCCAATCGGGGCTCTGTCCGTACCTATCCGGGTTCTATCCCGCGATTCATGATGTGATTATTCACACAAAATTTTCTAAGTTGGGATCGGGGTTCTATCCGTACCTATCCGGTTTCCATGTAATGTACATTACTTCAATATTTTCTCGTAAGGTGGCGACCACCGCTTTCGATATTCTCGCGAGTGCCACTTATAGGAGTTGGTGAGTATATATAGAGGCGGAGAATATCATCTACAAGCGTCGTCTAATTCCTGTATTGGTCATGTGTTATCAGTATGTATGTTGTCGATATATGGGCTCCCCCCTAAAGCGCTGATGCTTGAAGATATAAAAAAAAAAAAAAAAAAAAAGGACTGCGATGATGCTCCATGCTATGTTAATTGATGTAATTTTTGTACGTTCCGGATAGGACAGTATCCCGAACATACTTTTATGTGCGCGTACATTACAGATTGAACCGAATACGCTCCGTATAGAACCGCATACGCAGGGGGCATCCTACACTCCGTATAAAACCGTATAAGAGGCGTACCGATATTTTTAAAAATCGCGGTTCTGTCACGCATAGACCCGAATAGGGACACCGAAGGGGCGTCCGAATAGAAAGGCATAAAACCGTAAGGAATTGGCATTCAAAATACGACACTTTGCCGTATCGGGCCGTATAGAATTTGGACTCCGGATTCTTATCCGGCATTTTATACAGGGTTGGCCCACTTCTTGAAATCCACCCATATACACTGAGAAAAAAAAGTTATTAAATCAAACAAATGATTTCTTTGATGTTCAATTCGCTTGATTCAACCATTGTTTTATTTCACGCAATCACGCGGTACTGGGAACAACAAAGCACATGCATTGATTTAATGTTATATTTCTTCGAGTGTTATCTGCTTGAGACAAGTGTTCATTTATTTGAAATCATTAAAAATTTAGTCGTTAAAGCCAAGAAGTGTATTTGAAGCAGCCAACCTAATTTAATTCATAACAAATAATGACTCTGAGAGTCGATGACGTTCATCCAACTGCCACAAATAATTGAAGGTACTAATCTAGAGTTAGCCAAAACATTTATGTTACGGTCTGAATCTTCATATTTATTGCGATAAAAATATTCTTTGGTACACCGTACGATGTTGCGTTTCAACTAAATAAGAAATGAGTAATCATCAGGGCCGGAACTTGGACTGAGGAGGCCCCGGGGCAAAACAGAATTTGGGGCCCCTCCCCCGCCATTTATGAATTTTTTATTATATGAATTTAGATTAAACGAAAGTAAAAAATCATTTTCATCCTCGGCCAGGGGGCCCCCTCGGGTCGGGGGCCCCGGGGCATTGCCCCGCCTGCCCCAGTGTAGTTCCGGCCCTGGTAATCATGCAATACGTCAACATGCCCTTGATTCAAATGATTATTCGAATAAAATCAAATCAATATTATTCTATTTTCAATCAAATGCACGTTTTTGAAAAATGTACATTTGTACTAAAAATTCATTTTCAAAAGTATGTGAATACAATCATATGAGTGCTTGTGGTGAATAAATATTGTGTCGTGCCAAACATATGTTATTTCATTGAAGTGAATTATTCGTTTAAGATTGCCAATATTCTACGATCAAAAAAATTGTTATCCAGAATATTTCTGTTTTGCGACAACGTTATAAACGTGACAGACGAAATAATATCTCATATTCATGACGAATGACAGAATATATTGCTTTAATGCAACGACTTCATTAACGTGAATCCCCAAATCCTACCACTAACAACAAAACACCTTTCACTTGAGAAAATCATCAAGTATGTAAATAATCAATCAGTTCGCTTGAATCAATGCGTGAAAATGATAAAAACCTGGTGTGCTATTATATAGGCGCTCAAACGTGAGTTCTGTGGCCGGCCACAACGTGGCGAATCCGTACCAGCATTCTCGCTAAGGAAGCAGCGTGGAGCCAACCATAACTTCGCGCCTCTCCGACCTAATTATTAACCAACCATCTCAAAAGCGATGGGCTTCAGAGTCAAGACAAGTTGGACTTATGCCTTCTTACGAAGGTTGAACAAGCCATTGCGGCATATTGAATTGAATTTGGAATTCGCTTGAACGGCCAAGACTCTATTAATGATTCAATTGCACTTCTAACGTTTCTCAATGAAACCATTATTGGTTCAACCGGTGAAATAATCATTTTTATTTGATTGTTCTAATGCGTTAATAGTATAATACACGTTTCTCGTGTTACAATGACAATTTAATTGTCCAGCTTGAATGTCTCGTATTTTCATTCAAATGAATATCACCGTTGCTGTGAATAAATGTTATTTGTTACCAAAAAATATCTCATTGGATACACAAATTATCTCGTTTGGTTAGTTATGAGTTTTTTTGCAGGGTATAAATGCTTTATTATTTATAATAAACTTGCGATTGTAAGAAACGTGAGTTACTTAACAATAATAAAATATTTTGTTGTTGCGTGAAAATACGACATTCTTCCAAACGATCATCGTATTTCATCACTGATTCTTGTTTTAGGTTCTAATAAGCACTCACTTCTTATGATTATATTTTAATTCATATTATGGTATGTTTCTTCAGAATAATAAAATATCCCATCTAAAGTATTATGTATCGTTTGATTAAATATATCATTTTCTCAACATGAGATATGACACACTTGACTCAAGATATTGTACTAATAGACCAACTCGGTAAGTGATGTCGCTGAATATCTGTATGGTTGATTGAAACTATTTTTTCTTGAAATGAAATGAATATTTACTCTATCTAACTCTACATCTGGTGTTGTTTTGATTAAATATGCTTTCGCGAATATAGAAAAAAATCATTTATTTGAATCAACGAATATTTGATGAATTCAATAACTTTTTTTTCTCAGTGTACAGTGGTAGCGAAACGGATAATGCTTGTGAAAGCGGATAAAATCAACTTCCCTTTCGACCACTGAATCGATCGTTATATTGTTCAGTTTTACGCGATTGCACTTGAATTTCTTGATTCAATAATGCGGAAAATTTGAGTGCGATACGGTCATTTCCCACCGCTATTCGTCTCGCTCGTTTCTATTTTATAATGAGAATTTCGGACCGCATGAAAATCATTATTTGTTACTCTTCCATCATCTGTACTTATATCACTTGAAATGATTTCATACATTTTTATTAATCCAACATGCATAATTTCAAAGATCGATTGCAATACTGTATTCTATATAACCTATAATAATATAATATAATATAATATAATATAATAATATAATGGTATATCGTCGACAGGTAATTCGCTACAATCCATCAAAAAAGAAAGAATATTCTGCTTTTACGTACAGTAGTAATGTTCATCGATGGTGTTCCCGTGGCTCACTATTTTTCCTAGCCTTTTTTCAAATCAAATTTCCCTTTCTTCTACAAATATTTTATTTGCCAATGACCAGTGGCTTACTTCGTGACTCTGCTCCACCTCGCAGCTGTCATATTCTTAATAACCTGAAGGTTCCGCTTTTCATGGGCAAATAAAATATTGAAGAAAAACTCGATTCAAAGAAAGGCTAGGCTAGGGCTGTACGGTTTAACCAACTTAACCAGCCAACACGGTTAACCTGGTTAATTTGCCGATGGCTTAACCAGTTAACCGGCCAAGTTGGCCAGACGTTTAACCGGTCGACCGGCCAAAACGGTTAACTCGGATAACCGGTTGACCGGCCAGGACTGTTAACCATTTAACTGCAGTTAACGGTTGGATCGGCCACAAACTTTTTCAAAATTTTCAAATTTTCAATTTTTTTCTTAATTTTCAAAATTTCCAAATTCTTGCAAATTTCAAAAGATTTCAAAATGTTTAAAATGTCGAAAATTTTCAACAATTTTCAAATTCAACATATATTTCTTCGATTTTTATTGTGATCATAATACTTCATCGATTGAAAAAAATTATAAACATCCCGTTTTGTTTACAAAAAAGTTTGAAACCGGAATACATTCGAATTGCCTGAATGACCTTGCATTGAGGCGTACAGCACTAGCGAATCAGGTAATCTTCTACATTTGAAACATTTGAAAAATCTTCGAATATTTGAAATTTTGGAAATTTGCAAAAATTTGGAAATTTTGAAAATTAAAAAAAAAAATTGAAAATTTGAAAATTTTGAAAAAGTTGCTGGTCGATTCAACCGTTAACTGCAGTTAAATGGTTAACCGTCTTACGCCATTGGCCGGTTATCCGAGTTAACCGTTTTGACCGGTTAAACATCTGGCCAATGTGGCCGGTTGACCGATTAAGCCATCGGCCGGTTGTGGCCGGTTAAGCTGGTTAAACCGTACAGCGCTACTAGGAACAATAGTGAGCCACAGGGACACCATCGATGAACATTACTGTACAAACCAGTACATAAACTAAAGCGAATGTAAGAGAATCGATTTCGTGGCAAAACGAATACTTTTCGATTCGCTTCAATCTGGAACATGGGAAGGAAACAAATTGAAATGGATTCTTTACACGACCTATACTAATCCCTATTTCTCAAAATACTGTATTGGCCATCGTAGATGTGAAATGTGAATGTGTATTCTTCCTAATTCGTTTATGCTACGTTAATTCCACGAAGTAATAGTAAGGAGACGGAACTCAGCCGCGGCCTCGTTTCAAAATGGGGCAACGGTTTCTGTACGACAAAGCAGCAGTCCGCTGGAAAGAATAACCGCAGTCTTCGCGCCTGCGCGTTACACATTCTAGCGGTGTCTCTTTCTCTCTCACAGAAAGCGCGAGAGAGATAGCTCGGCCGTCACCACGAAGTAATAAACAGTGATTTAGTGAGGTTATGGTGATCTGGTGGATAAGCTGAATCTGGTGAATCGTTGGAATTAGCCATAGTCACTTTTCGACCGAAACCAATAGGTACCTACTTTTCTTATGCCACCATAGGTAATGAGGGGTAAAATAGTATATTGTGCATCAAGGGAAGGAAGTGAGATTTCGCTCCCGAGCGTGTAGATAGTCGCCCGAGCTGGTTGGGGGGAATCGGCGAGCCGAAGGCTCACCGACAGTGTTGCCAATGGCGTAGCATCGTATTACTCGACGACAGACGAAGAATTCCTCAATCCCCACTACAAATCCTCACAGTCGTATGCGCAGGCGCATATGCATATATTACTATTGGAAAAACCGCGAATTTTCATAAACGTATTGTACAAAATGTATCTTTATGTATCGTATATACATATATAATATCAAATGCAGTATAAAAAGCAATAACACAATAAGGCTTTAAATATTTTTAAGTGCTTTCTATGGAAATATTGAAATTCCTCAAAATTCCTCGCACGAGTACATTCCTCACATTTCCCTCACAAAGAGGTCAAATTCCTCGCATTTTGAGGAATTCCACGCAAATTGGCAACACTGCTCGCCGAGTTCACCCGATCGCGAGGGCGGCTATTTACACCGAGGGAGCGAAAACTTCCTCCCGTGATGCACACGATATTTTTTTTCACATATGGACGGAAGGCCGATTTCCTACCCGCAGAGAGGCACAACCACGCACGATCGCGAACGCGCAATTTTAGGTGGGACAAGGAAGTCATACTATTTTGCTTTTTATTATTTCACTTTCTTCTTCGCAACGAACAAAGAAACGATCATGAACGACGCGCTTTTTTTCTATCATTTTGTTTCGTCCGATGGCGCTGTTACCGAAAACATACGCAGCGGACTGGGAGGAAAATTCATGACTCACGGCCTTTCCTCCCATGGGAGGCAAAACTCCCCTGGTCGGTAAAACTGGAGTTCCCTACCTCTCAGCGGGTAAGGAAATCGGCCTTCCCGGCCATGTGGAAAAAATAGTATATTACATACCTAGGGCAGTAAAATAAGGAAGGTCCCAGATCACATGTAATTGTCGTCCGGGGCGAAGCCGAGGTCGACAAACATGTGATCTGGGGCTTTCTTATTTACTGCCCGAGGAGTGTATACGATTTTTCGCATCGACGGAGCCGAAAAACGGGAACCTCGTTCCGCGCAGCGGGACGAAAGTTGTCACTTTCGGCCCGGAGGTGAGAAAAAATAATTTTTTTATAACACGTGCATGAAAAGTGGGGCGTTGCATGTCAGTTTAGCGGGACGAAAGTAGCCGAATGCATACCAGGTCTGCAAAGTAAAGTTGACACATGCGCAGTCCACAATTACTTCACTTTCGTCCCTTGGGAAACGTCCCACTACTGACATGCACGCCCCACATTCATATATCGTGCCTTACTATGGCCAACAGTTGCCGATTGCAACTCGTGTGTTTGCGGCCCTCGCTTCGTTTGGGCGGCAAACTTCACACTCGTGGCAATCGCCAACTTTCGTCCCTAGCAACGCAATATACTATTTTGTGCTTAATTGGGGTTTTGCATCAATAGTATATTACATACCTAGGGCAGTAAAATCAGGAAGGTCCCAGATCACATGTAATTGTCGTCCGAGGCGAAGCCGAGGTCGACAAACATGTGATCTGGGGCTTTCTCATTTACTGCCCGAGGAGTGTATACGATTTTTCGCATCGACGGAGCCGAAAAACGGGAACTTCGTTCCGCGCAGCGGGACGAAAGTTGTCGCTTTCGGCCCGGAGGTGAGAAAATTTTTTTTTCATTCTTTCGGGGTACATAATGTAGAGTAAGCCAAAATAATGATGTCGTATTTTTTCTTTCTCGTAAAAAATGATAATTGCTCATGTTATAGGCAATTGAATTTCACTAATTTTCATATGTATAGGGGCCATTCCATACGAAACCGACTAATCCGTAACCCCGACCATTTTCAATTTTGAGGAAAATTTTTTATTTTTTTATACCCACCGAAAGCAGTGTTCCGGAATTTTTTTAGATTTTTGTCTCAACCCTGCGTCCAAACACAATCAACTTCTCAAAATTGATAAACTTGGAACATTTTAATTTCATTGAAAAAAATCACTCATTTTCAGAAGACATTTTCACATGTACTGACCAATTCGTAGCTTGTGATATTCATAACTTGTATTTTTTTTTCTAGTTTTTACGGCGTGTGAACTAAGGAATCGTCTTTCCTCCTTGGCTTGTACGCATTTACATTTTTGCATTTATATGTATGTATCTTAACATGCGGGTGACGTCATATTGTTGTAGTTCTCAATCTGTTATATCAACGGCAATTTTGGTTCGATAGAAAAAATGAAAAATACGTCCCAAATGGTTTTTCCAAAACTACTAGAATATGAAATAAAAAAAATCATGCAAAACCCCAATTCCCACTCTTGCAGAATTAAAACCCCTAGAACACGTTTTAATCAATTTCAGGACACTCGTGTATTACGTCTTGAAGAAAAGCCCGATGAAACTTTAATCTTGTAATTTATTGACAGTTCAAGACGCAGTTAATTCTTACGATGAGCGGTGACTCAAGATATCAATGAGCTGCAGTGCACGACTCAATATATTGAATATTTTTCAAATCTACATAGGTACAGTTTGTCTCGTCGAGTCACGGTCTACAAGTCAAAAGTAAAACTATGCGTAATTGTGATAAGTAAAAAAGATTCAGAACCTGATCAGTCTACTATTTGGAGCGTTATTCTAATAAAAATCCAAATTTCATCAATAATTAGTTCTCACTCTAGACAATTCTGGTCAATAATCAATCACACAATTGAACTCAAGTGCGTGCGCCATGATGGTAACTCTCCGATTAACCGAGCGATGGCAGCACGATACCTATGGTAAATATATTGATCAAGTTAGACTTTATTAATGCTGGCGATCTTAACGCCGAACTATTTAACGTATTATCTGCGAAGAATAATATAAAAATATCAATTTTCGCGACTAAAAATCACCGAATATTACGGTCGGATTGCAACTACGTAATAGGTTGGCTTATGACGTCATTCCCGAGTTACACCAGCGTCATCGGCCAGTCTATTGTGGGAAATTTACCAGATCAAGGTAACATCTAATTCTAATTATGTAATATCATTAACGACGTTTAATAAACCGAGAATAAATTGAGCGGATAGAATATCTCCCATAATCTAAAAGGCTCCGGGATTAATAGAACCATTTTGTTTGGCTCAGGCGACGGAGACTCCTCTCTTAACCCATCGCGCTTAGGCAGACATAGCGATCATCTAAAACCCATCAAAATAACATGTAAACATACGGGCCACAAACAATCCCATGGCCTCAGCGTGGTCGATAATAAGAATTATATGATTCTTACGAGTATACCGGGCTTTAAATCTACGGTGTTGATAATAGCTAAATAAATAATATTCATTTATGATAGAAACTCGACAGCACCACTGAGAGTCAGTCTGCAACGCTGTTCTTATCCCGTTTGCCACCTACGGATAGCGACAAAATCCAATCTTATGTGTTTTATGTTTGATAACCATTCCAAACTGTTATTTCCCCTCAATATAATCGTCTGATTTCGTGTTATAAATTAATACAGGGATATTTTAGTGATAATATCCACACTACTGATACTCGAGACAATTTAAATGTTGACTCACACACCTTCAATTTTTATCTTCTAATAACAACAATGATCGTGACGATAATAATAATAATAATAATAACAACAATATAAATAACAACGATATAAATAATAATAATAATAATAATAATAATAATAATAATAATAATAATAATGACGACGACGAGAATTTGTTTAGAAAAGAAAGAATATATTGTTTGAGAACAGTGAAAAAAACGAGAAAGAAGAGTTGGAAAAAAAAAACCACCTCGTCAAGTTTATTTTTTATTTATTTATTTTTTTTATTCTTGCTTTCAGTTGAATTCATTAGACTCGTCTGATAACGAGGCGCATATATCTGAGCAGTATGTCGATGCAGCAATTTTGTCTACGATGGAACAATCATCAACCAAATTTCATATCAGTATTTTCAAACTTATTGAACAATGAAACATTGGTCGATGTTACACTCGCAGCTGAAGGGAGACATCTTCAAGCTCACAAAGTTGTCTTATCAGCTTGCAGTACATACTTTCAATCTTTATTCACTGTTAATCCTTGCCAACATCCTATCGTCATATTAAAAGACATCAAGTTCTCAGACCTTAAAATAATGGTCGATTTTATGTATTACGGAGAAGTCAATGTCTCGCAAGATCAACTACCCTCCATCATCAAGGTAAATGTTTCTTTATAAACATTGGACAAGAAAATTCGATTTTCTACCCATAAAATTTTACAGTTCCCCAAGTTTTACAATCTACGCTATAATCGGCGAAAGGGTTCTGTGTCGTCGTGTTTCACAATTAGATGTAGTCAAAGTATAAACACTTGATGCAAGGATTTGGATCAACCTGTGCTTTGATTTCAGACATTCAGTTCTCTGATTGTTCAGAAAACAGAGCTCTCTCCGATTGACCGATAACTTTTTGATACTGCAAACGCCATGGCGCAAGCAATTGATTTCTTACTGCCGAATTCGCAAGTTTCCACCCTCTTTTTTTTTTTCACTGTTTTTCAATTTTTTCGATCAAATATGAACGTCTGTTCGTCGGATGAAAGTTCGTTTCCTGAACAATCAGGCTGGCGTCCCATGGTCCGGAATATATCCGGACGGAACGCTCGGTAGCCAATGGCTAACGACTTTCTGTTGGATCCGTCATTGATGATTGGCTACCGAGCGTTCCGTCCGGATATATTCCGGACCATGGGACGCCAGCCTCAGAGACCTAAATATCTAATATCAGGTCAGCAGTAGATCCAAATCGTATTGAGTGCTTCCATTTTGACTGCATCCAACTCTGAGCTTCGATGACTCACAGCTCCTAACTTTTACTCGGTCACGGTTCAAAAGACTAGCAAACTTCTGCAATACAAAATGGTTGCTCGAAATAAAATTTGCAAATTATTAAATATGAAAAATGGTGACACGTATTTTATGACTAGAAATAATCTCTTTATGAAATTTTTCAGACTGCTGAAAGTCTGAAGATCAAAGGTCTTGCCGAAATGCATACAGCCTCTGTAACGAAGTGGCCAAGTGGTAGCAGCGAGCCAGGCGGAGGGGATAGAGGTGAATCTTGTTCTCCTAGTCCGTCGCCTCTGTCTCCTTCGTTGAGACGAAAAAGGCTGAGGAAAACATCTACTGGTTCCACTTCTGGTTCCGGTGAAAAGTCAGAGGAAATAAACGAAATTACATTAGTAGCTACCAACGTCGTCAAACCCGAACCATCAATTATACCGCAAGAAGGCGGCGATCATTTACGAAGACCGTTGAATGCCAGCACAGAATCACAAGGAAGTATCGACGAAGACCAAATATCAATCGTAAGTTTAAGATATTCATTTTTCTCCATCTCATATTGTAGAAAATCATGTATTCTCATATTCACATTAGTTGCATAAGTCAATGTATGAATTTGATTATAGATGAGTAATATGGAAAGTAGTTCTGCCACTACTCCGGCACAAAGCGAGGGATCGATGCAGGATATGAGTCAACAATCTGCGGGTAATGCAGCGCAGAGTGCAGCTGTGTCTCAACCGCCGGCCCATCAAGGTAGGATGAATTGAAAAGACTGTACATTTATCATTTCTTCGTCATTGCCTGAATTCTGTTTTGCAAAAATTTTGAGATTTCTCACAAATTTATATTTTCAAAATTGCTGCGAGTCTATAACAATGTTATAAGTTTTTTATTAAATTTGTCTGTTGTCGAACCATTCTACACCGTGGAAAAATTATTTAAGTACAGAACTACAGAAATAAAATGAAACGGATGGAAAAAAATTCCTCGATGCTTAACAAGAACATAGGATTTTTATCATGAAGATTGGACGTTTGAAATTGATGTTCAACTTTAGTTGGCAATAGTCACAAATTCAATTAAATGTCACATCAATTTAATAGTTTACTACGACAACTTTTATAGGAATTCCCGAAAAACTAATATATAAATGACAAACAAGTGCTCAGATATATAGATGCTTCATTTCAAAGCACTTTCAGTTAAAGACGAAGCTATGAGATACGATTAATTTCAGTCTATGATGGCTTCTTTTCTCAGAAAATTAGTCCCTATAATTTCACTGTGATACATTTTGTTTTTGTTTTCTCAATAGTCAGTCGAATATTGCTATTTGTTGCTCGAAATCGATACCGATGTGACCTTTCGAAATTAAACACTTAACAATAAAACATAAAAGAATTTTGTCACGGTGAAGTTGTAGGCATTAAGTTTCTCAACCAAATAAGCATACCTAAAATGAAATCGACAGAATCTCATAGATTATTCTTTATTTCGAAGCAGCTTGAAATGAAACATCAGTGTCTAAGTATTTGTTTATAATTTTGAGATCTTACATTCGAGAATTCCCAGAGATGCTCTTGTGGTTTACGAGTGGATGAATGCGATTAATGCAAAATAATTCAAAATCAATTACAAATTCACTGATTCCAACGGTCCAACCTTCATAACATGCATACCAGGTATTGCTAGTACCGTTGTACATTGGCATCATTAGAAAATTAACTCTCAAAATATTTCATCTTGTCCAAGAAGTATCAGAAATTTTTCTTTGCCAATATTCAGTCCTTGTTGTTCTTGAGCATCTTTCATCTAAGCTCATGAATAATTCTATGAAAATGAACCGGTATATAAGATGATCATATAACAAAATTTGTTAAAAATACTATAATTGTTTGGAATATTTTGAAAATTGATTAGGGTGTGTGCGTTATAGAATAATAATTGTTCATGACATCATATATTTTCGATGTAGTTCGTTTATGCGTTAATCCGAAATTTCAAAGCCAGGTCATGAGTTGCGGAACGAAATTGCCGGGAAAAAGTTGTTTCAATACTGATTTGTATCTACTATAGCAAAGCGGCTGAGAAAAACGCAAAGTATACATATTATTATTCATATATTATTTTCAGTTAAACAATCAATTTCGTTATACTAGTAATATTTCTATTCTGGTAGGTATTTAGATTGCATGTTGATATTTATGGTATATAAATATTAGAAAATATTACATATGCTGGCACAGATGCGTTCAAGTATGTTGCACATTGGATCAACAGACGTTTGACATGATAATAAATCGATAACAGATCCAAAGACTAAAGAATATTGATCTAAATAATTCATCCATAAAATCATCATGGCGCACACAGATACATAGCACACAGTAAAAAGAAATGATTCTATCATATTCATCATAACTATATGCATCACCTCCCTTATAACTATGTGCGTATGTGTGCTCTGTCTTGGCCTTTTGGAAAAAAAAAAAACAAAAAAACAAAAAAAGAAAAAGAACAGCAAAATTAACACGATTTCAATAATTTTGTGCTTGAAAATGTATCTGTGCCATGCCATAAGTTTTTCTTTACAATTATATATTTATTACTTTGTTTTTATAAAGTGACTTGTCTTACTAGTAGTAAAAATTGAGAATTCTTCCAGAATTTACACTCTCAATCTGATAGAAAATTTTCTGAATACCTAATTTGATCAATTTCACACTACTTAATCATTGGGTAGAGATTTCGATTCGTAGCTTGTTCAGTTACCCGTGTATTTCATTCGAGAGAAAGCAAACGTCCTTTTTTTTCTTATTTTTTTCTTTTCAATTTACAACCATTATTGCCCTGACCAAAAAAAAAATTGGTCTGACCCGCAGGATTGCAATGGACAATCATGGAGCACACGTATCCACGTTTCGCTTTGTCGTCATGTCAAACGAATCTGTCGATCCAAGCACCATCAGCTTTTACGACACCTGAAATAACAACGCCACCACCTGTCAGTGGTCAGTACTCAACTACAAGCACGACCGCATCTAGCTGCGCTCTGACCAACTATTCAAACTCTTCTCATTCAACGGTTCAACACTCCTCAGGCGGGACAACGCCACCGGCTCCGTGTACAACAAACTGCCAAAGTCCCTGCGCTAGCCCACAAACGGCAAACAAAAGGAAAAGATCTACAAATCCACAAGCTGATGAAAATTTTATTAGAGCTTTAGACGCCGTCCGGTATGGGGGGATAGGTTTTTGCAAGGCGGCACGTATGTTTGGTGTTAATAATCGAACTCTTTGGCTCGAGTATAAGAAGCGGGGATATCCTAACAATCGACCCAGTGTCAAATCCAGGGTAAAACAAGAAGTTAACGCTTCGCCACCACCGACTCAACTCAGTCAGCCCATTAATTCTCAAAGCCCTTCGCCAATGGGGCCACCGTCTACCCCACACAGTACTCTGAATGCTCATACCACCCACACCATGCACATGGCACATACACCGCATACAATGCTGAGTGGATATCTAGACAACAGACACAGTGATTTTGCCCTTCAGAGTACAGCCATGCCTATCAATTTACATGGTGTCAATTATAATTCCATGTGAACTGAACCGCATTCGGATAGATATCAGTATCATTATTAAAATCTGCCGAACAACCGCTTTATTATTTTGTTAAGAATCTGCTCGTGATAATGTCCTCTGTACGTTATTCGAAAACGATGATACAAAGTTGGTTTGATATTGATGAAAAACATCGTCAACAACATAGCATGTATTATCACATTGAGACAGAAATCATTTTTCTATCATTTTATAAATCAATATAGTTATCATTAAATTGGTAGCTTCTCTTCTTCATGATCGTTAATTTCTTGAGCTACAATCTGTGTGAATTGTACTTACAACGTGGACAAACTGATTGGACAAATGGATTGACTTGTTTTGATTTAATTCACATTTCTAAACAGCTATTTCACTTGTGCATTTCAATTCACATTCATCTCCTTGTAGTTTAATAGCTTTTAATTTTTATTACACTATATAATGAACTAAGAAAATCCTTACTGTAAATAGAATGAAAATAGTTGGGAGTTGTAACTGACAGTTAATTCCAGTTTCTACGGCCAGCTTATACTAAACTATAAAGAGAATGGAAATAGCATTATGATTTAAGCGGTTCGGAAACCTCTTGACGAAAATAAATCTTCTTCATCTTATTATAATGTTTTTATAGTTATATAGAATGAACTTTATAGTATTATCGAATTGTTCCCAATACAAGTCGACTGTTCTTTCTTCTCTCTCTTCCTATCTACCAAAATTCTGAACGTGAGTGGAGTTTCATGAAAAAGTTCTCATCACAAGAGTATGTTGGTATATAAATTCATAAATTGCATTTTTTTTTTTTCAATTTTTTTCGGCTGTGCGTCCGTTGAGTATCAACAAATTGCGAATAATGATACATGGAATGAGTGTAAATCATAGTAAAAATGGATATTCAGAGTCCAGAAAGAGTGAAATACATGAGGTTTAAGAGAATTGGAAATAGTTATGACACAAATTTTGACTTGATGGTAGTGTGGATAGCGAAGAACACCATCTCATGAAAATCTCAAATATCAGTCGAGGGGTGATATCAGGAACAAGAAACCTCGACTTCTATTCGAAACAATACGGTGATAGATTTTTCGTCGAGAATGTGCGGATGTGTATTTGAAGACATAATCACTAGCAGAGAAGATCACAATGATACACTAGTTTAAGCTATTATTAGAAACCTATTTCTTGTTTAAATCACTTCATCCTATATTCACGTTTAAAATCATATAATTATTCTGTAATTTGTGAAAAGTCTTCTGTTTTTGTGAAAGAAAGGAAGGAGCCTGATGATACATTGAACTGCATATTTCCAAGTGTTGTTAGTATGTACGCCTGACGTATTCAATCATGACCGGTATGGAGTTGACCCCACAGTCTTCTGTCTCTTCCCTTCTTTATGTAACCATGAAGGGTAGAAGAAGACAATACTGTGGTGCCAACTTCATACCGGTTATGATTAAACACGCCAAGCGTACCTAACTAAGAGATGGTGATACCTTATTTGTAAACATTTTACGGACAATTGTATTTGTTATTCTAGTAACGGCTAACTATTATACTTATCAACTGTTGGATATTAATTTTCTCTTTCGTTTAATACAAATCGCACTTAATGTAAAATTAATATTGTACTTATGTGCTTAGTGGTATTGTTAGACTTGGCAAGCTTACAGAAATAGTATGTATTATGTATGCGCACAATCAGTGGTAGTTTGGTAGCTATATTTCAAAGTTACTGTTGGACGGATCCATCCTCAAATAAATTCAATCATAAATTCAGTGAAACTCTTTCTATATTTCTAAAATGCGACACCTCACGATTATTGTATTATTATTTAGGGGCACAAGAAACTATTAATTATTCATAATTCCTTGTGGGGACGTAGGGAATATCGACCTCTGGTGAAGTCTTAACAAAATTAAAATAAAACTATAGACTCAAATTCGTACATCGCTTTTCTCCTCATTGACATCGTAGGATAAATATAATAAACACATTCCACTGACCCACCTATCTCAGTAATCAATGCGCCAATCTCACAGTTCATTATATTTGTCTGATATTAAATATCACCAATAGAAAAATAATTCATTAACAATATAGCATCTGAATTACCGCTGAATATTTGTCCTTGGGAAATAGTATTTCGACTAAAAAATAAAAATAAACTCAATGCAACAAAATGTGTATATTCTCTAGACGCTATTTGTTAAATTGTGTAAATAGTTATCAAAATCGTAACGAGTTTAAATAATAATACACTTTAGGGCGTCTTTGTACGTATATATATTAGCTACATGTAGTATAAATTTTAATTGTTCAATAATAATTATCCATGTTCACTAATTATTCATAAAACAATTTGTTATTCAGAGTAGTAGCATATATAGGTATAGCAATCTGGTAAATTAGTTGTTAGAATTTTTGTGCAAATGTGAGAGAAAAAAAAAACATTTATGGCAGGATTTTGCTTTTCATATTTAGAGCAATAAAAAATAAACATCATTATTTACTTCTATTCTATTCATCGGTTTGTTAACCCTTTGCTTAACTTTATAGTGCTTACTTCTTATACCATCTATAAAGATAAGGAATATGTAGCATTTCGCTATCAAACAATATTCTACGCAATTTTAATTTCAAAACAAAAAACATTACCCAGGTACTGTATGTTGAATCTATGACGGAATTGTTACGACAAAGAAAGTTTAAAATACAACACCTTGCTTCTCTTTCTATCGAAAATCAACAGATTCCCAAAAAACAAATTCTTCGATAGTATAGTCACAAAGTAACTCTTCTATCGATTATCAATGAAAATGTTCGCACATGGCATGTGAAGGATATCATTGGGGTGTATTTTCATCTCGCTCAATCCGTATCACGTAGAAAGACCAAACTCATAGTATAAATTATTTGTTGTCAACCATTGTGAGTGAATAGTGTATAGGTAGACTCATACATTATTTCTACTGCCCATTTCAGCCATCCAATGCAAACAAGCAGGATCAAAACGTGGTCGGCTACTAATGCGTCAACCCCGTGTTAAAAAAGAGTCAGAACCAGGTCATCCATCGCCGGACAGTGAACCAGGCTCTCCTCACATTGTTGCCTCTCCTGTCAGCTATCCTCCCGCCTCTTCCCATCCTTCAACTCCGATTTTAAACCTCCCGCAACTTTCACAAACATGGGATGAAAGCCAGAGAACGCCATCCCCTCATATAACAGTAGTGAATCAACAGAGTTTATTGACCACTAACACTCCGACAAACCTTTTAACTGTTCCGCAACCTTCCTACCTAGTCAAACAGCATTCCCATCCATTGTTACCCAGTCAACAGCACAGTGTGTCCGGAAGTTATTTGATACATAGGCAACATTCGAACCCAGAATATCCCGGAAGATCAACTAGTCCTAGTATCATAATAGATCATGCACCCTTCATCAAGACGGAAGAAGGTGGTCACAGGGAAGGAAGAGATGTTAGAGATTCGGGGAGCAGCATTGGCGGATTGAGAGTAAGGACTGCCGAGTTAAGACGAAGTTCTTCCTCGCCACAGGTTCGTATTTTTTAGAGATGTCTTTTTGTACATATTCTTAGAGATAGTTTCCGCCAAGTTTGAAAGTCTTCAAAACACAGCTTCTTCCTACAGACCGGAGTCAGAGGTGAGATGAGACTGTCTCGGGAAGGATCAAGTGACCAACGTCTTGGTCATTGTCCGGTACAACGACCTGGACCAGCTTTGGGCTGTAATCATTGTTGGAACACGATAGATGCGCATGGCAGAATACTCAGGAGGAAGACTAAATATCACTGTCCCGAGTGTCAGACTAATCTGTGCATTGTACCCTGCTTCCAAGAATTCCATGAACGACAGAGGGAAGTCTCCACTTTAAGACCGCTACCAAAAACTAGCTCTATATAATTATCTTATTTATTTTTACCATTGTTCTATTGTGTTACATTCGGTCGTAGAGTGATCAAGGTCGGGATTCGAAGTCAGGTCTTGAAACCAGCCTGGTTCAAGACCGGCTTTTCGCCAATCAAGTCGTGTCCGGAACTGACTTAAGACCGTCTTGACAAAGTCCGGTCTCAAGACCTGACTATGAATAGTTCGAATCCGGTCCAGTTCGAATTGACAAGCTTTCAGGAGAGTTCAACAATTTATTGCCATTGGGAACTAACATGTGGGAGTGGCTTAGGAAAAAATGTCGGAAAGTAGCTTACACTTTTATGTATGTACACACATGAAATAGTATCAGTGACTACATATACTTATGCAAACACAATAGATTTGTAAGCTATTAATAGTTAAAATTTTAACCACCAGACGTCGTGACTCAATTTGTGAGTTCCCAATAGACAATTCATGAGTGAATCAATGTTATTGTGTAATTAATGTATACAATGGATGTTATTGGTTAATCTAATATCAGACTTCCTATTTTTTCGACTGATTTATTCTTATGCGAAGTGAAAACTAACGCACAGCAGACGTCAGAGAACTGCGAATCTGGGCAAGTAGTCAGAAAGTAAATCATTGGCAAACAGGACAAAATTGATCCAGGAGTCTACCGTCTACCGAGTATACCTGGGTATGATAGTGGCTTGTAAATGCTGAAAGAAACGGATAATTCAAACTAAACTATCCTCTCCTCATCGAAAATCAATGATGCCTTTTAAGTTACTAGCTAATGAACAAATTATAGAGGAACACTATTAAAAATTTGAAAACAAACGAATTTTTTTACGATTTCCAAGTACAGTGGAACCTCACATATCTTACATAATGGGGAGACAATGTAAGATATGTGAAGGACCAATAACGAGTCTGCGTTGATTCAGCCGTTTGTTTATTTTCTTGTTTTTACCAATAACGAGCCTGCGTTTATCCAGCCGTTTGTTTTTTTTTCTTGTTATTTTCTTCGATGTAAGATATGTGAAGGTAAGATATGGTGAGGTTCCACTGTACTAAAAATCGTCCAATCTAAAAAAGTATACCTAACTCTGTAGATCATGGCACATAGTAGGTATATTTATTCACAACAAAATTCAATTTTCTATGATCCCAAAGTCAGTGCCCTTTTGCAGGGAACCTTTTGCAGAAACTTTCTTGTGTACCTCTGCAGAAGATTGCAATTTTTTGTCAATACATATACTACATACCATGATCTACAAAGTGAGATATGACTTCTTTGATTAGATATGTTTAGTATTTCAAAAAACGAAGAAACATTTTTTTCTTCAATTTTTCGCAGAGTATTCACTTGAGGTGATATACGCATCCCGGGGTTCAGAAATATTGATACATTTTGATGCCATACTCTATGATAACTGTAAAGTCTGGTCATATTTGATTCATTTTGGTAGTTTTCGGGATTACTTCAAGACTATAGTTTGGTTAAATTCTGCCGCTTATCAGCAAATGAAAATGTATTTCAAATGTGGCCACAAAATGATTAAATACATCATTGTATTTGTACAGACTTGACCATTATCACAGGGTACGGCATCAAAAGATATCAATATTTCTAGACTCCGAGGTGAACGTAGATTCTATAAGGGGAAATTCGTGGGTACATTGTTTAATCACTAGTGACGAAGAAGCATTGTGAATATTAATAAACTTATAAATGTCTAGTTGGTAAGAACCACTCGATATATTAATAATTTAATAGACTTACCGGAATGATAGGCTGCTCTTATCCAAAGCCGTATTTGGTATTTATCTCGAAGGAAAAGGGCTTCTATAGACCTTGTTTAAGTTTTCGATATGAGCATCTTGAAAAAAGAATAACCAGCAGAGAAAGGAACTTGATTTGATAATTTTGTAAAGAAAAAAAAACAACTATGTAATCAAACAAAAATGTGTAGTTTAGTTTCGGATGGAAATTTATTAAATATAGTTACTATTATAATATTAACTCTAATAATATTAAAACTGTTTCCAACGAATCCGTTCTTGAGAATATTTTTGTTAATTTGTATAAAAATTCTATTTACAAAAGTATAGCAAAATAAAAAAAGACAATAGCTAAATGTTTGTTAATTATATTACTACTGCTGATACATACTATAACTATACCAATATGTAAGCTAGTTTGAATGTAGTTTTAATTACGGTGTGAATGCCCTACCGAAGATAAACTGTTTTATAAGATGGAAAACAATATGTATACAGGGTGACCCAGATCTTACGGGCCACATTGAATGGGCATATCCCATGTCGAATTCTCAGACTAAAATTTCTTTACGAAAACTCTCTAAGGCCAACTATTCTCGAATTATCAAAACTTCAATTATGGAGCGGTTCACCTACACGGCTCAAACTATGGAGCGGTTGATGTGAACGGCCAAAAACTATGGGAGCGGACAACCTGGACCGCTGAAACTTTTTTTTTCATTTCATCCTTTAATGTCTTATCGCCCTTGCGGGCATGTAGACGAAACCGCTGAAACTATGAAGCAGTTGACTAAAGAGACGCTCTGATTGGTCAATCGCGATTACCAATAACTCGAGAACAGTTGGCTTTAGAGAGTTTTCGTAAAGGAACTTTCGTCCCTGAATTCGACAAGGAATATGCCCATTCAATGTGGCCCGTGGGTATACATATATATATTAGGGTGGGAGGAAAACCGATTTTTGCGAAATGAGATGATTTATACTGAATGTATTATTCTTGGCAATATCAAACAAACTTCGGTCGTTGATTAACATGGGATTCCCGCACTTTTCAGACTTTAATTTTTTTTTCGCTTACTATATTCATTACCTCATCAAATATTGTTGATTCTACTACTGTTCTGACTTATTTGGATGAACATATTTTTACATTGGTGGAAAAAAAAAATTTCATAAATTTAGAAGTTTCTTTCAAAATTTATTTTTACCGTATTTCTCCAGTAATTTTCGAATATTTTTGAATATTTTTGCATTTTTTGACTTTTCAATGCTTTTTGTTCAAATTAAAAAATATTCGAAAGATATTGAATATGGTAAAAAAAAATTTTTACCGCTTGAAAACTGAAAATTTTTTCCACCAATGTAATAATTTGTCCATCTAAACAAGTCAGAGCAGTAGTAGAATCAAAAATATTCAATGAGGTAATGAATATAGCAAGCGAAAAAAATTTTAAGTTTAAAAGGTGGAAAAATCCCATGTTAATCAAATGGGAAAAGTATCGTGATTCAGACAAGGGTTAATGGCCATTCCAATTTTTTTTTCTTTTTTTTTCCATATTGGTTTTCAGGCTATAAACTAATGATTTGGACCATACCCGATTGAAAAAAGTAAATTTGGGAAATAACGGACACCCTAATCTAGATAGACTATTGTTGCTTGTTAATGTTACACAGAAATAGTTTTGAATGTACAGAAAAAGTCCTCTGTTTCGGCTATTACTATACTTATACCAAGATAAATTTTCACGTGACCATGAAAACAAATAACCCTTCATTAAACGTTTTAATTAATTAACATGTTGAAATTTTGGGGTAGAGGTAACAAGTATAGAAATTGAGAAAGAAAATAAATAATTAACGCAACGAATTTAATCATAATTTATTTGCCAAGAATTCTTATCACGTCCGATTATTTCTTCAGCTACACAACCAACTGCAGCTTAATTGAATAAATTGGCATGTGACAATGAAAAATTGTTCGATGATTTCCAAAATAAAAACAGAGAATCATTTATACATATAATAAATACTTTTTATAGAAACAGATTCTGAAATAATGTTAGCTTTCGTCTAAAAATTTTCAAACTCAATTATTGAATAATTTTTTTTCAACACGTGCATGTAATAGGCCCTTTTTCTTGCATGTGAAACGAATAGAAAATTGGTCATTTCTAGCGTGGACTCCATTACCTCCCTAGGGAGGTAATGGATCTATTACTACCTTCCGAGAGACGGTCTCGAAGGTTCTCAAATATTTCAAAATTTTCACTGAAGGAATCGAACCTTCTAGAAAGATATGGTATTGCGTTTCGTCCGGGTCTTAGAGCATATACACATGGAGGAAGCATGAGATACCCTACAGCGTAAGTGGGAAACGGGCATGAGACAAACTACGGGACAGTATATGCCTTCTTTGTCTTGCAGACTCTGATTGGCCCGCACTATTCTCTGATTGGCCCTATGATCGAATAGAAAGAGAGAGCATGTACGGTCCCGACGTCCCTCTCTCTCGCCGCTCGACTCGGTTTCTCAGCGGCTATGCTTCCTCCATGTCTATATGCTCTAAGGTCCGGGTGTACTCGGCTGAGAGCCGAGCACACCGTGCCCTAGACGCGGGGTGTCCGGTAGTGGATATTGGTGGTCGCTTGTGATCGGTATATATACTGAGCGTAGTCCTAGTATGGGACTAGCGAGAACGAAGCGAGTTGGATGCGCCGCGTAGTGAGCGTGGAGAGAAACTCTGAGATATTATTGCGTCGCCACACCACTTTCCAAAATTTCCATAAATTTCAAAAAATTTCCAAAAATTTCCATAAATTTCCAAAAATTTCCATAAATATCCATAAATTTCCATAAATTTCCGAAAATTTCCAAAGTTTCCAAAATTATTGGAAATTCTCAAAATTTCCCAAAATTTCGGTCGTGCATGCGCGAAAAATAGGGCCTATACATGCACTCGTTGAAAAAATTACGGTGTGCAACAAGGGGGGGAGGGTCATTTCCCCCCCTTGTTGTACAATGTACTATTATGTCAACTTCTGCATACTTGATTGTTTGCTAACATCAGACATAGGATGAGTAATTTGAATTGTAAATAAATGACTACAAAAAGTGGTACATTACAATGACCATAATCCATGTTAATTTTATTGACTATATAACATTGAGAATAAACGCCTACTTCTTCTCAACTGGTATTTCCTCAGCACTGGGAGGAACGTTTCTGAAATTAGGAAACTGTTCCCATGGAGCAGCTAATTCGAATCTTCGGAATTCCTGAGCCAATTCCAGCGGCTCTGCGACAACTCTCTTCTTTTCATCGTCATAGCGTACCTTGAAATCATCATTGATAATTTGAATAATTGGAGATATCATGCACTGAGAAAATAATTCCGCTGTGACAACGTTAGAGCGCTCCGTCATTACTACTCGATAGCCAACACAGTAGAATCTACTCTGCTGGTCGCGTTATCCCCACCATGTTATCCAGTATAAGGCACTGCGTTGCCTCTCCCGTAAAATGAACACAGTGCCTTATACTGGAGAACATGGTGGGGATAACGCGACCAGCCGAGTAGATTCTACTGTGTTGGCTATCGAGTAGTAATGACAGAGCGCTCTAACAATGTCACAGCAGAATTATTTTCTCAGTGTGTGGCTACAGTCAAGTGAATCTAGCTCCGAAATACAATACATTCTCTTTGGATCTCCAGGAGTCAAGAATGAGTCCACCTCTCAACTCCTATGGAATAACATAATTGAATTTGTACCTCGATATATCCGCTAAGTGGGAAGTCTTTTCTGAGAGGATGTCCTTCAAATCCATAGTCTGTAAGAATTCTGCGCAGATCGGGATGATTGGCGAAGAAAACACCGTACATATCCCATATTTCACGTTCGTACCAATCGGCACCCTTATATACCTCGTAGGCAGAGTCAATTGGCGTCAACTCATCTGTGTATGTCTTAACTCTAATACGAGAGTTGTAGCGCAATGAGAGGAGATTGTATATTAGCTATGAACAAATGATCATTGTAGAGTGGATAACAATATCACAGAGCCTTGGAACAGCATTGACTGGAATTTAGGGGATAGATTGAATGAGGGCATTGATCCAAAACAACTGGATTCTTGAATATGTATTATATTCGACTTTGAACCTTGCTATTCAACATTTAGAATAGGGATGTGAGTCGAGTTTCAGCCATTCTTCTAAATATAATGAACTCCATGCGAACCAAGCCAGAAAAAGACCTTGATCTCACCGATTTTTTGGATTTTTGGATCTTTCCTAGTATACTCACAATTAGCAGCACTGCTTCACATATTACACATCTGGATATTTTTGCCGCCCTTACATGAGCTGATCAAGTTTCCGTTATTCCACTGTCCTCGCAATCGCAAAAACATGTTAGAGGCAGGATGTCCGGGGAAGAAGATCATAAGAACCTAACTTGAACCATTTTTCATACATTACCCTTTCGCCTCATCGTATTGCATGTGAAGTGAAAGAGTTGGGAAAATGCTCCAAATTAGTTTTCCATCACTCCCTTTCTTGGTCATACGATTCCCGAGATGTTTCAACCCGAAGACGTCAAGAACATTATGGAATAACGAAAACTCAAACGGCTCGTACAATAGCGACAAAAATAGCCGAATATGTCGCAGATTTTGAAAATACTAGAACATATCGGTACCCATGTTATAATATGTCGTGTCCCACAAAATTTGAGAACTTTACTTTTCATAACACATGCATGGAAACCCTCACTTTCTCCGCGTGTAAGCAGTGGACAAAATGAGTCTTTGCTGAGGAGTGTGGCAAAAACTTTTTCACACTACTTTGTCACACTATCATGGCGTCGAAAGTGAAGGTTGCCATGCATTGGTCATGAAAAATAGGATGTGGTACGAGTGGGGGACAGGGACTGAGGACTCGTGTGATGTTTTCAGCACTCCCCTTCATCTCGTTCCGGCATCTACGGCGCCTTCACTCGACTGCGGCTCATGCTGAAAACATCACTCGTGCAAAGTCCCTGTTTCCCCACTTGTATCACAATCTACTATTTCCTAACACATGCACTCAAAGTCCTCCTTTGCCCACCGTCTACAGGCACCCAAAATCAGGCTCTAGCGCACCGGTGCGCTAAAACCTGCTTGCCAGCCCGCAGACGGCACACAGACGAGGACAAAAATAGAGTTCGATACACGAGCCAAAGGCACAAATCGCTTATACTCGTGTGAAGGCGCCTCACTCGCTACCTTTGGCTCACCCTTGGGTTCGTTTGGGCCTTCAAACTCGTACGCACGTTGCTGCTTTGGCGCTCTTATATCGAAAAGTACTATTTTTTGAAAAATAGAATCATAATAATGTTTCGCAGCTTATGTTTAAGTTTTAGCGGTCAAATCGTTGATTTACTATTTTTAAATAAATCTTCCAATCCGTAAAGTCCTATCTTCTTAATGATGATAGTGAACCGTTTTCATCGCCTACTGAAAAATTTTCCAAATGTGGGATACGACATATTAGAACGTGGGTATCGATATGCGAGTGAAAAAAATCGGTGAGATTGAGGTCTTTTTCTGATCTGGTTTACATCGGGACTGTCATACTCCACTTGCATTACCCTCAAAATACTTTGCTGAGTATTCTCAGCACGAAGTGAAACATTCTCCAAATCGATCTTCCAAGATTGGTAGCAGTAAAAAAGAAGTCCTTACTCCATCCATCCCTTCAATTGAAAATTGTCAAGATAAAGCTAGTTTAAATAATGATTTATTTCGAACCTCGAATCTATATTCTCTGCTTGGTACATCGATTGCAGTAATGTCAACTATGTTTGAAAATTGTGCATTCTGATGATCCTTTAGGAAAGATAAAACTGGTACAACTCCTTCGGGAGCTATAAGTACTTCCAATTCATCTCCTGAAGTCAGCTGAATTTTTTGAACATACTTGGGAACACAATCTGCTACGTAACGGCCAAAGTCTTTTAACTGGCTGCGGGCGACATGGTCAAACTTGCGGACAGTGGCTAGAAAATTTGTTCTTCAAGTTTTTACACCAAATGAATTCGTGACTTGGAAACAGTATCAATTAGTAATGTTTGACAGATATAGAACAGAGATTGAACAATCTATTCATATTTAAGGTTCAAGATAAGATTCAGATAGTGAAATATGGAAGCTCACGACGTGTTTCTTCTGTTTTTTCGGCTGTCGACGTCGGCGGAGGTTGAGCTTGGGTCCTTAGGATAGGAAAGCCCGAGATACAACCTGAAAATTAGAGTTTATGTAACGTAAGAAATAACATAACTAACCAGAAAATATATTCCTTACGTTTTGGCGCTACGACCGATGCCATGTTCGTGATAGCACGAAAATTCCTCATCACTATTGTGACCATTTTGAAGTAATTATGTTATTGTTAACCCCAATATCAGAATGAAATTCTATTCACTTCATTAATGAAAACCTTTTATCAAACGGCCAACTTGTATAGACTACTTTCAGTGGCCGTCTGCTCAACAGCTGTAGTATAGGGATGAGCATCGAACATCGATATTTCGGAAATATCGATATTTTCTTTGCGATATTCGATATTCTAACATCGATATCATTATTTCGATAATATTTGAAAAATATCGATATCGATATTCAAAACCTATTAAATACTTGACTATAAAATGGGTGATTTTCATATTAATTGTCTGTTTTATGATTATAATGAGGAAAACTTGCAACCATGCCAATTATAATAAAATTCTGCTCATAGGAGACGAATTGAATAGATTTTTTTAATGATTTGTGTCCATTACGTTTTCATGACCTCATTCAAATTAGTCATGCCCTGTCTACACCTGATGATTATGTTGGTATGACTAAATTAAATCTGTTAACTGACTGGTCACTTCTGTTGTGGAAATGTGGAAAGGCCACTGAAACAGTGCTGCCACTCTCTGAAAATTAATTTCTTTGTATGGGTCCTCAAAATTTCTTAAGAATTCTTAGGGCCTAATATAGTATTAAATTGTATTCTACGTACAATTATACTATTCAGAATTCAGATGTAATTTATACACCGTACTAGTGAATTACTACAATCACTCAACACTCGCTACTGCAGTTGGCTTGTCAGTTGTTATGGCTGGTTCAGCGGCTTGCCACTCAATGTTATTAGATAGGACCCTTATTCGACTCACTTATACCACAACATTACCAACTGAATAGAGCGGAAAACGAAAAAATGTTAATATTTCTCTTCATTTTTATGCTTTTTGTTGTGGTATGCGTTTGGTATAAGTTGTCAAATAAGAAAGTGGAGGGGGTAAAGAGTGGCAAGCCGCTGGGCTGGTTTATGCAGCGCCGTAACTTGACTTAATTTACGAATCGACCAATCAGGAGGCTGCTTTATCCTTAGACCATATACCGGGTGATTATGTGGAAATGAAAGGCTCCAAGCGCGCGAACTTTAATTTACTTAAATCTCATTGGCCGACAGAATAGCGACAGCGACTCCACCAGCTTTTCAGTAATATCCCCAGTTCTGTCGTCTGCTAGATTCACACAAACATAACCTATTCCTACCACGGTCTGCCGCCATTTGTATTTGACAACAATCAGAAACAAATAGCAGACGGACTCTAGGGATATTCGTAGCGAGTCTGAAATTGGCGACCCTCGAAATATTCTAATAAATCAGCGCCTGCGCGCTTGGAGCCTTTCATTTCCACATAATCGCCCGGTAGAATGGACTGGGCATTGCCTATGCTGAAGCATTGTACGGTCTGCTGCCGAGTAAAGCGAAAGAGACGGAAGACACTACGCCGTTGTTAAGAGAGAGACGAAGTGCTCTGTTCACAGAGTAAACGTTGCCACATTGAACAGCAGCGTTGCCACGTTAGTATGCTAGACCCTATGTGTAATAAGTTTTCAGCTTAATTTCAGTGCCTACTCGATTTCGAGAGTTAGCATGAACAAGGCTTATTCGTGCGCATATATATATCGCTATGGCTATCCTTGTCTTCTTACTCGGCAGCACCCCCACCACTCCAATGCCCAGTCCATTCTATATGGTCTAAGGCTTTATCCACACGACAGATGAATTGAGCCTCCTGATTGGTTGATCCTTAAATTAAGTCAAGTTACGGTGCTGCATAAACCAGGCATTAGCAAGGTCTAGAGTGTGGAGTCTGTGGCTATGGCCGCAGATCAATATTAACGCCATCTATGATCTGGTGCTTAAATTGTGTAGTGTGCTTTTAGTAAACGGTAAGCGCGTTCTTATCAACTGTCGTTGATTTTTTTTTTAAACCATATTAAGGCTTATCTCCTTTTCGGGAACTGTCGTTGACCGCGCAAGGAAAAGGAAATAAGACATTCATTCTAATTGAAGCGACAATCTTCTATAACTCTTTATTGTAATTATACATGTAAGTAACATTAGTTAAAGTTAAATATTATTTTTTGATAATGACATTAGAAGTTAAAGCTTTCGTTCATATAGTTTAATTAGAAAAG
The DNA here is from genome assembly GCA_963992785.1 of Tenthredo livida. Lineage (NCBI taxonomy): Eukaryota > Metazoa > Arthropoda > Insecta > Hymenoptera > Tenthredinidae > Tenthredo > Tenthredo livida. The sequence goes on along the minus strand of OZ023065.1, from coordinate 10,784,736 downwards.
CAGCATTATTCATGTATTTGTTTAGTACAGTAATGTTCAATAATGGATTCGCGGTGGCTAACTGTTTTTTTTTCCGACTTTTTCGGATACAATCAAATAAAATGATATTATATTATTTTGATAAGGGATCATAATTATGATTATTATAATTTCGGCCATGGGCATATAAAATACGACTAGAATTGAGTCTCGTTTCCGAACAAGTCCATAAAAAAGTTGGCCACTGCGAACCCATTAATGAACCCTACTGTACTGCAAGTGAACACACAGAACACATAATTATAGTCATCGTGGGAAGGAAAAAGATTTAAAAAAAAAAAACTGACATACGAAACGTTATGTGATGTAGGGGAGACCGGTGTCGGTTGTAACACGGTGTCAATTGTAACAGTGACATTACGCCGCCAGGGCCTCGAATAACAGTGACAAACGCCGCCATCTTGCGGATAATCTCTAATCTGTTTAGATGTGTGTATAGCAACATTCGGCGGGCTTTTGTTGAACAACATTTCGCGAAATTTCCGGACATATTTTCTGTGCTGTGTCTATTTATCGGTTTTTTGCACCCGTAAGTAAATCTTGTCGTTTCACTATGTTTTCGCTTAACGTAGTAATCCATGGATGATTTTTATAATTGACTGAGTGTATATTAAACTACGATGCTTTGACTTCAATTGTTGTGTATTAGTATTTGGAAGTCACAAGTTTTAGTGTAAAATGTTCATTTTTCTACATAAAATCGTCGCTGGTGTCAATTGTAACACGTCAATTCAAGCAGCAACGACGAATGGCTTCATATGCACCAGGTGCAAGAAATGGGCGCATATTGGTTGCACTGACCGCATAGTGCATTCTTCATACGCGCTGACTGTTTAGAAGGTTATTTGCTTAATTTGTTATTGAATTTTCGTGTTTTATTAAATCATAAGAAAAAAGTATATTCCCGTTACGTTAATGTTAGTTTTTGACAAATTATCCTATTTTATCAACAATATAAGATAGTTTATAAAAAATCAAATAAACATTTTTCCTGCGGTTATATCGCAATGCCCCTGCGTTACAATTGACACCAGTGAGGTGTCAATTGTAACACGTGCAGCAGCATCCGTTATTGATTTTTCTTAATTATCCCGGGTGGAAATTATTCCAGGGGACATTCACGGCCCATGCTAGATTGCCACGTCTGTTATACCGGGCCTTCCAGGGCAGTCTAGCAAGAGCCGTTCCCGCATGTAACGCTCCTGTACGCATGGCCCCCGTTCTGGGGGCCTTTCGAGGCCCTGGCGCGTTTCCCCTGATAAGACCAGAAAAACCTGCCAAGGCCCACACACGGCTTTGGAATGTATTAATATTACTAATTTTTGTAGTAGTCCCTAATTTATATAAAAAAAAAAAGAAACAGAAATTGACATATTTAATCGTCAGTTGAGCCTACCTACGCATGATATCGATGGAATTGAATTATTCACCCACTGAAAAAACCGCCGCATTTCTCATCCCCACCGGGATTTGAACCCACGTCCGCTCGGTTACTAGTCGCACGCCCTAACCACCACGCTATACTATCACATGGCATATAACTCAATCATTCCAGACTGTCCTGAATGATTGCAAGGCCCTTAAGTGGCAAGTCCCGTCGGTCGGAAATTTGTCTAGCGAGAAATGCCCTTTCATGGCCCATTCACGTCTGACCTGAAAATTTTTAGATTCTAGGCCTTCACGGAAGGGCCCTGTAAATCCCTGTCCAGACAATAAACTTATTGAGAATTCAAGTTTCACTTGAACGGGGACTTCCCTATCCGGTCCAGACAAAAATTATCCTTAATCGTGATGCATATGATATTAGGGTGATCCTTAAAAATAATTTTTTTTGATTCACCCCATAAAAAGTTTCCTTTTTGTGTAAAAACATGAGGTACATTTGTTTTTTGTAAAAAAAAATCAAAAGAACACGTACCAGTAGACGATCAAAGTTTTTTTTCGATTAATCTGCAGTTTTTTGGAAATGTGTGACAACATATGCAGATTCAACAAAAAACTAAAGAAAAAAAATTTTTCATCTTCAAACATTTTTTTCCAAAATTTTGATTTTTTGCAAATTTTGATTTTTTACAAATTTTTTTTCAAAATTTCCAATTTTTTTTTCTTCCTTCAGTTTGTTGTCAAATTTGCATATTTTGGGACACATTTCCAAAAAACCGCAGATCTATCAAAACGAAAACTTTGATCGTCTGGCACGTGTTCTTTTCATTTTTTTCACGAAAAACACATGTCCCTCATGTTTTTACACGAAAAGGAAACTTTCTAGGTGGTGAATCAAAAATTTTATTTTTAAGGACCACCTTAATATGATATAATATTTTGTGATTAATCGTAATACTATATGCAAGGACTTCAATCTAGTCCTGCAAATACCAAATTTTGATGACATTGAAATTTTTCGAATAATAACTTGACACTTTGATGGGCTCTGAACAAGTAGGGGAGTATTGAGTTATATGCCATGTGATAGTATAGCGTGGTGGTTAGGGCGTGCGACTAGTAACCGAGCGGACGTGGGTTCAAATCCCGGTGGGGATGAGAAATGCGGCGGTTTTTTCAGTGGGTGAATAATTCAGTTCCATCGATATCATGCGTAGGTAGGCTCAACTGACGATTAAGGTGCTGCCGGACGCAATTTCACCGTACCTGACCAGAGCTGCCAACATCTTTAAAAAAGGTGCTATTAAACGGAATATCTCTGCCTGGGCACCGAAATCAACGAAACAAAATGCCCCGCGCAAATTCAGGCACGATTACGAACACGTACGGCCCAAAACATGTCCGTTTTGAGTTGAAATAGACAAGTTATCCATGTAAAACGCTTATTTTTTACACTTGGCGATTTTCTATAGGGTTTTTGTGGTGTCGGTGACGCTTCCGAGATGGCGTGGCGCACGAATCTACGACTCGGATCAGTGTTCGATAAATTGGACAAAATCAGCTGTCAGTGATAAATATGTGTGTATTCTGAAATTGTCATAGAATGTTGTTATTGTGATCAGGATACACAGAAGACTAACCAAGCCATAACGTTTGGTAAGTGCATCAACAAAATACAGTGGTGGTATACATTACGTCATTTATATTCATCTTCGTTAGGTTAGGTTTGATTCGATTCTGTCCAATTTATCGAACAGTGCTCCGAGTCGTAGATTCGTGCGCCACGCCATCTCGGAAGCGTCACCGACACCTCAAAAAACCCTAACTCACCATCGTTCCAGCGATAGAAAATCGCCAAGTGTAAAAAATAAGCGTTTTACATGGATAACTTGTCTATTTCAACTCAAAACGGACTTGTTTTGGGCCGTACGTGTTCGTAATCGCGCCTGAATTTGCGCGGGGCATTTTGTTTCGTTGATTTCGGTGCCCAGGCAGAGATATTCCGTTTAATAGCACCTTTTTTTAAAGATGTCGGCAGCTCTGCCCTGCATAAAATGCCGGATAAGAATCCGGAGTCCAAATTCTATACGGCCCGATACGGCAAAGTGTCGTATTTTGAATGCCAATTCCTTACGGTTTTATGCCATTCTATTCGGACGCCCCTTCTGTGTCCCTATCCGGGTCTATGCGTGACAGAACCGCGATTTTTTAAAATATCGGTACGCCTCTTATACGGTTTTATACGGAGTGTAGGATGCCCCCTGCGTATGCGGTTCTATACGGAGCGTATTCGGTTCAATCTGTAATGTACGCGCTCATAAAAGTATGTTCGGGATACTGTCCTATCCGGAACGTACAAAAATTACATCAATTAACATAGCATGGAGCATCATCGCAGTCCTTTTTTTTTTTTTTTTATTATCTTCAAGCATCAGCGCTTCAGGGGGGAGCCCATATATCGACAACATACATACTGATAACACATGACCAATACAGGAATTAGACGACGCTTGTAGATGATATTCTCCGCCTCTATATATACTCACCAACTCCTATAAGTGGCACTCGCGAGAATATCGAAAGCGGTGGTCGCCACCTTACGAGAAAATATTGAAGTAATGTACATTACATGGAAACCGGATATAGGTACGGATAGAACCCCGATCCCAACTTAGAAAATTTTGTGTGAATAATCACATCATGAATCGCGGGATAGAACCCGGATAGGTACGGACAGAGCCCCGATTGGGACTTAAAAATAATGACACAAACAGCAAATATTTCTATGGCCTTGCAATGCGCAGCATCCAAGCCCGACGGTAACGGATATAGCCCCGTGACGTACTTTAAAATATTATAGACGCGATTTTCATGACGAACGCTGACCGGATACAGCCGAATACATCACTGAGCTCGAGTTTTCGGTCCCGAATATATTCCTGATAGGGACGGATAGAGCGCCGCGTGGGACTTTGATGTTAGAAAATGCGCGAACGAAACCAGATAGGGATGGGTATAGCCCCGTGACGTACTTTAAAATATTTTAGACGCGATTTTAATGACGAACGCTGACCGTATAGAATCGTATACATCACCGAGCTTGCGTTTTCGATCCCGAACATAATCCGGATAGGTCCTCCAGCGGCCCGAGTACATTCTGTCGATGCGATAGGATGCGGATAGAACCGCATGAACTGGTGTCGGACATAAATACTGAATTCTATACGAAATTCTGTACGTTCCTATAAAATCCTATACGGCATTTTAACCAGGGTGGTCAGGTTCGGTCAAATTGCCTCCGGCAGCAACTTAAATATGTAAATTTCTGTTTCTTTTTTTTTTTTATATAAATTAGGGACTACTACAAAAATTAGTAATATTAATACATTCCAAAGCCGTGTGTGGGCCTTGGCAGGTTTTTCTGGTCTTATCAGGGGAAACGCGCGAGGGCCTCGAAAGGCCCCCAGAACGGGGGCCATCTTAGAGCATATACACATGGAGGAAGCATAGCCGCTGAGAAACCGAGTCGAGCGGCGAGAGAGAGGGACGTCGGGACCGTACATGCTCTCTCTTTCTATTCGATCATAGTGTAACGTCCGAGCGGACGACATACCCTATTCACGCTCTCCACCACCTAAAAACACCAGAACTTACCATACTATCACCAAACATAGAAACCTGCCGAACCCTCACACGGTACGTACATATTGTCCAAACCCATCCCACATCTAACTAATCCCATAAACACCAGGCGAACCCTGCATTACTTCCCACGCCAGTAACCAACTATGGATATACACCCTGCATCACCTCCAAAACGAATAACCATAACGTTCACATCTCTATACTCACTAAACCTACATTACCCAAATATTACTACATACTGATAACCATTATTATAATTATAAGACTTACGAATTTAACATTTACCATTAAAACTATAACCACCTAATCATAATTATGATACTTATCCCTTAAGCTGATCTATACCCCTCTCAATATTATTCACGTACTTACTACCCATAATGTTAAGTAATTATCGTACCATTATTATATATATTTTTCATAGAGGCCTATTAAAACATAAGAAATCAAACATATATTAATATTGAGTTATACGCCAGACTTAGTTAAGCCTAAACGTAAGCACACTCCTCTAAAATAAACAATGTGCGCCCAGACATCCCTTGCACATACCAAGAACGAAAGCCACCCAACAACCGCCTAACGGTCAAAAACCTATACGACACTAACCATACGAAACAACTCAAATACTAACAAAATAATATCCTCACTAACCATACAATACCCAGCCCGGCTCAACGACCATACATCTCCAACAACATCATACCATTAACTATTCTATAAACAATATCAATCCTTCACATGACCAGATCGCTACAGATCCGTTATTTGAATATTATATTCATACTACACCCTAATCCCACATTCGCATGTTAACTATAAGTTATACTCATATACGAAACACCAAGTTATATCTTTACGTTGTTACCTTATATATAATCGAACTATTACGCATTTGTTCCATGTCTTATAATCTTAACAAATGCCATAACGATACATATACATGGGTGTTGCAAAATTCGCGCACCATCTACATACCGGCGGATTCCTTGCGAAAAATTAAGACGAAAGTTACCTATGCAAAAAAGTCCGCGGAGACTTGGTTCTGCCGTAAGAAAAGATTTAATAACGGACCAATTAACGTTGGTCTATAGGAAATACTGTCTAAAATCCGCAAGAATCCGCATCGCCGTCCACCTTATGAGGGAGAACGAGACAATAATGTGTGGTGTTCCCCGCTCCGCCCGCCGCGCTCGCATGCAACGTAAGCGCCTGACATTAGACAGTCGGTTTGCGTGATGAGAATTCCGGAGTCTCGTTTTAAAAATTGATAAATAATTTTAGACGAATCGTAGAATGATGAAATAAAAAGCTAATTCAAGTTCCCTCGATAGGACGTCTTTTAGAATTAATTTTATAAGTCGATCAGAATCGGTTGGCCAGATATCGTCCGAAGAACAGAAGAGAACGTGAATTTCCGTATCGTATTTTCGGTGTCTTGATCTCACGGGTTGTCATCGCGTCCATACGACGAAGCAAGGTAATTCTATTCAGCCGGGAGAGTCGTAATCCGTTCGTAGACGGAATGAGGAATCCACAGTCCCGTTTTAAAAATTGATAGATAATTTTAAACGAATCGTAGAATGATGAAATAAAAAGCTCATTCAAGTTCCCTCGATAGGACGTCTTCGAGAATTAATTTTATAAGTCGATCAGAATCGGTTGGCCAGATATCGTCCGAAGAACAGAAGAGAACGTGAATTTCCGTATCGTATTTTCGGTGTCTTGATCTCACGGGTTGTCATCGCGTCCATACGACGAAGCAAGGTAATTCTATTCAGCCGGGAGAGTCGTAATCCGTTCGTAGACGGAATGAGGAATCCACAGTCCCGTTTTAAAAATTGATAGATAATTTTAAACGAATCGTAGAATGATGAAATAAAAAGCTCATTCAAGTTCCCTCGATAGGACGTCTTCGAGAATTAATTTTATAAGTCGATCAGAATCGGTTGGCCAGATATCGTCCGAAGAACAGAAGAGAACGTGAATTTCCGTATCGTATTTTCGGTGTCTTGATCTCACGGGTTGTCATCGCGTCCATACGACGAAGCAAGGTAATTCTATTCAGCCGGGAGAGTTGTAATCCGTTCGTAGACGGAATGAGGAATCCAGCGTCCCGTGTAGAAATTGATAAATAATTTTAAACGAATCGTAGAATGATGAAATAAAAAGCTAATTCAAGTTCCCTCGATAGGACGTCTTTTAGAATTAATTTTATGAGTCGATTAGAATCGGTTGGTCACATATCGTCCGAATAACGGAAGAGAACGTGAATTTCCGTATCGTATTCTCGGTGTCTTGATCTCACGGGTTGTCATCGCGTCCATACGACGAAGCAAGGTAATTCTATTCAGCCGGGAGAGTCGTAATCCGTTCGTAGACGGAATGAGGAATCCACAGTCCCGTTTTAAAAATTGATAGATAATTTTAAACGAATCGTAGAATGATGAAATAAAAAGCTCATTCAAGTTCCCTCGATAGGACGTCTTCGAGAATTAATTTTATAAGTCGATCAGAATCGGTTGGCCAGATATCGTCCGAAGAACAGAAGAGAACGTGAATTTCCGTATCGTATTTTCGGTGTCTTGATCTCACGGGTTGTCATCGCGTCCATAAATGCCGAAAAAATTACAAATATCGATCCGAGGTCCCATCAATCATTACCTGTTGTAGGGCCGGGCTAGAGTTACACAGATTTCCGAAAATCCTTCATACGACGAAGCAAGGTCATTCTATTCAGCCGCGAGAGTCGTAATCCGTTCGTAGATGGAATGAGGAATCCAGAGTCCCGTTTTAGAAATTGATAACCATTTTGAAACGAGTCCCAGAATAATGAAATAAAAAGCTAATTCAAGTTCCCTTGATAAGACGTCTTTTAGAATTAATTTCAGGAGTCGATTAGAATCGGTTGGTCACATATCGTCCGAATAACGGAAGAGAACGTGAATTTCCGTATCGTATTCTCGGTGTCTTGATCTCACGGGTTGTCATCGCGTCCATACGACGGAGCAAGGTAATTCTATTCAGCCGGGAGAGTTGTAATCCGTTCGTAGACGGAATGAGGAATCCAGCGTCCCGTTTTAAAAATTGATAAATAATTTTAAACGAATCGTAGAATGATGAAATAAAAAGCTGATTCAAGTTCCCTCGATAGGACGTCTTTTAGAATTGATTTTATAAGTCAATCAGAATCGGTTGGCCAGATATCGTCCGAAGAACGAAAGAGAACGTGAATTTCCGTATCGTATTTTCGGTGTCTTGATCTCACGGGTTGTCATCGCGTCCATAAATGCCGAAAAAATTACAAATATCGATCCGAGGTCCCATCAATCATTACCTGTTGTAGGGCCGGGCTAGAGTTACACAGATTTCCGAAAATCCTTCATACGACGAAGCAAGGTCATTCTATTCAGCCGGGAGAGTCGTAATCCGTTCGTAGATGGAATGAGGAATCCAGAGTCCCGTTTTAGAAATTGATAACCATTTTGAAACGAGTCCCAGAATAATGAAATAAAAAGCTAATTCAAGTTCCCTTGATAAGACGTCTTTTAGAATTAATTTCAGGAGTCGATTAGAATCGGTTGGTCACATATCGTCCAAATAACGGAAGAGAACGTGAATTTCCGTATCGTATTCTCGGTGTCTTGATCTCACGGGTTGTCATCGCGTCCATACGACGAAGCAAGGTAATTCTATTCAGCCGGGAGAGTCGTAATCCGTTCGTAGACGGAATGAGGAATCCACAGTCCCGTTTTAAAAATTGATAGATAATTTTAAACGAATCGTAGAATGATGAAATAAAAAGCTCATTCAAGTTCCCTCGATAGGACGTCTTCGAGAATTAATTTTATAAGTCGATCAGAATCGGTTGGCCAGATATCGTCCGAAGAACAGAAGAGAACGTGAATTTCCGTATCGTATTTTCGGTGTCTTGATCTCACGGGTTGTCATCGCGTCCATACGACGGAGCAAGGTAATTCTATTCAGCCGGGAGAGTTGTAATCCGTTCGTAGACGGAATGAGGAATCCAGCGTCCCGTTTTAAAAATTGATAAATAATTTTAAACGAATCGTAGAATGATGAAATAAAAAGCTAATTCAAGTTCCCTCGATAGGACGTCTTTTAGAATTAATTTTATGAGTCGATTAGAATCGGTTGGTCACATATCGTCCGAATAACGGAAGAGAACGTGAATTTCCGTATCGTATTCTCGGTGTCTTGATCTCACGGGTTGTCATCGCGTCCATACGACGGAGCAAGGTAATTCTATTCAGCCGGGAGAGTCGTAATCCGTTCGTAGACGGAATGAGGAATCCACAGTCCCGTTTTAAAAATTGATAGATAATTTTAAACGAATCGTAGAATGATGAAATAAAAAGCGCATTCAAGTTCCCTCGATAGGACGTCTTCGAGAATTAATTTTATAAGTCGATCAGAATCGGTTGGCCAGATATCGTCCGAAGAACAGAAGAGAACGTGAATTTCCGTATCGTATTTTCGGTGTCTTGATCTCACGGGTTGTCATCTTGTCCATACGACGAAGCAAGGTAATTCTATTCAGCCGGGAGAGTCGTAATCCGTTCGTAGACGGAATGAGGAATCCAGCGTCCCGTTTTAAAAATTGATAAATAATTTTAAACGAATCGTAGAATGATGAAATAAAAAGCTAATTCAAGTTCCCTCGATAGGACGTCTTTTAGAATTGATTTTATAAGTCAATCAGAATCGGTTGGCCAGATATCGTCCGAAGAACGAAAGAGAACGTGAATTTCCGTATCGTATTTTCGGTGTCTTGATCTCACGGGTTGTCATCGCGTCCATGAATGCTGAAAAAATTACAAATATCGATCCGAGGTCCCATCAATCATTACCTGTTGTAGGGCCGGGCTAGAGTTACACAGATTTCCGAAAATCCTTCATACGACGAAGCAAGGTCATTCTATTCAGCCGGGAGAGTCGTAATCCGTTCGTAGATGGAATGAGGAATCCAGAGTCCCGTTTTAGAAATTGATAACCATTTTGAAACGAGTCCCAGAATAATGAAATAAAAAGCTAATTCAAGTTCCCTTGATAAGACGTCTTTTAGAATTAATTTCAGGAGTCGATTAGAATCGGTTGGTCACATATCGTCCAAATAACGGAAGAGAACGTGAATTTCCGTATCGTATTCTCGGTGTCTTGATCTCACGGGATGTCATCGCGTCCATACGACGAAGCAAGGTAATTCTATTCAGCCGGGAGAGTCGTAATCCGTTCGTAGACGGAATGAGGAATCCACAGTCCCGTTTTAAAAATTGATAGATAATTTTAAACGAATCGTAGAATGATGAAATAAAAAGCTCATTCAAGTTCCCTCGATAGGACGTCTTCGAGAATTAATTTTATAAGTCGATCAGAATCGGTTGGCCAGATATCGTCCGAAGAACAGAAGAGAACGTGAATTTCCGTATCGTATTTTCGGTGTCTTGATCTCACGGGTTGTCATCGCGTCCATACGACGGAGCAAGGTAATTCTATTCAGCCGGGAGAGTTGTAATCCGTTCGTAGACGGAATGAGGAATCCAGCGTCCCGTTTTAAAAATTGATAAATAATTTTAAACGAATCGTAGAATGATGAAATAAAAAGCTAATTCAAGTTCCCTCGATAGGACGTCTTTTAGAATTAATTTTATGAGTCGATTAGAATCGGTTGGTCACATATCGTCCGAATAACGGAAGAGAACGTGAATTTCCGTATCGTATTCTCGGTGTCTTGATCTCACGGGTTGTCATCGCGTCCATACGACGGAGCAAGGTAATTCTATTCAGCCGGGAGAGTCGTAATCCGTTCGTAGACGGAATGAGGAATCCACAGTCCCGTTTTAAAAATTGATAGATAATTTTAAACGAATCGTAGAATGATGAAATAAAAAGCGCATTCAAGTTCCCTCGATAGGACGTCTTCGAGAATTAATTTTATAAGTCGATCAGAATCGGTTGGCCAGATATCGTCCGAAGAACAGAAGAGAACGTGAATTTCCGTATCGTATTTTCGGTGTCTTGATCTCACGGGTTGTCATCTTGTCCATACGACGAAGCAAGGTAATTCTATTCAGCCGGGAGAGTCGTAATCCGTTCGTAGACGGAATGAGGAATCCAGCGTCCCGTTTTAAAAATTGATAAATAATTTTAAACGAATCGTAGAATGATGAAATAAAAAGCTAATTCAAGTTCCCTCGATAGGACGTCTTTTAGAATTGATTTTATAAGTCAATCAGAATCGGTTGGCCAGATATCGTCCGAAGAACGAAAGAGAACGTGAATTTCCGTATCGTATTTTCGGTGTCTTGATCTCACGGGTTGTCATCGCGTCCATGAATGCTGAAAAAATTACAAATATCGATCCGAGGTCCCATCAATCATTACCTGTTGTAGGGCCGGGCTAGAGTTACACAGATTTCCGAAAATCCTTCATACGACGAAGCAAGGTCATTCTATTCAGCCGGGAGAGTCGTAATCCGTTCGTAGATGGAATGAGGAATCCAGAGTCCCGTTTTAGAAATTGATAACCATTTTGAAACGAGTCCCAGAATAATGAAATAAAAAGCTAATTCAAGTTCCCTCGATAGGACGTCTTTTAGAATTAATTTTATGAGTCGATTAGCATCGGTTGGTCACATATCGTCCGAATAACGGAAGAGAACGTGAATTTCCGTATCGTATTCTCGGTGTCTTGATCTCACGGGTTGTCATCGCGTCTATACGACGGAGCAAGGTAATTCTATTCAGCCGGGAGAGTCGTAATCCGTTCGTAGACGAAATAAGGAATCCAGCGTCCCGTTTTAAAAATTGATAAATAATTTTAAACGAATCGTAGAATGATGAAATAAAAAGCTAATTCAAGTTCCCTCGATAGGACGTCTTTTAGAATTAATTTTATGAGTCGATTAGAATCGGTTGGTCACATATCGTCCGAATAACGGAAGAGAACGTGAATTTCCGTATCGTATTCTCGGTGTCTTGATCTCACGGGTTGTCATCGCGTCCATACGACGGAGCAAGGTAATTCTATTCAGCCGGGAGAGTCGTAATCCGTTCGTAGACGGAATGAGGAATTCACAGTCCCGTTTTAAGAATTGATAGATAATTTTAAACGAATCGTAGAATGATGAAATAAAAAGCTCATTCAAGTTCCCTCGATAGGACGTCTTCGAGAATTAATTTTATAAGTCGATCAGAATCGGTTGGCCAGATATCGTCCGAAGAACAGAAGAGAACGTGAATTTCCGTATCGTATTTTCGGTGTCTTGATCTCACGGGTTGTCATCTTGTCCATACGACGAAGCAAGGTAATTCTATTCAGCCGGGAGAGTCGTAATCCGTTCGTAGACGGAATGAGGAATCCAGCGTCCCGTTTTAAAAATTGATAAATAATTTTAAACGAATCGTAGAATGATGAAATAAAAAGCTAATTCAAGTTCCCTCGATAGGACGTCTTTTAGAATTAATTTTATAAGTCGATCAGAATCGGTTGGCCAGATATCGTCCGAAGAACGGAAGAGAACGTGAATTTCCGTATCGTATTTTCGAAGTCTTGATCTCACGGGTTGTCATCGCGTCCATACGACGAAGCAAGGTAATTCTATTCAGCCGGGAGAGTCGTAATCCGTTCGTAGACGGAATGAGGAATCCACAGTCCCGTTTTAAAAATTGATAGATAATTTTAAACGAATCGTAGAATGATGAAATAAAAAGCTCATTCAAGTTCCCTCGATAGGACGTCTTCGAGAATTAATTTTATAAGTCGATCAGAAACGGTTGGCCAGATATCGTCCGAAGAACAGAAGAGAACGTGAATTTCCGTATCGTATTTTCGGTGTCTTGATCTCACGGGTTGTCATCGCGTCCATACGACGGAGCAAGGTAATTCTATTCAGCCGGGAGAGTTGTAATCCGTTCGTAGACGGAATGAGGAATCCAGCTTCCCGTTTTAAAAATTGATAAATAATTTTAAACGAATCGTAGAATGATGAAATAAAAAGCTAATTCAAGTTCCCTCGATAGGACGTCTTTTAGAATTAATTTTATGAGTCGATTAGAATCGGTTGGTCACATATCGTCCGAATAACGGAAGAGAACGTGAATTTCCGTATCGTATTCTCGGTGTCTTGATCTCACGGGTTGTCATCGCGTCCATACGACGGAGCAAGGTAATTCTATTCAGCCGGGAGAGTCGTAATCCGTTCGTAGACGGAATGAGGAATCCAGCGTCCCGTTTTAGAAATTGATAAATAATTTTAAACGAATCGTAGAATGATGAAATAAAAAGCTAATTCAAGTTCCCTCGATAGGACGTCTTTTAGAATTAATTTTATAAGTCGATCAGAATCGGTTGGCCAGATATCGTCCGAAGAACAGAAGAGAACGTGAATTTCCGTATCGTATTTTCGGTGTCTTGATCTCACGGGTTGTCATCGCGTCCATACGACGAAGCAAGGTAATTCTATTCAGCCGGGAGAGTCGTAATCCGTTCGTAGATGGAATGAGGAATCCAGAGTCCCGTTTTAGAAATTGATAACCATTTTGAAACGAGTCCCAGAATAATGAAATAAAAAGCTAATTCAAGTTCCCTTGATAAGACGTCTTTTAGAATTAATTTCAGGAGTCGATTAGAATCGGTTGGTCACATATCGTCCGAATAACGGAAGAGAACGTAAATTTCCGTATCGTATTCTCGGTGTCTTGATCTCACGGGTTGTCATCGCGTCCATACGACGGAGCAAGGTAATTCTATTCAGCCGGGAGAGTTGTAATCCGTTCGTAGACGGAATGAGGAATCCAGCGTCCCGTTTTAAAAATTGATAAATAATTTTAAACGAATCGTAGAATGATGAAATAAAAAGCTAATTCAAGTTCCCTCGATAGGACGTCTTTTAGAATTAATTTTATGAGTCGATTAGAATCGGTTGGTCACATATCGTCCGAATAACGGAAGAGAACGTGAATTTCCGTATCGTATTCTCGGTGTCTTGATCTCACGGGTTGTCATCGCGTCCATACGACGGAGCAAGGTAATTCTATTCAGCCGGGAGAGTCGTAATCCGTTCGTAGACGAAATGAGGAATCCAGCGTCCCGTTTTAAAAATTGATAAATAATTTTAAACGAATCGTAGAATGATGAAATAAAAAGCTGATTCAAGTTCCCTCGATAGGACGTCTTTTAGAATTGATTTTATAAGTCAATCAGAATCGGTTGGCCAGATATCGTCCGAAGAACGAAAGAGAACGTGAATTTCCGTATCGTATTTTCGGTGTCTTGATCTCACGGGTTGTCATCGCGTCCATAAATGCCGAAAAAATTACAAATATCGATCCGAGGTCCCATCAATCATTACCTGTTGTAGGGCCGGGCTAGAGTTACACAGATTTCCGAAAATCCTTCATACGACGAAGCAAGGTCATTCTATTCAGCCGGGAGAGTCGTAATCCGTTCGTAGATGGAATGAGGAATCCAGAGTCCCGTTTTAGAAATTGATAACCATTTTGAAACGAGTCCCAGAATAATGAAATAAAAAGCTAATTCAAGTTCCCTTGATAAGACGTCTTTTAGAATTAATTTCAGGAGTCGATTAGAATCGGTTGGTCACATATCGTCCGAAAAACGGAAGAGAACGTGAATTTCCGTATCGTATTCTCGGTGTCTTGATCTCACGGGTTGTCATCGCGTCCATACGACGAAGCAAGGTAATTCTATTCAGCCGGGAGAGTCGTAATCCGTTCGTAGACGGAATGAGGAATCCAGAGTCCCGTTTTAAAAATTGATAGATAATTTTAAACGAATCGTAGAATGATGAAATAAAAAGCTCATTCAAGTTCCCTCGATAGGACGTCTTCGAGAATTAATTTTATAAGTCGATCAGAATCGGTTGGCCAGATATCGTCCGAAGAACAGAAGAGAACGTGAATTTCCGTATCGTATTTTCGGTGTCTTGATCTCACGGGTTGTCATCGCGTCCATACGACGGAGCAAGGTAATTCTATTCAGCCGGGGGAGTTGTAATCCGTTCGTAGACGGAATGAGGAATCCAGCGTCCCGTTTTAAAAATTGATAAATAATTTTAAACGAATCGTAGAATGATGAAATAAAAAGCTAATTCAAGTTCCCTCGATAGGACGTCTTTTAGAATTAATTTTATGAGTCGATTAGAATCGGTTGGTCACATATCGTCCGAATAACGGAAGAGAACGTGAATTTCCGTATCGTATTCTCGGTGTCTTGATCTCACGGGTTGTCATCGCGTCCATACGACGGAGCAAGGTAATTCTATTCAGCCGGGAAAGTCGTAATCCGTTCGTAGACGAAATGAGGAATCCAGCGTCCCGTTTTAAAAATTGATAAATAATTTGAAACGAATCGTAGAATGATGAAATACAAAGCTAATTCAAGTTCCCTCGATAGGACGTCTTTTAGAATTGATTTTATAAGTCAATCAGAATCGGTTGGCCAGATATCGTCCGAAGAACGAAAGAGAACGTGAATTTCCGTATCGTATTTTCGGTGTCTTGATCTCACGGGTTGTCATCGCGTCCATACGACGAAGCAAGGTAATTCTATTCAGCCGGGAGAGTCGTAATCCGTTCGTAGACGGAATGAGGAATCCACAGTCCCGTTTTAAAAATTGATAGATAATTTTAAACGAATCGTAGAATGATGAAATAAAAAGCTCATTCAAGTTCCCTCGATAGGATCTGTGTGAAGTTGGCACCCCATTTTCGAAAAATCGATTTTTTTATCAGAGTTCCGAGACTCTCTCGAAGAGTTCTAGAGTTCCTGATAGGTTTGGAAAATAGTTCTGGCTCACGGCGATCCGGAAAATCGATTTTGAAAAATGGGGTGCCAACTTCACGGGGCACCCCATTTTCGAAAATATGAATTTTTTTTGGGAGTTCCCGATAGTATTCGAAAAGTTCTACAGTTCTGGGTCAATTTCAGCAATAGTTCCGGTCGATGACCATGAAAAAATTAAAAAAACAAAAAATAGGTAGCACCCCATTTTTGTTTTTTTTGGTTTTTGTCGACGGTTCTGAAAAGTCTTTGAATAGTTCTAGAGTTCCTGCTCCGAAGAATTTTGATATCTTCTTCAAGGAAAAAGATATGAAACTTTATAACCGTCGTACTTTGCTTATGATAAAAAAATTAATTTCCGAGTTCTGGGAGTTCTAACCGCAGTTCTAATTGGCTAGCAAAAGTTCTAACTATAATCCCAATGAAATTATTCGATCAAATCAAAAATGAAAAGAGGAGCGCGGATTTCTCGATTCGGAAAACGAAGTGATTTTTTTTTTTACAAGTTCTAGGAGTTCTGAAAACAAAGTGATTTTTTGTTTACGAGTTCTAGGAGTTCTGATCAGAGTTCTGAGTAGTTCCAAAAGAGTTCCAACGATAATCTCAATGAAATTATTCGATCCGATCGAAAATGAAAAAAGCAACGCGGATATCTCGATTCGGAAAACGGAGTGATTTTTTTGTACAAGTTCTAGGAGTTCTGATCAGAGTTCTGAGTAGTTCCAAAAGAGTTCCAACGATAATCTCAATGAAATTATTCGATCCGATCGAAAATGAAAAAAGCAACGCGGATATCTCGATTCGGAAAACGGAGTGATTTTTTTTTACAAGTTCTAGGAGTTATGAAAACAAAGTGATTCTTTGTTTACGAGTTCTAGGAGTTCTGATCAGAGTTCTGAGTAGTTCCGAAAGAGTTCCAACGATAATCCCAATGAAATTATTCGATCCGATCGAAAATAAAAAAAGCAACGCGGATATCTCGATTCGGAAAACGAAGTGATTTTTTTTCTACAAGTTCTAGGAGTTCTGATCAGAGTTCTGAGTAGTTGCAAAAGAGTTCCAACGATAATCTCAATGAAATTATTCGATCCGATCGAAAATGAAAAAAGCAACGCGGATATCTCGATTCGGAAAACGGAGTGATTTTTTTTTACAAGTTCTAGGAGTTATGAAAACAAAGTGATTCTTTGTTTACGAGTTCTAGGAGTTCTGATCAGAGTTCTGAGTAGTTCCGAAAGAGTTCCAACGATAATCCCAATGAAATTATTCGATCCGATCGAAAATAAAAAAAGCAACGCGGATATCTCGATTCGGAAAACGGAGTGATTTTTTTTCTACAAGTTCTAGGAGTTCTGATCAGAGTTCTGAGTAGTTCCAAAAGAGTTCCAACGATAATCTCAATGAAATTATTCGATCCGATCGAAAATGAGAAAAGCAACGCGGATATCTCGATTCGGAAAACGGAGTGATTTTTTTGTACAAGTTCTGGGAGTTCTGATCAGAGTTCTGAGTAGTTCCAAAAGAGTTCCAACGATAATCTCAATGAAATTGTTCGATCCGATCGAAAATGAAAAAAGCAACGCGGATATCTCGATTCGGAAAACGCAGTGATTTTTTTTCTACAAGTTCTAGGAGTTCTGATCAGAGTTCTGAGTAGTTCCAAAAGAGTTCCAACGATAATCTCGATGAAATTATTCGATCCGATCGAAAATGAAAAAAGCAACGCGGATATCTCGATTCGGAAAACGGAGTGATTTTTTTGTACAAGTTCTAGGAGTTCTGATCAGAGTTCTGAGTAGTTCCAAAAGAGTTCCAACGATAATCTCAATGAAATTATTCGATCCGATCGAAAATGAAAAAAGCAACGCGGATATATCGATTCGGAAAACGGAGTGATTTTTTTTTACAAGTTCTAGGAGTTATGAAAACGAAGTGATTCTTTGTTTACGAGTTCTAGGAGTTCCGATCAGAGTTCTGAGTAGTTCCAAAAGAGTTCCAACGATAATCTCAATGAAATTATTCGATCCGATCGAAAATGAAAAAAGCAACGCGGATATCTCGATTCGGAAAACGGAGTGATTTTTTTTTACAAGTTCTAGGAGTTATGAAAACAAAGTGATTCTTTGTTTACGAGTTCTAGGAGTTCTGATCAGAGTTCTGAGTAGTTCCGAAAGAGTTCCAACGATAATCCCAATGAAATTATTCGATCCGATCGAAAATAAAAAAAGCAACGCGGATATCTCGATTCGGAAAACGAAGTGATTTTTTTTCTACAAGTTCTAGGAGTTCTGATCAGAGTTCTGAGTAGTTGCAAAAGAGTTCCAACGATAATCTCAATGAAATTATTCGATCCGATCGAAAATGAAAAAAGCAACGCGGATATCTCGATTCGGAAAACGGAGTGATTTTTTTTTACAAGTTCTAGGAGTTATGAAAACAAAGTGATTCTTTGTTTACGAGTTCTAGGAGTTCTGATCAGAGTTCTGAGTAGTTCCGAAAGAGTTCCAACGATAATCCCAATGAAATTATTCGATCCGATCGAAAATAAAAAAAGCAACGCGGATATCTCGATTCGGAAAACGGAGTGATTTTTTTTCTACAAGTTCTAGGAGTTCTGATCAGAGTTCTGAGTAGTTCCAAAAGAGTTCCAACGATAATCTCAATGAAATTATTCGATCCGATCGAAAATGAGAAAAGCAACGCGGATATCTCGATTCGGAAAACGGAGTGATTTTTTTGTACAAGTTCTGGGAGTTCTGATCAGAGTTCTGAGTAGTTCCAAAAGAGTTCCAACGATAATCTCAATGAAATTGTTCGATCCGATCGAAAATGAAAAAAGCAACGCGGATATCTCGATTCGGAAAACGCAGTGATTTTTTTTCTACAAGTTCTAGGAGTTCTGATCAGAGTTCTGAGTAGTTCCAAAAGAGTTCCAACGATAATCTCGATGAAATTATTCGATCCGATCGAAAATGAAAAAAGCAACGCGGATATCTCGATTCGGAAAACGGAGTGATTTTTTTGTACAAGTTCTAGGAGTTCTGATCAGAGTTCTGAGTAGTTCCAAAAGAGTTCCAACGATAATCTCAATGAAATTATTCGATCCGATCGAAAATGAAAAAAGCAACGCGGATATATCGATTCGGAAAACGGAGTGATTTTTTTTTACAAGTTCTAGGAGTTATGAAAACGAAGTGATTCTTTGTTTACGAGTTCTAGGAGTTCCGATCAGAGTTCTGAGTAGTTCCAAAAGAGTTCCAACGATAATCTCAATGAAATTATTCGATCCGATCGAAAATGAAAAAAGCAACGCGGATATCTCGATTCGGAAAACGGAGTGATTTTTTTTTACAAGTTCTAGGAGTTATGAAAACAAAGTGATTCTTTGTTTACGAGTTCTAGGAGTTCTGATCAGAGTTCTGAGTAGTTCCGAAAGAGTTCCAACGATAATCCCAATGAAATTATTCGATCCGATCGAAAATAAAAAAAGCAACGCGGATATCTCGATTCGGAAAACGAAGTGATTTTTTTTCTACAAGTTCTAGGAGTTCTGATCAGAGTTCTGAGTAGTTGCAAAAGAGTTCCAACGATAATCTCAATGAAATTATTCGATCCGATCGAAAATGAAAAAAGCAACGCGGATATCTCGATTCGGAAAACGGAGTGATTTTTTTTTACAAGTTCTAGGAGTTATGAAAACAAAGTGATTCTTTGTTTACGAGTTCTAGGAGTTCTGATCAGAGTTCTGAGTAGTTCCGAAAGAGTTCCAACGATAATCCCAATGAAATTATTCGATCCGATCGAAAATAAAAGAAGCAACGCGGATATCTCGATTCGGAAAACGGAGTGATTTTTTTTCTACAAGTTCTAGGAGTTCTGATCAGAGTTCTGAGTAGTTCCAAAAGAGTTCCAACGATAATCTCAATGAAATTATTCGATCCGATCGAAAATGAGAAAAGCAACGCGGATATCTCGATTCGGAAAACGGAGTGATTTTTTTGTACAAGTTCTGGGAGTTCTGATCAGAGTTCTGAGTAGTTCCAAAAGAGTTCCAACGATAATCTCAATGAAATTGTTCGATCCGATCGAAAATGAAAAAAGCAACGCGGATATCTCGATTCGGAAAACGCAGTGATTTTTTTTCTACAAGTTCTAGGAGTTCTGATCAGAGTTCTGAGTAGTTCCAAAAGAGTTCCAACGATAATCTCGATGAAATTATTCGATCCGATCGAAAATGAAAAAAGCAACGCGGATATCTCGATTCGGAAAACGGAGTGATTTTTTTGTACAAGTTCTAGGAGTTCTGATCAGAGTTCTGAGTAGTTCCAAAAGAGTTCCAACGATAATCTCAATGAAATTATTCGATCCGATCGAAAATGAAAAAAGCAACGCGGATATATCGATTCGGAAAACGGAGTGATTTTTTTTTACAAGTTCTAGGAGTTATGAAAACGAAGTGATTCTTTGTTTACGAGTTCTAGGAGTTCCGATCAGAGTTCTGAGTAGTTCCAAAAGAGTTCCAACGATAATCTCAATGAAATTATTCGATCCGATCGAAAATGAAAAAAGCAACGCGGATATCTCGATTCGGAAAACGGAGTGATTTTTTTTTACAAGTTCTAGGAGTTATGAAAACAAAGTGATTCTTTGTTTACGAGTTCTAGGAGTTCTGATCAGAGTTCTGAGTAGTTCCGAAAGAGTTCCAACGATAATCCCAATGAAATTATTCGATCCGATCGAAAATAAAAAAAGCAACGCGGATATCTCGATTCGGAAAACGGAGTGATTTTTTTTCTACAAGTTCTAGGAGTTCTGATCAGAGTTCTGAGTAGTTCCAAAAGAGTTCCAACGATAATCTCAATGAAATTATTCGATCCGATCGAAAATGAAAAAAGCAACGCGGATATCTCGATTCGGAAAACGGAGTGATTTTTTTTTACAAGTTCTAGGAGTTATGAAAACAAAGTGATTCTTTGTTTACGAGTTCTAGGAGTTCTGATCAGAGTTCTGAGTAGTTCCGAAAGAGTTCCAACGATAATCCCAATGAAATTATTCGATCCGATCGAAAATAAAAAAAGCAACGCGGATATCTCGATTCGAAAAACGAAGTGATTTTTTTTCTACAAGTTCTAGGAGTTCTGATCAGAGTTCTGAGTAGTTGCAAAAGAGTTCCAACGATAATCTCAATGAAATTATTCGATCCGATCGAAAATGAAAAAAGCAACGCGGATATCTCGATTCGGAAAACGGAGTGATTTTTTTTTACAAGTTCTAGGAGTTATGAAAACAAAGTGATTCTTTGTTTACGAGTTCTAGGAGTTCTGATCAGAGTTCTGAGTAGTTCCGAAAGAGTTCCAACGATAATCCCAATGAAATTATTCGATCCGATCGAAAATAAAAAAAGCAACGCGGATATCTCGATTCGGAAAACGGAGTGATTTTTTTTCTACAAGTTCTAGGAGTTCTGATCAGAGTTCTGAGTAGTTCCAAAAGAGTTCCAACGATAATCTCAATGAAATTATTCGATCCGATCGAAAATGAGAAAAGCAACGCGGATATCTCGATTCGGAAAACGGAGTGATTTTTTTGTACAAGTTCTGGGAGTTCTGATCAGAGTTCTGAGTAGTTCCAAAAGAGTTCCAACGATAATCTCAATGAAATTGTTCGATCCGATCGAAAATGAAAAAAGCAACGCGGATATCTCGATTCGGAAAACGCAGTGATTTTTTTTCTACAAGTTCTAGGAGTTCTGATCAGAGTTCTGAGTAGTTCCAAAAGAGTTCCAACGATAATCTCGATGAAATTATTCGATCCGATCGAAAATGAAAAAAGCAACGCGGATATCTCGATTCGGAAAACGGAGTGATTTTTTTGTACAAGTTCTAGGAGTTCTGATCAGAGTTCTGAGTAGTTCCAAAAGAGTTCCAACGATAATCTCAATGAAATTATTCGATCCGATCGAAAATGAAAAAAGCAACGCGGATATATCGATTCGGAAAACGGAGTGATTTTTTTTTACAAGTTCTAGGAGTTATGAAAACGAAGTGATTCTTTGTTTACGAGTTCTAGGAGTTCCGATCAGAGTTCTGAGTAGTTCCAAAAGAGTTCCAACGATAATCTCAATGAAATTATTCGATCCGATCGAAAATGAAAAAAGCAACGCGGATATCTCGATTCGGAAAACGGAGTGATTTTTTTTTACAAGTTCTAGGAGTTATGAAAACAAAGTGATTCTTTGTTTACGAGTTCTAGGAGTTCTGATCAGAGTTCTGAGTAGTTCCGAAAGAGTTCCAACGATAATCCCAATGAAATTATTCGATCCGATCGAAAATAAAAAAAGCAACGCGGATATCTCGATTCGGAAAACGGAGTGATTTTTTTTCTACAAGTTCTAGGAGTTCTGATCAGAGTTCTGAGTAGTTCCAAAAGAGTTCCAACGATAATCTCAATGAAATTATTCGATCCGATCGAAAATGAAAAAAGCAACGCGGATATCTCGATTCGGAAAACGGAGTGATTTTTTTTTACAAGTTCTAGGAGTTATGAAAACAAAGTGATTCTTTGTTTACGAGTTCTAGGAGTTCTGATCAGAGTTCTGAGTAGTTCCGAAAGAGTTCCAACGATAATCCCAATGAAATTATTCGATCCGATCGAAAATAAAAAAAGCAACGCGGATATCTCGATTCGGAAAACGAAGTGATTTTTTTTCTACAAGTTCTAGGAGTTCTGATCAGAGTTCTGAGTAGTTGCAAAAGAGTTCCAACGATAATCTCAATGAAATTATTCGATCCGATCGAAAATGAAAAAAGCAACGCGGATATCTCGATTCGGAAAACGGAGTGATTTTTTTTTACAAGTTCTAGGAGTTATGAAAACAAAGTGATTCTTTGTTTACGAGTTCTAGGAGTTCTGATCAGAGTTCTGAGTAGTTCCGAAAGAGTTCCAACGATAATCCCAATGAAATTATTCGATCCGATCGAAAATAAAAAAAGCAACGCGGATATCTCGATTCGGAAAACGGAGTGATTTTTTTTCTACAAGTTCTAGGAGTTCTGATCAGAGTTCTGAGTAGTTCCAAAAGAGTTCCAACGATAATCTCAATGAAATTATTCGATCCGATCGAAAATGAGAAAAGCAACGCGGATATCTCGATTCGGAAAACGGAGTGATTTTTTTGTACAAGTTCTGGGAGTTCTGATCAGAGTTCTGAGTAGTTCCAAAAGAGTTCCAACGATAATCTCAATGAAATTGTTCGATCCGATCGAAAATGAAAAAAGCAACGCGGATATCTCGATTCGGAAAACGCAGTGATTTTTTTTCTACAAGTTCTAGGAGTTCTGATCAGAGTTCTGAGTGGTTCCAAAAGAGTTCCAACGATAATCTCGATGAAATTATTCGATCCGATCGAAAATGAAAAAAGCAACGCGGATATCTCGATTCGGAAAACGGAGTGATTTTTTTGTACAAGTTCTAGGAGTTCTGATCAGAGTTCTGAGTAGTTCCAAAAGAGTTCCAACGATAATCTCAATGAAATTATTCGATCCGATCGAAAATGAAAAAAGCAACGCGGATATCTCGATTCGGAAAACGGAGTGATTTTTTTTTACAAGTTCTAGGAGTTATGGAAACAAAGTGATTCTTTGTTTACGAGTTCTAGGAGTTCTGATCAAAGTTCTGAGTAGTTCCGAAAGAGTTCCAACGATAATCCCAATGAAATTATTCGATCCGATCGAAAATAAAAAAAGCAACGCGGATATCTCGATTCGGAAAACGGAGTGATTTTTTTTCTACAAGTTCTAGGAGTTCTGATCAGAGTTCTGAGTAGTTCCAAAAGAGTTCCAACGATAATCTCAATGAAATTATTCGATCCGATCGAAAATGAAAAAAGCAACGCGGATATCTCGATTCGGAAAACGGAGTGATTTTTTTTTACAAGTTCTAGGAGTTATGAAAACAAAGTGATTCTTTGTTTACGAGTTCTAGGAGTTCTGATCAGAGTTCTGAGTAGTTCCGAAAGAGTTCCAACGATAATCCCAATGAAATTATTCGATCCGATCGAAAATAAAAAAAGCAACGCGGATATCTCGATTCGGAAAACGGAGTGATTTTTTTTCTACAAGTTCTAGGAGTTCTGATCAGAGTTCTGAGTAGTTCCAAAAGAGTTCCAACGATAATCTCAATGAAATTATTCGATCCGATCGAAAATGAGAAAAGCAACGCGGATATCTCGATTCGGAAAACGGAGTGATTTTTTTGTACAAGTTCTGGGAGTTCTGATCAGAGTTCTGAGTAGTTCCAAAAGAGTTCCAACGATAATCTCAATGAAATTGTTCGATCCGATCGAAAATGAAAAAAGCAACGCGGATATCTCGATTCGGAAAACGCAGTGATTTTTTTTCTACAAGTTCTAGGAGTTCTGATCAGAGTTCTGAGTAGTTCCAAAAGAGTTCCAACGATAATCTCGATGAAATTATTCGATCCGATCGAAAATGAAAAAAGCAACGCGGATATCTCGATTCGGAAAACGGAGTGATTTTTTTGTACAAGTTCTAGGAGTTCTGATCAGAGTTCTGAGTAGTTCCAAAAGAGTTCCAACGATAATCTCAATGAAATTATTCGATCCGATCGAAAATGAAAAAAGCAACGCGGATATATCGATTCGGAAAACGGAGTGATTTTTTTTTACAAGTTCTAGGAGTTATGAAAACGAAGTGATTCTTTGTTTACGAGTTCTAGGAGTTCCGATCAGAGTTCTGAGTAGTTCCAAAAGAGTTCCAACGATAATCTCAATGAAATTATTCGATCCGATCGAAAATGAAAAAAGCAACGCGGATATCTCGATTCGGAAAACGGAGTGATTTTTTTTTACAAGTTCTAGGAGTTATGAAAACAAAGTGATTCTTTGTTTACGAGTTCTAGGAGTTCTGATCAGAGTTCTGAGTAGTTCCGAAAGAGTTCCAACGATAATCCCAATGAAATTATTCGATCCGATCGAAAATAAAAAAAGCAACGCGGATATCTCGATTCGGAAAACGAAGTGATTTTTTTTCTACAAGTTCTAGGAGTTCTGATCAGAGTTCTGAGTAGTTGCAAAAGAGTTCCAACGATAATCTCAATGAAATTATTCGATCCGATCGAAAATGAAAAAAGCAACGCGGATATCTCGATTCGGAAAACGGAGTGATTTTTTTTTACAAGTTCTAGGAGTTATGAAAACAAAGTGATTCTTTGTTTACGAGTTCTAGGAGTTCTGATCAGAGTTCTGAGTAGTTCCGAAAGAGTTCCAACGATAATCCCAATGAAATTATTCGATCCGATCGAAAATAAAAAAAGCAACGCGGATATCTCGATTCGGAAAACGGAGTGATTTTTTTTCTACAAGTTCTAGGAGTTCTGATCAGAGTTCTGAGTAGTTCCAAAAGAGTTCCAACGATAATCTCAATGAAATTATTCGATCCGATCGAAAATGAGAAAAGCAACGCGGATATCTCGATTCGGAAAACGGAGTGATTTTTTTGTACAAGTTCTGGGAGTTCTGATCAGAGTTCTGAGTAGTTCCAAAAGAGTTCCAACGATAATCTCAATGAAATTGTTCGATCCGATCGAAAATGAAAAAAGCAACGCGGATATCTCGATTCGGAAAACGCAGTGATTTTTTTTCTACAAGTTCTAGGAGTTCTGATCAGAGTTCTGAGTAGTTCCAAAAGAGTTCCAACGATAATCTCGATGAAATTATTCGATCCGATCGAAAATGAAAAAAGCAACGCGGATATCTCGATTCGGAAAACGGAGTGATTTTTTTGTACAAGTTCTAGGAGTTCTGATCAGAGTTCTGAGTAGTTCCAAAAGAGTTCCAACGATAATCTCAATGAAATTATTCGATCCGATCGAAAATGAAAAAAGCAACGCGGATATATCGATTCGGAAAACGGAGTGATTTTTTTTTACAAGTTCTAGGAGTTATGAAAACGAAGTGATTCTTTGTTTACGAGTTCTAGGAGTTCCGATCAGAGTTCTGAGTAGTTCCAAAAGAGTTCCAACGATAATCTCAATGAAATTATTCGATCCGATCGAAAATGAAAAAAGCAACGCGGATATCTCGATTCGGAAAACGGAGTGATTTTTTTTTACAAGTTCTAGGAGTTATGAAAACAAAGTGATTCTTTGTTTACGAGTTCTAGGAGTTCTGATCAGAGTTCTGAGTAGTTCCGAAAGAGTTCCAACGATAATCCCAATGAAATTATTCGATCCGATCGAAAATAAAAAAAGCAACGCGGATATCTCGATTCGGAAAACGAAGTGATTTTTTTTCTACAAGTTCTAGGAGTTCTGATCAGAGTTCTGAGTAGTTGCAAAAGAGTTCCAACGATAATCTCAATGAAATTATTCGATCCGATCGAAAATGAAAAAAGCAACGCGGATATCTCGATTCGGAAAACGGAGTGATTTTTTTTTACAAGTTCTAGGAGTTATGAAAACAAAGTGATTCTTTGTTTACGAGTTCTAGGAGTTCTGATCAGAGTTCTGAGTAGTTCCGAAAGAGTTCCAACGATAATCCCAATGAAATTATTCGATCCGATCGAAAATAAAAAAAGCAACGCGGATATCTCGATTCGGAAAACGGAGTGATTTTTTTTCTACAAGTTCTAGGAGTTCTGATCAGAGTTCTGAGTAGTTCCAAAAGAGTTCCAACGATAATCTCAATGAAATTATTCGATCCGATCGAAAATGAGAAAAGCAACGCGGATATCTCTATTCGGAAAACGGAGTGATTTTTTTGTACAAGTTCTGGGAGTTCTGATCAGAGTTCTGAGTAGTTCCAAAAGAGTTCCAACGATAATCTCAATGAAATTGTTCGATCCGATCGAAAATGAAAAAAGCAACGCGGATATCTCGATTCGGAAAACGCAGTGATTTTTTTTCTACAAGTTCTAGGAGTTCTGATCAGAGTTCTGAGTAGTTCCAAAAGAGTTCCAACGATAATCTCGATGAAATTATTCGATCCGATCGAAAATGAAAAAAGCAACGCGGATATCTCGATTCGGAAAACGGAGTGATTTTTTTGTACAAGTTCTAGGAGTTCTGATCAGAGTTCTGAGTAGTTCCAAAAGAGTTCCAACGATAATCTCAATGAAATTATTCGATCCGATCGAAAATGAAAAAAGCAACGCGGATATATCGATTCGGAAAACGGAGTGATTTTTTTTTACAAGTTCTAGGAGTTATGAAAACGAAGTGATTCTTTGTTTACGAGTTCTAGGAGTTCCGATCAGAGTTCTGAGTAGTTCCAAAAGAGTTCCAACGATAATCTCAATGAAATTATTCGATCCGATCGAAAATGAAAAAAGCAACGCGGATATCTCGATTCGGAAAACGGAGTGATTTTTTTTTACAAGTTCTAGGAGTTATGAAAACAAAGTGATTCTTTGTTTACGAGTTCTAGGAGTTCTGATCAGAGTTCTGAGTAGTTCCGAAAGAGTTCCAACGATAATCCCAATGAAATTATTCGATCCGATCGAAAATAAAAAAAGCAACGCGGATATCTCGATTCGGAAAACGGAGTGATTTTTTTTCTACAAGTTCTAGGAGTTCTGATCAGAGTTCTGAGTAGTTCCAAAAGAGTTCCAACGATAATCTCAATGAAATTATTCGATCCGATCGAAAATGAAAAAAGCAACGCGGATATCTCGATTCGGAAAACGGAGTGATTTTTTTTTACAAGTTCTAGGAGTTATGAAAACAAAGTGATTCTTTGTTTACGAGTTCTAGGAGTTCTGATCAGAGTTCTGAGTAGTTCCGAAAGAGTTCCAACGATAATCCCAATGAAATTATTCGATCCGATCGAAAATAAAAAAAGCAACGCGGATATCTCGATTCGAAAAACGAAGTGATTTTTTTTCTACAAGTTCTAGGAGTTCTGATCAGAGTTCTGAGTAGTTGCAAAAGAGTTCCAACGATAATCTCAATGAAATTATTCGATCCGATCGAAAATGAAAAAAGCAACGCGGATATCTCGATTCGGAAAACGGAGTGATTTTTTTTTACAAGTTCTAGGAGTTATGAAAACAAAGTGATTCTTTGTTTACGAGTTCTAGGAGTTCTGATCAGAGTTCTGAGTAGTTCCGAAAGAGTTCCAACGATAATCCCAATGAAATTATTCGATCCGATCGAAAATAAAAAAAGCAACGCGGATATCTCGATTCGGAAAACGGAGTGATTTTTTTTCTACAAGTTCTAGGAGTTCTGATCAGAGTTCTGAGTAGTTCCAAAAGAGTTCCAACGATAATCTCAATGAAATTATTCGATCCGATCGAAAATGAGAAAAGCAACGCGGATATCTCGATTCGGAAAACGGAGTGATTTTTTTGTACAAGTTCTGGGAGTTCTGATCAGAGTTCTGAGTAGTTCCAAAAGAGTTCCAACGATAATCTCAATGAAATTGTTCGATCCGATCGAAAATGAAAAAAGCAACGCGGATATCTCGATTCGGAAAACGCATTGATTTTTTTTCTACAAGTTCTAGGAGTTCTGATCAGAGTTCTGAGTAGTTCCAAAAGAGTTCCAACGATAATCTCGATGAAATTATTCGATCCGATCGAAAATGAAAAAAGCAACGCGGATATCTCGATTCGGAAAACGGAGTGATTTTTTTGTACAAGTTCTAGGAGTTCTGATCAGAGTTCTGAGTAGTTCCAAAAGAGTTCCAACGATAATCTCAATGAAATTATTCGATCCGATCGAAAATGAAAAAAGCAACGCGGATATATCGATTCGGAAAACGGAGTGATTTTTTTTTACAAGTTCTAGGAGTTATGAAAACGAAGTGATTCTTTGTTTACGAGTTCTAGGAGTTCCGATCAGAGTTCTGAGTAGTTCCAAAAGAGTTCCAACGATAATCTCAATGAAATTATTCGATCCGATCGAAAATGAAAAAAGCAACGCGGATATCTCGATTCGGAAAACGGAGTGATTTTTTTTTACAAGTTCTAGGAGTTATGAAAACAAAGTGATTCTTTGTTTACGAGTTCTAGGAGTTCTGATCAGAGTTCTGAGTAGTTCCGAAAGAGTTCCAACGATAATCCCAATGAAATTATTCGATCCGATCGAAAATAAAAAAAGCAACGCGGATATCTCGATTCGGAAAACGGAGTGATTTTTTTTCTACAAGTTCTAGAAGTTCTGATCAGAGTTCTGAGTAGTTCCAAAAGAGTTCCAACGATAATCTCAATGAAATTATTCGATCCGATCGAAAATGAAAAAAGCAACGCGGATATCTCGATTCGGAAAACGGAGTGATTTTTTTTTACAAGTTCTAGGAGTTATGAAAACAAAGTGATTCTTTGTTTACGAGTTCTAGGAGTTCTGATCAGAGTTCTGAGTAGTTCCGAAAGAGTTCCAACGATAATCCCAATGAAATTATTCGATCCGATCGAAAATAAAAAAAGCAACGCGGATATCTCGATTCGGAAAACGGAGTGATTTTTTTTCTACAAGTTCTAGGAGTTCTGATCAGAGTTCTGAGTAGTTCCAAAAGAGTTCCAACGATAATCTCAATGAAATTATTCGATCCGATCGAAAATGAAAAAAGCAACGCGGATATCTCGATTCGGAAAACGGAGTGATTTTTTTTTACAAGTTCTAGGAGTTATGAAAACAAAGTGATTCTTTGTTTACGAGTTCTAGGAGTTCTGATCAGAGTTCTGAGTAGTTCCGAAAGAGTTCCAACGATAATCCCAATGAAATTATTCGATCCGATCGAAAATAAAAAAAGCAACGCGGATATCTCGATTCGGAAAACGAAGTGATTTTTTTTCTACAAGTTCTAGGAGTTCTGATCAGAGTTCTGAGTAGTTGCAAAAGAGTTCCAACGATAATCTCAATGAAATTATTCGATCCGATCGAAAATGAAAAAAGCAACGCGGATATCTCGATTCGGAAAACGGAGTGATTTTTTTTTACAAGTTCTAGGAGTTATGAAAACAAAGTGATTCTTTGTTTACGAGTTCTAGGAGTTCTGATCAGAGTTCTGAGTAGTTCCGAAAGAGTTCCAACGATAATCCCAATGAAATTATTCGATCCGATCGAAAATAAAAAAAGCAACGCGGATATCTCGATTCGGAAAACGGAGTGATTTTTTTTCTACAAGTTCTAGGAGTTCTGATCAGAGTTCTGAGTAGTTCCAAAAGAGTTCCAACGATAATCTCAATGAAATTATTCGATCCGATCGAAAATGAGAAAAGCAACGCGGATATCTCGATTCGGAAAACGGAGTGATTTTTTTGTACAAGTTCTGGGAGTTCTGATCAGAGTTCTGAGTAGTTCCAAAAGAGTTCCAACGATAATCTCAATGAAATTGTTCGATCCGATCGAAAATGAAAAAAGCAACGCGGATATCTCGATT
The DNA here is from genome assembly GCA_963992785.1 of Tenthredo livida. NCBI lineage: Eukaryota > Metazoa > Arthropoda > Insecta > Hymenoptera > Tenthredinidae > Tenthredo > Tenthredo livida. Next base: position 10,754,443 of record OZ023065.1, on the reverse strand, counting down.
CGGAAAACGCAGTGATTTTTTTTCTACAAGTTCTAGGAGTTCTGATCAGAGTTCTGAGTGGTTCCAAAAGAGTTCCAACGATAATCTCGATGAAATTATTCGATCCGATCGAAAATGAAAAAAGCAACGCGGATATCTCGATTCGGAAAACGGAGTGATTTTTTTGTACAAGTTCTAGGAGTTCTGATCAGAGTTCTGAGTAGTTCCAAAAGAGTTCCAACGATAATCTCAATGAAATTATTCGATCCGATCGAAAATGAAAAAAGCAACGCGGATATCTCGATTCGGAAAACGGAGTGATTTTTTTTTACAAGTTCTAGGAGTTATGGAAACAAAGTGATTCTTTGTTTACGAGTTCTAGGAGTTCTGATCAAAGTTCTGAGTAGTTCCGAAAGAGTTCCAACGATAATCCCAATGAAATTATTCGATCCGATCGAAAATAAAAAAAGCAACGCGGATATCTCGATTCGGAAAACGGAGTGATTTTTTTTCTACAAGTTCTAGGAGTTCTGATCAGAGTTCTGAGTAGTTCCAAAAGAGTTCCAACGATAATCTCAATGAAATTATTCGATCCGATCGAAAATGAAAAAAGCAACGCGGATATCTCGATTCGGAAAACGGAGTGATTTTTTTTTACAAGTTCTAGGAGTTATGAAAACAAAGTGATTCTTTGTTTACGAGTTCTAGGAGTTCTGATCAGAGTTCTGAGTAGTTCCGAAAGAGTTCCAACGATAATCCCAATGAAATTATTCGATCCGATCGAAAATAAAAAAAGCAACGCGGATATCTCGATTCGGAAAACGGAGTGATTTTTTTTCTACAAGTTCTAGGAGTTCTGATCAGAGTTCTGAGTAGTTCCAAAAGAGTTCCAACGATAATCTCAATGAAATTATTCGATCCGATCGAAAATGAGAAAAGCAACGCGGATATCTCGATTCGGAAAACGGAGTGATTTTTTTGTACAAGTTCTGGGAGTTCTGATCAGAGTTCTGAGTAGTTCCAAAAGAGTTCCAACGATAATCTCAATGAAATTGTTCGATCCGATCGAAAATGAAAAAAGCAACGCGGATATCTCGATTCGGAAAACGCAGTGATTTTTTTTCTACAAGTTCTAGGAGTTCTGATCAGAGTTCTGAGTAGTTCCAAAAGAGTTCCAACGATAATCTCGATGAAATTATTCGATCCGATCGAAAATGAAAAAAGCAACGCGGATATCTCGATTCGGAAAACGGAGTGATTTTTTTGTACAAGTTCTAGGAGTTCTGATCAGAGTTCTGAGTAGTTCCAAAAGAGTTCCAACGATAATCTCAATGAAATTATTCGATCCGATCGAAAATGAAAAAAGCAACGCGGATATATCGATTCGGAAAACGGAGTGATTTTTTTTTACAAGTTCTAGGAGTTATGAAAACGAAGTGATTCTTTGTTTACGAGTTCTAGGAGTTCCGATCAGAGTTCTGAGTAGTTCCAAAAGAGTTCCAACGATAATCTCAATGAAATTATTCGATCCGATCGAAAATGAAAAAAGCAACGCGGATATCTCGATTCGGAAAACGGAGTGATTTTTTTTTACAAGTTCTAGGAGTTATGAAAACAAAGTGATTCTTTGTTTACGAGTTCTAGGAGTTCTGATCAGAGTTCTGAGTAGTTCCGAAAGAGTTCCAACGATAATCCCAATGAAATTATTCGATCCGATCGAAAATAAAAAAAGCAACGCGGATATCTCGATTCGGAAAACGAAGTGATTTTTTTTCTACAAGTTCTAGGAGTTCTGATCAGAGTTCTGAGTAGTTGCAAAAGAGTTCCAACGATAATCTCAATGAAATTATTCGATCCGATCGAAAATGAAAAAAGCAACGCGGATATCTCGATTCGGAAAACGGAGTGATTTTTTTTTACAAGTTCTAGGAGTTATGAAAACGAAGTGATTCTTTGTTTACGAGTTCTAGGAGTTCTGATCAGAGTTCTGAGTAGTTCCGAAAGAGTTCCAACGATAATCCCAATGAAATTATTCGATCCGATCGAAAATAAAAAAAGCAACGCGGATATCTCGATTCGGAAAACGGAGTGATTTTTTTTCTACAAGTTCTAGGAGTTCTGATCAGAGTTCTGAGTAGTTCCAAAAGAGTTCCAACGATAATCTCAATGAAATTATTCGATCCGATCGAAAATGAGAAAAGCAACGCGGATATCTCGATTCGGAAAACGGAGTGATTTTTTTGTACAAGTTCTGGGAGTTCTGATCAGAGTTCTGAGTAGTTCCAAAAGAGTTCCAACGATAATCTCAATGAAATTGTTCGATCCGATCGAAAATGAAAAAAGCAACGCGGATATCTCGATTCGGAAAACGCAGTGATTTTTTTTCTACAAGTTCTAGGAGTTCTGATCAGAGTTCTGAGTAGTTCCAAAAGAGTTCCAACGATAATCTCGATGAAATTATTCGATCCGATCGAAAATGAAAAAAGCAACGCGGATATCTCGATTCGGAAAACGGAGTGATTTTTTTGTACAAGTTCTAGGAGTTCTGATCAGAGTTCTGAGTAGTTCCAAAAGAGTTCCAACGATAATCTCAATGAAATTATTCGATCCGATCGAAAATGAAAAAAGCAACGCGGATATATCGATTCGGAAAACGGAGTGATTTTTTTTTACAAGTTCTAGGAGTTATGAAAACGAAGTGATTCTTTGTTTACGAGTTCTAGGAGTTCCGATCAGAGTTCTGAGTAGTTCCAAAAGAGTTCCAACGATAATCTCAATGAAATTATTCGATCCGATCGAAAATGAAAAAAGCAACGCGGATATCTCGATTCGGAAAACGGAGTGATTTTTTTTTACAAGTTCTAGGAGTTATGAAAACAAAGTGATTCTTTGTTTACGAGTTCTAGGAGTTCTGATCAGAGTTCTGAGTAGTTCCGAAAGAGTTCCAACGATAATCCCAATGAAATTATTCGATCCGATCGAAAATAAAAAAAGCAACGCGGATATCTCGATTCGGAAAACGAAGTGATTTTTTTTCTACAAGTTCTAGGAGTTCTGATCAGAGTTCTGAGTAGTTGCAAAAGAGTTCCAACGATAATCTCAATGAAATTATTCGATCCGATCGAAAATGAAAAAAGCAACGCGGATATCTCGATTCGGAAAACGGAGTGATTTTTTTTTACAAGTTCTAGGAGTTATGAAAACAAAGTGATTCTTTGTTTACGAGTTCTAGGAGTTCTGATCAGAGTTCTGAGTAGTTCCGAAAGAGTTCCAACGATAATCCCAATGAAATTATTCGATCCGATCGAAAATAAAAAAAGCAATGTGGATATCTCGATTCGGAAAACGGAGTGATTTTTTTTCTACAAGTTCTAGGAGTTCTGATCAGAGTTCTGAGTAGTTCCAAAAGAGTTCCAACGATAATCTCAATGAAATTATTCGATCCGATCGAAAATGAGAAAAGCAACGCGGATATCTCTATTCGGAAAACGGAGTGATTTTTTTGTACAAGTTCTGGGAGTTCTGATCAGAGTTCTGAGTAGTTCCAAAAGAGTTCCAACGATAATCTCAATGAAATTGTTCGATCCGATCGAAAATGAAAAAAGCAACGCGGATATCTCGATTCGGAAAACGCAGTGATTTTTTTTCTACAAGTTCTAGGAGTTCTGATCAGAGTTCTGAGTAGTTCCAAAAGAGTTCCAACGATAATCTCGATGAAATTATTCGATCCGATCGAAAATGAAAAAAGCAACGCGGATATCTCGATTCGGAAAACGGAGTGATTTTTTTGTACAAGTTCTAGGAGTTCTGATCAGAGTTCTGAGTAGTTCCAAAAGAGTTCCAACGATAATCTCAATGAAATTATTCGATCCGATCGAAAATGAAAAAAGCAACGCGGATATATCGATTCGGAAAACGGAGTGATTTTTTTTTACAAGTTCTAGGAGTTATGAAAACGAAGTGATTCTTTGTTTACGAGTTCTAGGAGTTCCGATCAGAGTTCTGAGTAGTTCCAAAAGAGTTCCAACGATAATCTCAATGAAATTATTCGATCCGATCGAAAATGAAAAAAGCAACGCGGATATCTCGATTCGGAAAACGGAGTGATTTTTTTTTACAAGTTCTAGGAGTTATGAAAACAAAGTGATTCTTTGTTTACGAGTTCTAGGAGTTCTGATCAGAGTTCTGAGTAGTTCCGAAAGAGTTCCAACGATAATCCCAATGAAATTATTCGATCCGATCGAAAATAAAAAAAGCAACGCGGATATCTCGATTCGGAAAACGGAGTGATTTTTTTTCTACAAGTTCTAGGAGTTCTGATCAGAGTTCTGAGTAGTTCCAAAAGAGTTCCAACGATAATCTCAATGAAATTATTCGATCCGATCGAAAATGAAAAAAGCAACGCGGATATCTCGATTCGGAAAACGGAGTGATTTTTTTTTACAAGTTCTAGGAGTTATGAAAACAAAGTGATTCTTTGTTTACGAGTTCTAGGAGTTCTGATCAGAGTTCTGAGTAGTTCCGAAAGAGTTCCAACGATAATCCCAATGAAATTATTCGATCCGATCGAAAATAAAAAAAGCAACGCGGATATCTCGATTCGAAAAACGAAGTGATTTTTTTTCTACAAGTTCTAGGAGTTCTGATCAGAGTTCTGAGTAGTTGCAAAAGAGTTCCAACGATAATCTCAATGAAATTATTCGATCCGATCGAAAATGAAAAAAGCAACGCGGATATCTCGATTCGGAAAACGGAGTGATTTTTTTTTACAAGTTCTAGGAGTTATGAAAACAAAGTGATTCTTTGTTTACGAGTTCTAGGAGTTCTGATCAGAGTTCTGAGTAGTTCCGAAAGAGTTCCAACGATAATCCCAATGAAATTATTCGATCCGATCGAAAATAAAAAAAGCAACGCGGATATCTCGATTCGGAAAACGGAGTGATTTTTTTTCTACAAGTTCTAGGAGTTCTGATCAGAGTTCTGAGTAGTTCCAAAAGAGTTCCAACGATAATCTCAATGAAATTATTCGATCCGATCGAAAATGAGAAAAGCAACGCGGATATCTCGATTCGGAAAACGGAGTGATTTTTTTGTACAAGTTCTGGGAGTTCTGATCAGAGTTCTGAGTAGTTCCAAAAGAGTTCCAACGATAATCTCAATGAAATTGTTCGATCCGATCGAAAATGAAAAAAGCAACGCGGATATCTCGATTCGGAAAACGCATTGATTTTTTTTCTACAAGTTCTAGGAGTTCTGATCAGAGTTCTGAGTAGTTCCAAAAGAGTTCCAACGATAATCTCGATGAAATTATTCGATCCGATCGAAAATGAAAAAAGCAACGCGGATATCTCGATTCGGAAAACGGAGTGATTTTTTTGTACAAGTTCTAGGAGTTCTGATCAGAGTTCTGAGTAGTTCCAAAAGAGTTCCAACGATAATCTCAATGAAATTATTCGATCCGATCGAAAATGAAAAAAGCAACGCGGATATATCGATTCGGAAAACGGAGTGATTTTTTTTTACAAGTTCTAGGAGTTATGAAAACGAAGTGATTCTTTGTTTACGAGTTCTAGGAGTTCCGATCAGAGTTCTGAGTAGTTCCAAAAGAGTTCCAACGATAATCTCAATGAAATTATTCGATCCGATCGAAAATGAAAAAAGCAACGCGGATATCTCGATTCGGAAAACGGAGTGATTTTTTTTTACAAGTTCTAGGAGTTATGAAAACAAAGTGATTCTTTGTTTACGAGTTCTAGGAGTTCTGATCAGAGTTCTGAGTAGTTCCGAAAGAGTTCCAACGATAATCCCAATGAAATTATTCGATCCGATCGAAAATAAAAAAAGCAACGCGGATATCTCGATTCGGAAAACGGAGTGATTTTTTTTCTACAAGTTCTAGAAGTTCTGATCAGAGTTCTGAGTAGTTCCAAAAGAGTTCCAACGATAATCTCAATGAAATTATTCGATCCGATCGAAAATGAAAAAAGCAACGCGGATATCTCGATTCGGAAAACGGAGTGATTTTTTTTTACAAGTTCTAGGAGTTATGAAAACAAAGTGATTCTTTGTTTACGAGTTCTAGGAGTTCTGATCAGAGTTCTGAGTAGTTCCGAAAGAGTTCCAACGATAATCCCAATGAAATTATTCGATCCGATCGAAAATAAAAGAAGCAACGCGGATATCTCGATTCGGAAAACGAAGTGATTTTTTTTCTACAAGTTCTAGGAGTTCTGATCAGAGTTCTGAGTAGTTGCAAAAGAGTTCCAACGATAATCTCAATGAAATTATTCGATCCGATCGAAAATGAAAAAAGCAACGCGGATATCTCGATTCGGAAAACGGAGTGATTTTTTTTTACAAGTTCTAGGAGTTATGAAAACAAAGTGATTCTTTGTTTACGAGTTCTAGGAGTTCTGATCAGAGTTCTGAGTAGTTCCGAAAGAGTTCCAACGATAATCCCAATGAAATTATTCGATCCGATCGAAAATAAAAAAAGCAACGCGGATATCTCGATTCGGAAAACGGAGTGATTTTTTTTCTACAAGTTCTAGGAGTTCTGATCAGAGTTCTGAGTAGTTGCAAAAGAGTTCCAACGATAATCTCAATGAAATTATTCGATCCGATCGAAAATGAAAAAAGCAACGCGGATATCTCGATTCGGAAAACGGAGTGATTTTTTTTTACAAGTTCTAGGAGTTATGAAAACAAAGTGATTCTTTGTTTACGAGTTCTAGGAGTTCTGATCAGAGTTCTGAGTAGTTCCGAAAGAGTTCCAACGATAATCCCAATGAAATTATTCGATCCGATCGAAAATAAAAAAAGCAACGCGGATATCTCGATTCGGAAAACGGAGTGATTTTTTTTCTACAAGTTCTAGGAGTTCTGATCAGAGTTCTGAGTAGTTCCAAAAGAGTTCCAACGATAATCTCAATGAAATTATTCGATCCGATCGAAAATGAGAAAAGCAACGCGGATATCTCGATTCGGAAAACGGAGTGATTTTTTTGTACAAGTTCTGGGAGTTCTGATCAGAGTTCTGAGTAGTTCCAAAAGAGTTCCAACGATAATCTCAATGAAATTGTTCGATCCGATCGAAAATGAAAAAAGCAACGCGGATATCTCGATTCGGAAAACGCATTGATTTTTTTTCTACAAGTTCTAGGAGTTCTGATCAGAGTTCTGAGTAGTTCCAAAAGAGTTCCAACGATAATCTCGATGAAATTATTCGATCCGATCGAAAATGAAAAAAGCAACGCGGATATCTCGATTCGGAAAACGGAGTGATTTTTTTGTACAAGTTCTAGGAGTTCTGATCAGAGTTCTGAGTAGTTCCAAAAGAGTTCCAACGATAATCTCAATGAAATTATTCGATCCGATCGAAAATGAAAAAAGCAACGCGGATATATCGATTCGGAAAACGGAGTGATTTTTTTTTACAAGTTCTAGGAGTTATGAAAACGAAGTGATTCTTTGTTTACGAGTTCTAGGAGTTCCGATCAGAGTTCTGAGTAGTTCCAAAAGAGTTCCAACGATAATCTCAATGAAATTATTCGATCCGATCGAAAATGAAAAAAGCAACGCGGATATCTCGATTCGGAAAACGGAGTGATTTTTTTTTACAAGTTCTAGGAGTTATGAAAACAAAGTGATTCTTTGTTTACGAGTTCTAGGAGTTCTGATCAGAGTTCTGAGTAGTTCCGAAAGAGTTCCAACGATAATCCCAATGAAATTATTCGATCCGATCGAAAATAAAAAAAGCAACGCGGATATCTCGATTCGGAAAACGGAGTGATTTTTTTTCTACAAGTTCTAGGAGTTCTGATCAGAGTTCTGAGTAGTTCCAAAAGAGTTCCAACGATAATCTCAATGAAATTATTCGATCCGATCGAAAATGAAAAAAGCAACGCGGATATCTCGATTCGGAAAACGGAGTGATTTTTTTTTACAAGTTCTAGGAGTTATGAAAACAAAGTGATTCTTTGTTTACGAGTTCTAGGAGTTCTGATCAGAGTTCTGAGTAGTTCCGAAAGAGTTCCAACGATAATCCCAATGAAATTATTCGATCCGATCGAAAATAAAAAAAGCAACGCGGATATCTCGATTCGGAAAACGAAGTGATTTTTTTTCTACAAGTTCTAGGAGTTCTGATCAGAGTTCTGAGTAGTTGCAAAAGAGTTCCAACGATAATCTCAATGAAATTATTCGATCCGATCGAAAATGAAAAAAGCAACGCGGATATCTCGATTCGGAAAACGGAGTGATTTTTTTTTACAAGTTCTAGGAGTTATGAAAACAAAGTGATTCTTTGTTTACGAGTTCTAGGAGTTCTGATCAGAGTTCTGAGTAGTTCCGAAAGAGTTCCAACGATAATCCCAATGAAATTATTCGATCCGATCGAAAATAAAAAAAGCAACGCGGATATCTCGATTCGGAAAACGGAGTGATTTTTTTTCTACAAGTTCTAGGAGTTCTGATCAGAGTTCTGAGTAGTTCCAAAAGAGTTCCAACGATAATCTCAATGAAATTATTCGATCCGATCGAAAATGAGAAAAGCAACGCGGATATCTCGATTCGGAAAACGGAGTGATTTTTTTGTACAAGTTCTGGGAGTTCTGATCAGAGTTCTGAGTAGTTCCAAAAGAGTTCCAACGATAATCTCAATGAAATTGTTCGATCCGATCGAAAATGAAAAAAGCAACGCGGATATCTCGATTCGGAAAACGCAGTGATTTTTTTTCTACAAGTTCTAGGAGTTCTGATCAGAGTTCTGAGTGGTTCCAAAAGAGTTCCAACGATAATCTCGATGAAATTATTCGATCCGATCGAAAATGAAAAAAGCAACGCGGATATCTCGATTCGGAAAACGGAGTGATTTTTTTGTACAAGTTCTAGGAGTTCTGATCAGAGTTCTGAGTAGTTCCAAAAGAGTTCCAACGATAATCTCAATGAAATTATTCGATCCGATCGAAAATGAAAAAAGCAACGCGGATATCTCGATTCGGAAAACGGAGTGATTTTTTTTTACAAGTTCTAGGAGTTATGGAAACAAAGTGATTCTTTGTTTACGAGTTCTAGGAGTTCTGATCAAAGTTCTGAGTAGTTCCGAAAGAGTTCCAACGATAATCCCAATGAAATTATTCGATCCGATCGAAAATAAAAAAAGCAACGCGGATATCTCGATTCGGAAAACGGAGTGATTTTTTTTCTACAAGTTCTAGGAGTTCTGATCAGAGTTCTGAGTAGTTCCAAAAGAGTTCCAACGATAATCTCAATGAAATTATTCGATCCGATCGAAAATGAAAAAAGCAACGCGGATATCTCGATTCGGAAAACGGAGTGATTTTTTTTTACAAGTTCTAGGAGTTATGAAAACAAAGTGATTCTTTGTTTACGAGTTCTAGGAGTTCTGATCAGAGTTCTGAGTAGTTCCGAAAGAGTTCCAACGATAATCCCAATGAAATTATTCGATCCGATCGAAAATAAAAAAAGCAACGCGGATATCTCGATTCGGAAAACGGAGTGATTTTTTTTCTACAAGTTCTAGGAGTTCTGATCAGAGTTCTGAGTAGTTCCAAAAGAGTTCCAACGATAATCTCAATGAAATTATTCGATCCGATCGAAAATGAGAAAAGCAACGCGGATATCTCGATTCGGAAAACGGAGTGATTTTTTTGTACAAGTTCTGGGAGTTCTGATCAGAGTTCTGAGTAGTTCCAAAAGAGTTCCAACGATAATCTCAATGAAATTGTTCGATCCGATCGAAAATGAAAAAAGCAACGCGGATATCTCGATTCGGAAAACGCAGTGATTTTTTTTCTACAAGTTCTAGGAGTTCTGATCAGAGTTCTGAGTAGTTCCAAAAGAGTTCCAACGATAATCTCGATGAAATTATTCGATCCGATCGAAAATGAAAAAAGCAACGCGGATATCTCGATTCGGAAAACGGAGTGATTTTTTTGTACAAGTTCTAGGAGTTCTGATCAGAGTTCTGAGTAGTTCCAAAAGAGTTCCAACGATAATCTCAATGAAATTATTCGATCCGATCGAAAATGAAAAAAGCAACGCGGATATATCGATTCGGAAAACGGAGTGATTTTTTTTTACAAGTTCTAGGAGTTATGAAAACGAAGTGATTCTTTGTTTACGAGTTCTAGGAGTTCCGATCAGAGTTCTGAGTAGTTCCAAAAGAGTTCCAACGATAATCTCAATGAAATTATTCGATCCGATCGAAAATGAAAAAAGCAACGCGGATATCTCGATTCGGAAAACGGAGTGATTTTTTTTTACAAGTTCTAGGAGTTATGAAAACAAAGTGATTCTTTGTTTACGAGTTCTAGGAGTTCTGATCAGAGTTCTGAGTAGTTCCGAAAGAGTTCCAACGATAATCCCAATGAAATTATTCGATCCGATCGAAAATAAAAAAAGCAACGCGGATATCTCGATTCGGAAAACGGAGTGATTTTTTTTCTACAAGTTCTAGGAGTTCTGATCAGAGTTCTGAGTAGTTCCAAAAGAGTTCCAACGATAATCTCAATGAAATTATTCGATCCGATCGAAAATGAAAAAAGCAACGCGGATATCTCGATTCGGAAAACGGAGTGATTTTTTTTTACAAGTTCTAGGAGTTATGAAAACAAAGTCATTCTTTGTTTACGAGTTCTAGGAGTTCTGATCAGAGTTCTGAGTAGTTCCGAAAGAGTTCCAACGATAATCCCAATGAAATTATTCGATCCGATCGAAAATAAAAAAAGCAACGCGGATATCTCGATTCGGAAAACGAAGTGATTTTTTTTCTACAAGTTCTAGGAGTTCTGATCAGAGTTCTGAGTAGTTGCAAAAGAGTTCCAACGATAATCTCAATGAAATTATTCGATCCGATCGAAAATGAAAAAAGCAACGCGGATATCTCGATTCGGAAAACGGAGTGATTTTTTTTTACAAGTTCTAGGAGTTATGAAAACAAAGTGATTCTTTGTTTACGAGTTCTAGGAGTTCTGATCAGAGTTCTGAGTAGTTCCGAAAGAGTTCCAACGATAATCCCAATGAAATTATTCGATCCGATCGAAAATAAAAAAAGCAACGCGGATATCTCGATTCGGAAAACGGAGTGATTTTTTTTCTACAAGTTCTAGGAGTTCTGATCAGAGTTCTGAGTAGTTCCAAAAGAGTTCCAACGATAATCTCAATGAAATTATTCGATCCGATCGAAAATGAGAAAAGCAACGCGGATATCTCGATTCGGAAAACGGAGTGATTTTTTTGTACAAGTTCTGGGAGTTCTGATCAGAGTTCTGAGTAGTTCCAAAAGAGTTCCAACGATAATCTCAATGAAATTGTTCGATCCGATCGAAAATGAAAAAAGCAACGCGGATATCTCGATTCGGAAAACGCAGTGATTTTTTTTCTACAAGTTCTAGGAGTTCTGATCAGAGTTCTGAGTGGTTCCAAAAGAGTTCCAACGATAATCTCGATGAAATTATTCGATCCGATCGAAAATGAAAAAAGCAACGCGGATATCTCGATTCGGAAAACGGAGTGATTTTTTTGTACAAGTTCTAGGAGTTCTGATCAGAGTTCTGAGTAGTTCCAAAAGAGTTCCAACGATAATCTCAATGAAATTATTCGATCCGATCGAAAATGAAAAAAGCAACGCGGATATCTCGATTCGGAAAACGGAGTGATTTTTTTTTACAAGTTCTAGGAGTTATGAAAACAAAGTGATTCTTTGTTTACGAGTTCTAGGAGTTCTGATCAAAGTTCTGAGTAGTTCCGAAAGAGTTCCAACGATAATCCCAATGAAATTATTCGATCCGATCGAAAATAAAAAAAGCAACGCGGATATCTCGATTCGGAAAACGGAGTGATTTTTTTTCTACAAGTTCTAGGAGTTCTGATCAGAGTTCTGAGTAGTTCCAAAAGAGTTCCAACGATAATCTCAATGAAATTATTCGATCCGATCGAAAATGAAAAAAGCAACGCGGATATCTCGATTCGGAAAACGGAGTGATTTTTTTTTACAAGTTCTAGGAGTTATGAAAACAAAGTGATTCTTTGTTTACGAGTTCTAGGAGTTCTGATCAGAGTTCTGAGTAGTTCCGAAAGAGTTCCAACGATAATCCCAATGAAATTATTCGATCCGATCGAAAATAAAAAAAGCAACGCGGATATCTCGATTCGGAAAACGGAGTGATTTTTTTTCTACAAGTTCTAGGAGTTCTGATCAGAGTTCTGAGTAGTTCCAAAAGAGTTCCAACGATAATCTCAATGAAATTATTCGATCCGATCGAAAATGAAAAAAGCAACGCGGATATCTCGATTCGGAAAACGGAGTGATTTTTTTGTACAAGTTCTAGGAGTTCTGATCAGAGTTCTGAGTAGTTCCAAAAGAGTTCCAACGATAATCTCAATGAAATTATTCGATCCGATCGAAAATGAAAAAAGCAACGCGGATATCTCGATTCGGAAAACGGAGTGATTTTTTTTTACAAGTTCTAGGAGTTATGAAAACAAAGTGATTCTTTGTTTACGAGTTCTAGGAGTTCCGATCAGAGTTCTGAGTAGTTCCGAAAGAGTTCCAACGATAATCCCAATGAAATTATTCGATCCGATCGAAAATAAAAAAAGCAACGCGGATATCTCGATTCGGAAAACGGAGTGATTTTTTTTCTACAAGTTCTAGGAGTTCTGATCAGAGTTCTGAGTAGTTCCAAAAGAGTTCCAACGATAATCTCAATGAAATTATTCGATCCGATCGAAAATGAAAAAAGCAACGCGGATATCTCGATTCGGAAAACGGAGTGATTTTTTTTTACAAGTTCTAGGAGTTCTGAAAACAAAGTGATTTTTTGTTTACGAGTTCTAGGAGTTCTGATCAGAGTTCTGAGTAGTTCCGAAAGAGTTCCAACGATAATCCCAATGAAATTATTCGATCCGATCGAAAATAAAAAAAGCAACGCGGATATCTCGATTCGGAAAACGGAGTGATTTTTTTTCTACAAGTTCTAGGAGTTCTGATCAGAGTTCTGAGTAGTTCCAAAAGAGTTCCAACGATAATCTCAATGAAATTATTCGATCCGATCGAAAATGAAAAAAGCAACGCGGATATCTCGATTCGGAAAACGGAGTGATTTTTTTGTACAAGTTCTAGGAGTTCTGATCAGAGTTCTGAGTGGTTCCAAAAGAGTTCCAACGATAATCTCAATGAAATTATTCGATCCGATCGAAAATGAAAAAAGCAACGCGGATATCTCGATTCGGAAAACGGAGTGATTTTTTTTCTACAAGTTCTAGGAGTTCTGATCAGAGTTCTGAGTAGTTCCAAAAGAGTTCCAACGATAATCTCAATGAAATTATTCGATCCGATCGAAAATGAAAAAAGCAACGCGGATATCTCGATTCGGAAAACGGAGTGATTTTTTTGTACAAGTTCTAGGAGTTCTGATCAGAGTTTTGAGTAGTTCCAAAAGAGTTCCAACGATAATCTCAATGAAATTACTCGATCCGATCGAAAATGAAAATAGCAACGCGGATATCTCGATTCGGAAAACGGAGTGATTTTTTTTTACAAGTTCTAGGAGTTATGAAAACAAAGTGATTCTTTGTTTACGAGTTCTAGGAGTTCTGATCAGAGTTCTGAGTAGTTCCGAAAGAGTTCCAACGATAATCCCAATGAAATTATTCGATCCGATCGAAAATAAAAAAAGCAACGCGGATATCTCGATTCGGAAAACGGAGTGATTTTTTTCTACAAGTTCTAGGAGTTCTGATCAGAGTTCTGAGTAGTTGCAAAAGAGTTCCAACGATAATCTCAATGAAATTATTCGATCCGATCGAAAATGAAAAAAGCAACGCGGATATCTCGATTCGGAAAACGGAGTGATTTTTTTTTACAAGTTCTAGGAGTTATGAAAACAAAGTGATTCTTTGTTTACGAGTTCTAGGAGTTCTGATCAGAGTTCTGAGTAGTTCCGAAAGAGTTCCAACGATAATCCCAATGAAATTATTCGATCCGATCGAAAATAAAAAAAGCAACGCGGATATCTCGATTCGGAAAACGGAGTGATTTTTTTTCTACAAGTTCTAGGAGTTCTGATCAGAGTTCTGAGTAGTTCCAAAAGAGTTCCAACGATAATCTCAATGAAATTATTCGATCCGATCGAAAATGAGAAAAGCAACGCGGATATCTCGATTCGGAAAACGGAGTGATTTTTTTGTACAAGTTCTGGGAGTTCTGATCAGAGTTCTGAGTAGTTCCAAAAGAGTTCCAACGATAATCTCAATGAAATTGTTCGATCCGATCGAAAATGAAAAAAGCAACGCGGATATCTCGATTCGGAAAACGCAGTGATTTTTTTTCTACAAGTTCTAGGAGTTCTGATCAGAGTTCTGAGTAGTTCCAAAAGAGTTCCAACGATAATCTCGATGAAATTATTCGATCCGATCGAAAATGAAAAAAGCAACGCGGATATCTCGATTCGGAAAACGGAGTGATTTTTTTGTACAAGTTCTAGGAGTTCTGATCAGAGTTCTGAGTAGTTCCAAAAGAGTTCCAACGATAATCTCAATGAAATTATTCGATCCGATCGAAAATGAAAAAAGCAACGCGGATATATCGATTCGGAAAACGGAGTGATTTTTTTTTACAAGTTCTAGGAGTTATGAAAACAAAGTGATTCTTTGTTTACGAGTTCTAGGAGTTCCGATCAGAGTTCTGAGTAGTTCCAAAAGAGTTCCAACGATAATCTCAATGAAATTATTCGATCCGATCGAAAATGAAAAAAGCAACGCGGATATCTCGATTCGGAAAACGGAGTGATTTTTTTTTACAAGTTCTAGGAGTTATGAAAACAAAGTGATTCTTTGTTTACGAGTTCTAGGAGTTCTGATCAGAGTTCTGAGTAGTTCCGAAAGAGTTCCAACGATAATCCCAATGAAATTATTCGATCCGATCGAAAATAAAAAAAGCAACGCGGATATCTCGATTCGGAAAACGGAGTGATTTTTTTTCTACAAGTTCTAGGAGTTCTGATCAGAGTTCTGAGTAGTTCCAAAAGAGTTCCAACGATAATCTCAATGAAATTATTCGATCCGATCGAAAATGAAAAAAGCAACGCGGATATCTCGATTCGGAAAACGGAGTGATTTTTTTTTACAAGTTCTAGGAGTTATGAAAACAAAGTGATTCTTTGTTTACGAGTTCTAGGAGTTCTGATCAGAGTTCTGAGTAGTTCCGAAAGAGTTCCAACGATAATCCCAATGAAATTATTCGATCCGATCGAAAATAAAAAAAGCAACGCGGATATCTCGATTCGGAAAACGGAGTGATTTTTTTTCTACAAGTTCTAGGAGTTCTGATCAGAGTTCTAAGTAGTTCCAAAAGAGTTCCAACGATAATCTCAATGAAATTATTCGATCCGATCGAAAATGAAAAAAGCAACGCGGATATCTCGATTCGGAAAACGGAGTGATTTTTTTGTACAAGTTCTGGGAGTTCTGATCAGAGTTCTGAGTAGTTCCAAAAGAGTTCCAACGATAATCTCAATGAAATTATTCGATCCGATCGAAAATGAAAAAAGCAACGCGGATATCTCGATTCGGAAAACGGAGTAATTTTTTTTCTACAAGTTCTAGGAGTTCTGATCAGAGTTCTGAGTAGTTCCAAAAGAGTTCCAACGATAATCTCGATGAAATTATTCGATCCGATCGAAAATGAAAAAAGCAACGCGGATATCTCGATTCGGAAAACGGAGTGATTTTTTTGTACAAGTTCTAGGAGTTCTGATCAGAGTTCTGAGTAGTTCCAAAAGAGTTCCAACGATAATCTCAATGAAATTATTCGATCCGATCGAAAATGAAAAAAGCAACGCGGATATCTCGATTCGGAAAACGGAGTGATTTTTTTTTACAAGTTCTAGGAGTTATGAAAACAAAGTGATTCTTTGTTTACGAGTTCTAGGAGTTCTGATCAGAGTTCTGAGTAGTTCCGAAAGAGTTCCAACGATAATCCCAATGAAATTATTCGATCCGATCGAAAATAAAAAAAGCAACGCGGATATCTCGATTCGGAAAACGGAGTGATTTTTTTTCTACAAGTTCTAGGAGTTCTGATCAGAGTTCTGAGTAGTTCCAAAAGAGTTCCAACGATAATCTCAATGAAATTATTCGATCCGATCGAAAATGAAAAAAGCAACGCGGATATCTCGATTCGGAAAACGGAGTGATTTTTTTGTATAAGTTCTGGGAGTTCTGATCAGAGTTCTGAGTAGTTCCAAAAGAGGTCCAACGATAATCTCAATGAAATTATTCGATCCGATCGAAAATGAAAAAAGCAACGCGGATATCTCGATTCGGAAAACGGAGTGATTTTTTTTCTACAAGTTCTAGGAGTTCTGATCAGAGTTCTGAGTAGTTCCAAAAGAGTTCCAACGATAATCTCAATGAAATTATTCGATCCGATCGAAAATGAAAAAAGCAACGCGGATATCTCGATTCGGAAAACGGAGTGATTTTTTTGTACAAGTTCTAGGAGTTCTGATCAGAGTTCTGAGTAGTTCCAAAAGAGTTCCAACGATAATCTCAATGAAATTATTCGATCCGATCGAAAATGAAAAAAGCAACGCGGATATCTCGATTCGGAAAACGGAGTGATTTTTTTTTACAAGTTCTAGGAGTTATGAAAACAAAGTGATTCTTTGTTTACGAGTTCTAGGAGTTCCGATCAGAGTTCTGAGTAGTTCCGAAAGAGTTCCAACGATAATCCCAATGAAATTATTCGATCCGATCGAAAATAAAAAAAGCAACGCGGATATCTCGATTCGGAAAACGGAGTGATTTTTTTTCTACAAGTTCTAGGAGTTCTGATCAGAGTTCTGAGTAGTTCCAAAAGAGTTCCAACGATAATCTCAATGAAATTATTCGATCCGATCGAAAATGAAAAAAGCAACGCGGATATCTCGATTCGGAAAACGGAGTGATTTTTTTTTACAAGTTCTAGGAGTTCTGAAAACAAAGTGATTTTTTGTTTACGAGTTCTAGGAGTTCTGATCAGAGTTCTGAGTAGTTCCGAAAGAGTTCCAACGATAATCCCAATGAAATTATTCGATCCGATCGAAAATAAAAAATGCAACGCGGATATCTCGATTCGGAAAACGGAGTGATTTTTTTTCTACAAGTTCTAGGAGTTCTGATCAGAGTTCTGAGTAGTTCCAGAAGAGTTCCAACGATAATCTCAATGAAATTATTCGATCCGATCGAAAATGAAAAAAGCAACGCGGATATCTCGATTCGGAAAACGGAGTGATTTTTTTGTACAAGTTCTAGGAGTTCTGATCAGAGTTCTGAGTAGTTCCAAAAGAGTTCCAACGATAATCTCAATGAAATTATTCGATCCGATCGAAAATGAAAAAAGCAACGCGGATATCTCGATTCGGAAAACGGAGTGATGTTTTTTTACAAGTTCTAGGAGTTATGAAAACAAAGTGATTCTTTGTTTACGAGTTCTAGGAGTTCCGATCAGAGTTCTGAGTAGTTCCGAAAGAGTTCCAACGATAATCCCAATGAAATTATTCGATCCGATCGAAAATAAAAAAAGCAACGCGGATATCTCGATTCGGAAAACGGAGTGATTTTTTTTCTACAAGTTCTAGGAGTTCTGATCAGAGTTCTGAGTAGTTCCAAAAGAGTTCCAACGATAATCTCAATGAAATTATTCGATCCGATCGAAAATGAAAAAAGCACCGCGGATATCTCGATTCGGAAAACGGAGTGATTTTTTTTTACAAGTTCTAGGAGTTCTGAAAACAAAGTGATTTTTTGTTTACGAGTTCTAGGAGTTCTGATCAGAGTTCTGAGTAGTTCCGAAAGAGTTCCAACGATAATCCCAATGAAATTATTCGATCCGATCGAAAATAAAAAATGCAACGCGGATATCTCGATTCGGAAAACGGAGTGATTTTTTTTCTACAAGTTCTAGGAGTTCTGATCAGAGTTCTGAGTAGTTCCAGAAGAGTTCCAACGATAATCTCAATGAAATTATTCGATCCGATCGAAAATGAAAAAAGCAACGCGGATATCTCGATTCGGAAAACGGAGTGATTTTTTTGTACAAGTTCTAGGAGTTCTGATCAGAGTTCTGAGTGGTTCCAAAAGAGTTCCAACGATAATCTCAATGAAATTATTCGATCCGATCGAAAATGAAAAAAGCAACGCGGATATCTCGATTCGGAAAACGGAGTGATTTTTTTTCTACAAGTTCTAGGAGTTATGAAAACAAAGTGATTCTTTGTTTACGAGTTCTAGGAGTTCTGATCAGAGTTCTGAGTAGTTCCGAAAGAGTTCCAACGATAATCCCAATGAAATTATTCGATCCGATCGAAAATGAAAAAAGCAACGCGGATATCTCGATTCGGAAAACGGAGTGATTTTTTTTCTACAAGTTCTAGGAGTTATGAAAACAAAGTGATTCTTTGTTTACGAGTTCTAGGAGTTCTGATCAGAGTTCTGAGTAGTTCCGAAAGAGTTCCAACGATAATCCCAATGAAATTATTCGATCCGATCGAAAATAAAAAAAGCAACGCGGATATCTCGATTCGGAAAACGGAGTGATTTTTTTTTACAAGTTCTAGGAGTTATGAAAACAAAGTGATTCTTTGTTTACGAGTTCTAGGAGTTCCGATCAGAGTTCTGAGTAGTTCCGAAAGAGTTCCAACGATAATCCCAATGAAATTATTCGATCCGATCGAAAATAAAAAAAGCAACGCGGATATCTCGATTCGGAAAACGGAGTGATTTTTTTTCTACAAGTTCTAGGAGTTCTGATCAGAGTTCTGAGTAGTTCCAAAAGAGTTCCAACGATAATCTCAATGAAATTATTCGATCCGATCGAAAATGAAAAAAGCAACGCGGATATCTCGATTCGGAAAACGGAGTGATTTTTTTTTACAAGTTCTAGGAGTTCTGAAAACAAAGTGATTTTTTGTTTACGAGTTCTAGGAGTTCTGATCAGAGTTCTGAGTAGTTCCGAAAGAGTTCCAACGATAATCCCAATGAAATTATTCGATCCGATCGAAAATAAAAAAAGCAACGCGGATATCTCGATTCGGAAAACGGAGTGATTTTTTTTCTACAAGTTCTAGGAGTTCTGATCAGAGTTCTGAGTAGTTCCAAAAGAGTTCCAACGATAATCTCAATGAAATTATTCGATCCGATCGAAAATGAAAAAAGCAACGCGGATATCTCGATTCGGAAAACGGAGTGATTTTTTTGTACAAGTTCTAGGAGTTCTGATCAGAGTTCTGAGTGGTTCCAAAAGAGTTCCAACGATAATCTCAATGAAATTATTCGATCCGATCGAAAATGAAAAAAGCAACGCGGATATCTCGATTCGGAAAACGGAGTGATTTTTTTTCTACAAGTTCTAGGAGTTCTGATCAGAGTTCTGAGTAGTTCCAAAAGAGTTCCAACGATAATCTCAATGAAATTATTCGATCCGATCGAAAATGAAAAAAGCAACGCGGATATCTCGATTCGGAAAACGGAGTGATTTTTTTGTACAAGTTCTAGGAGTTCTGATCAGAGTTTTGAGTAGTTCCAAAAGAGTTCCAACGATAATCTCAATGAAATTACTCGATCCGATCGAAAATGAAAATAGCAACGCGGATATCTCGATTCGGAAAACGGAGTGATTTTTTTTTACAAGTTCTAGGAGTTATGAAAACAAAGTGATTCTTTGTTTACGAGTTCTAGGAGTTCTGATCAGAGTTCTGAGTAGTTCCGAAAGAGTTCCAACGATAATCCCAATGAAATTATTCGATCCGATCGAAAATAAAAAAAGCAACGCGGATATCTCGATTCGGAAAACGGAGTGATTTTTTTTCTACAAGTTCTAGGAGTTCTGATCAGAGTTCTGAGTAGTTGCAAAAGAGTTCCAACGATAATCTCAATGAAATTATTCGATCCGATCGAAAATGAAAAAAGCAACGCGGATATCTCGATTCGGAAAACGGAGTGATTTTTTTTTACAAGTTCTAGGAGTTATGAAAACAAAGTGATTCTTTGTTTACGAGTTCTAGGAGTTCTGATCAGAGTTCTGAGTAGTTCCGAAAGAGTTCCAACGATAATCCCAATGAAATTATTCGATCCGATCGAAAATAAAAAAAGCAACGCGGATATCTCGATTCGGAAAACGGAGTGATTTTTTTTCTACAAGTTCTAGGAGTTCTGATCAGAGTTCTGAGTAGTTCCAAAAGAGTTCCAACGATAATCTCAATGAAATTATTCGATCCGATCGAAAATGAGAAAAGCAACGCGGATATCTCGATTCGGAAAACGGAGTGATTTTTTTGTACAAGTTCTGGGAGTTCTGATCAGAGTTCTGAGTAGTTCCAAAAGAGTTCCAACGATAATCTCAATGAAATTGTTCGATCCGATCGAAAATGAAAAAAGCAACGCGGATATCTCGATTCGGAAAACGCAGTGATTTTTTTTCTACAAGTTCTAGGAGTTCTGATCAGAGTTCTGAGTAGTTCCAAAAGAGTTCCAACGATAATCTCGATGAAATTATTCGATCCGATCGAAAATGAAAAAAGCAACGCGGATATCTCGATTCGGAAAACGGAGTGATTTTTTTGTACAAGTTCTAGGAGTTCTGATCAGAGTTCTGAGTAGTTCCAAAAGAGTTCCAACGATAATCTCAATGAAATTATTCGATCCGATCGAAAATGAAAAAAGCAACGCGGATATATCGATTCGGAAAACGGAGTGATTTTTTTTTACAAGTTCTAGGAGTTATGAAAACAAAGTGATTCTTTGTTTACGAGTTCTAGGAGTTCCGATCAGAGTTCTGAGTAGTTCCAAAAGAGTTCCAACGATAATCTCAATGAAATTATTCGATCCGATCGAAAATGAAAAAAGCAACGCGGATATCTCGATTCGGAAAACGGAGTGATTTTTTTTTACAAGTTCTAGGAGTTATGAAAACAAAGTGATTCTTTGTTTACGAGTTCTAGGAGTTCTGATCAGAGTTCTGAGTAGTTCCGAAAGAGTTCCAACGATAATCCCAATGAAATTATTCGATCCGATCGAAAATAAAAAAAGCAACGCGGATATCTCGATTCGGAAAACGGAGTGATTTTTTTTCTACAAGTTCTAGGAGTTCTGATCAGAGTTCTGAGTAGTTCCAAAAGAGTTCCAACGATAATCTCAATGAAATTATTCGATCCGATCGAAAATGAAAAAAGCAACGCGGATATCTCGATTCGGAAAACGGAGTGATTTTTTTTTACAAGTTCTAGGAGTTATGAAAACAAAGTGATTCTTTGTTTACGAGTTCTAGGAGTTCTGATCAGAGTTCTGAGTAGTTCCGAAAGAGTTCCAACGATAATCCCAATGAAATTATTCGATCCGATCGAAAATAAAAAAAGCAACGCGGATATCTCGATTCGGAAAACGGAGTGATTTTTTTTCTACAAGTTCTAGGAGTTCTGATCAGAGTTCTAAGTAGTTCCAAAAGAGTTCCAACGATAATCTCAATGAAATTATTCGATCCGATCGAAAATGAAAAAAGCAACGCGGATATCTCGATTCGGAAAACGGAGTGATTTTTTTGTACAAGTTCTGGGAGTTCTGATCAGAGTTCTGAGTAGTTCCAAAAGAGTTCCAACGATAATCTCAATGAAATTATTCGATCCGATCGAAAATGAAAAAAGCAACGCGTATATCTCGATTCGGAAAACGGAGTGATTTTTTTTCTACAAGTTCTAGGAGTTCTGATCAGAGTTCTGAGTAGTTCCAAAAGAGTTCCAACGATAATCTCAATGAAATTATTCGATCCGATCGAAAATGAAAAAAGCAACGCGGATATCTCGATTCGGAAAACGGAGTGATTTTTTTGTACAAGTTCTAGGAGTTCTGATCAGAGTTCTGAGTAGTTCCAAAAGAGTTCCAACGATAATCTCAATGAAATTATTCGATCCGATCGAAAATGAAAAAAGCAACGCGGATATCTCGATTCGGAAAACGGAGTGATTTTTTTTTACAAGTTCTAGGAGTTATGAAAACAAAGTGATTCTTTGTTTACGAGTTCTAGGAGTTCTGATCAGAGTTCTGAGTAGTTCCGAAAGAGTTCCAACGATAATCCCAATGAAATTATTCGATCCGATCGAAAATAAAAAAAGCAACGCGGATATCTCGATTCGGAAAACGGAGTGATTTTTTTTCTACAAGTTCTAGGAGTTCTGATCAGAGTTCTGAGTAGTTCCAAAAGAGTTCCAACGATAATCTCAATGAAATTATTCGATCCGATCGAAAATGAAAAAAGCAACGCGGATATCTCGATTCGGAAAACGGAGTGATTTTTTTGTACAAGTTCTGGGAGTTCTGATCAGAGTTCTGAGTAGTTCCAAAAGAGGTCCAACGATAATCTCAATGAAATTATTCGATCCGATCGAAAATGAAAAAAGCAACGCGGATATCTCGATTCGGAAAACGGAGTGATTTTTTTTCTACAAGTTCTAGGAGTTCTGATCAGAGTTCTGAGTAGTTCCAAAAGAGTTCCAACGATAATCTCAATGAAATTATTCGATCCGATCGAAAATGAAAAAAGCAACGCGGATATCTCGATTCGGAAAACGGAGTGATTTTTTTGTACAAGTTCTAGGAGTTCTGATCAGAGTTCTGAGTAGTTCCAAAAGAGTTCCAACGATAATCTCAATGAAATTATTCGATCCGATCGAAAATGAAAAAAGCAACGCGGATATCTCGATTCGGAAAACGGAGTGATTTTTTTTTACAAGTTCTAGGAGTTATGAAAACAAAGTGATTCTTTGTTTACGAGTTCTAGGAGTTCCGATCAGAGTTCTGAGTAGTTCCGAAAGAGTTCCAACGATAATCCCAATGAAATTATTCGATCCGATCGAAAATAAAAAAAGCAACGCGGATATCTCGATTCGGAAAACGGAGTGATTTTTTTTCTACAAGTTCTAGGAGTTCTGATCAGAGTTCTGAGTAGTTCCAAAAGAGTTCCAACGATAATCTCAATGAAATTATTCGATCCGATCGAAAATGAAAAAAGCAACGCGGATATCTCGATTCGGAAAACGGAGTGATTTTTTTTTACAAGTTCTAGGAGTTCTGAAAACAAAGTGATTTTTTGTTTACGAGTTCTAGGAGTTCTGATCAGAGTTCTGAGTAGTTCCGAAAGAGTTCCAACGATAATCCCAATGAAATTATTCGATCCGATCGAAAATAAAAAATGCAACGCGGATATCTCGATTCGGAAAACGGAGTGATTTTTTTTCTACAAGTTCTAGGAGTTCTGATCAGAGTTCTGAGTAGTTCCAGAAGAGTTCCAACGATAATCTCAATGAAATTATTCGATCCGATCGAAAATGAAAAAAGCAACGCGGATATCTCGATTCGGAAAACGGAGTGATTTTTTTGTACAAGTTCTAGGAGTTCTGATCAGAGTTCTGAGTGGTTCCAAAAGAGTTCCAACGATAATCTCAATGAAATTATTCGATCCGATCGAAAATGAAAAAAGCAACGCGGATATCTCGATTCGGAAAACGGAGTGATTTTTTTTCTACAAGTTCTAGGAGTTATGAAAACAAAGTGATTCTTTGTTTACGAGTTCTAGGAGTTCTGATCAGAGTTCTGAGTAGTTCCGAAAGAGTTCCAACGATAATCCCAATGAAATTATTCGATCCGATCGAAAATAAAAAAAGCAACGCGGATATCTCG
The DNA here is from genome assembly GCA_963992785.1 of Tenthredo livida. Classification (NCBI taxonomy): domain Eukaryota; kingdom Metazoa; phylum Arthropoda; class Insecta; order Hymenoptera; family Tenthredinidae; genus Tenthredo; species Tenthredo livida. Next base: position 10,730,728 of record OZ023065.1, on the reverse strand, counting down.
ATTCGGAAAACGGAGTGATTTTTTTTCTACAAGTTCTAGGAGTTCTGATCAGAGTTCTGAGTAGTTCCAAAAGAGTTCCAACGATAATCTCAATGAAATTATTCGATCCGATCGAAAATGAAAAAAGCAACGCGGATATCTCGATTCGGAAAACGGAGTGATTTTTTTTTACAAGTTCTAGGAGTTATGAAAACAAAGTGATTCTTTGTTTACGAGTTCTAGGAGTTCTGATCAGAGTTCTGAGTAGTTCCGAAAGAGTTCCAACGATAATCCCAATGAAATTATTCGATCCGATCGAAAATAAAAAAAGCAACGCGGATATCTCGATTCGGAAAACGGAGTGATTTTTTTTCTACAAGTTCTAGGAGTTCTGATCAGAGTTCTAAGTAGTTCCAAAAGAGTTCCAACGATAATCTCAATGAAATTATTCGATCCGATCGAAAATGAAAAAAGCAACGCGGATATCTCGATTCGGAAAACGGAGTGATTTTTTTGTACAAGTTCTGGGAGTTCTGATCAGAGTTCTGAGTAGTTCCAAAAGAGTTCCAACGATAATCTCAATGAAATTATTCGATCCGATCGAAAATGAAAAAAGCAACGCGGATATCTCGATTCGGAAAACGGAGTGATTTTTTTTCTACAAGTTCTAGGAGTTCTGATCAGAGTTCTGAGTAGTTCCAAAAGAGTTCCAACGATAATCTCAATGAAATTATTCGATCCGATCGAAAATGAAAAAAGCAACGCGGATATCTCGATTCGGAAAACGGAGTGATTTTTTTGTACAAGTTCTAGGAGTTCTGATCAGAGTTCTGAGTAGTTCCAAAAGAGTTCCAACGATAATCTCAATGAAATTATTCGATCCGATCGAAAATGAAAAAAGCAACGCGGATATCTCGATTCGGAAAACGGAGTGATTTTTTTTTACAAGTTCTAGGAGTTATGAAAACAAAGTGATTCTTTGTTTACGAGTTCTAGGAGTTCTGATCAGAGTTCTGAGTAGTTCCGAAAGAGTTCCAACGATAATCCCAATGAAATTATTCGATCCGATCGAAAATAAAAAAAGCAACGCGGATATCTCGATTCGGAAAACGGAGTGATTTTTTTTCTACAAGTTCTAGGAGTTCTGATCAGAGTTCTGAGTAGTTCCAAAAGAGTTCCAACGATAATCTCAATGAAATTATTCGATCCGATCGAAAATGAAAAAAGCAACGCGGATATCTCGATTCGGAAAACGGAGTGATTTTTTTGTACAAGTTCTGGGAGTTCTGATCAGAGTTCTGAGTAGTTCCAAAAGAGGTCCAACGATAATCTCAATGAAATTATTCGATCCGATCGAAAATGAAAAAAGCAACGCGGATATCTCGATTCGGAAAACGGAGTGATTTTTTTTCTACAAGTTCTAGGAGTTCTGATCAGAGTTCTGAGTAGTTCCAAAAGAGTTCCAACGATAATCTCAATGAAATTATTCGATCCGATCGAAAATGAAAAAAGCAACGCGGATATCTCGATTCGGAAAACGGAGTGATTTTTTTGTACAAGTTCTAGGAGTTCTGATCAGAGTTCTGAGTAGTTCCAAAAGAGTTCCAACGATAATCTCAATGAAATTATTCGATCCGATCGAAAATGAAAAAAGCAACGCGGATATCTCGATTCGGAAAACGGAGTGATTTTTTTTTACAAGTTCTAGGAGTTATGAAAACAAAGTGATTCTTTGTTGACGAGTTCTAGGAGTTCCGATCAGAGTTCTGAGTAGTTCCGAAAGAGTTCCAACGATAATCCCAATGAAATTATTCGATCCGATCGAAAATAAAAAAAGCAACGCGGATATCTCGATTCGGAAAACGGAGTGATTTTTTTTCTACAAGTTCTAGGAGTTCTGATCAGAGTTCTGAGTAGTTCCAAAAGAGTTCCAACGATAATCGCAATGAAATTATTCGATCCGATCGAAAATGAAAAAAGCAACGCGGATATCTCGATTCGGAAAACGGAGTGATTTTTTTTTACAAGTTCTAGGAGTTCTGAAAACAAAGTGATTTTTTGTTTACGAGTTCTAGGAGTTCTGATCAGAGTTCTGAGTAGTTCCGAAAGAGTTCCAACGATAATCCCAATGAAATTATTCGATCCGATCGAAAATAAAAAATGCAACGCGGATATCTCGATTCGGAAAACGGAGTGATTTTTTTTCTACAAGTTCTAGGAGTTCTGATCAGAGTTCTGAGTAGTTCCAGAAGAGTTCCAACGATAATCTCAATGAAATTATTCGATCCGATCGAAAATGAAAAAAGCAACGCGGATATCTCGATTCGGAAAACGGAGTGATTTTTTTGTACAAGTTCTAGGAGTTCTGATCAGAGTTCTGAGTGGTTCCAAAAGAGTTCCAACGATAATCTCAATGAAATTATTCGATCCGATCGAAAATGAAAAAAGCAACGCGGATATCTCGATTCGGAAAACGGAGTGATTTTTTTTCTACAAGTTCTAGGAGTTCTGATCAGAGTTCTGAGTAGTTCCAAAAGAGTTCCAACGATAATCTCAATGAAATTATTCGATCCGATCGAAAATGAAAAAAGCAACGCGGATATCTCGATTCGGAAAACGGAGTGATTTTTTTGTACAAGTTCTAGGAGTTCTGATCAGAGTTTTGAGTAGTTCCAAAAGAGTTCCAACGATAATCTCAATGAAATTATTCGATCCGATCGAAAATGAAAATAGCAACGCGGATATCTCGATTCGGAAAACGGAGTGATTTTTTTTTACAAGTTCTAGGAGTTATGAAAACAAAGTGATTCTTTGTTTACGAGTTCTAGGAGTTCTGATCAGAGTTCTGAGTAGTTCCGAAAGAGTTCCAACGATAATCCCAATGAAATTATTCGATCCGATCGAAAATAAAAAAAGCAACGCGGATATCTCGATTCGGAAAACGGAGTGATTTTTTTTCTACAAGTTCTAGGAGTTCTGATCAGAGTTCTGAGTAGTTGCAAAAGAGTTCCAACGATAATCTCAATGAAATTATTCGATCCGATCGAAAATGAAAAAAGCAACGCGGATATCTCGATTCGGAAAACGGAGTGATTTTTTTTTACAAGTTCTAGGAGTTATGAAAACAAAGTGATTCTTTGTTTACGAGTTCTAGGAGTTCTGATCAGAGTTCTGAGTAGTTCCGAAAGAGTTCCAACGATAATCCCAATGAAATTATTCGATCCGATCGAAAATAAAAAAAGCAACGCGGATATCTCGATTCGGAAAACGGAGTGATTTTTTTTCTACAAGTTCTAGGAGTTCTGATCAGAGTTCTGAGTAGTTCCAAAAGAGTTCCAACGATAATCTCAATGATATTATTCGATCCGATCGAAAATGAGAAAAGCAACGCGGATATCTCGATTCGGAAAACGGAGTGATTTTTTTGTACAAGTTCTGGGAGTTCTGATCAGAGTTCTGAGTAGTTCCAAAAGAGTTCCAACGATAATCTCAATGAAATTGTTCGATCCGATCGAAAATGAAAAAAGCAACGCGGATATCTCGATTCGGAAAACGCAGTGATTTTTTTTCTACAAGTTCTAGGAGTTCTGATCAGAGTTCTGAGTAGTTCCAAAAGAGTTCCAACGATAATCTCGATGAAATTATTCGATCCGATCGAAAATGAAAAAAGCAACGCGGATATCTCGATTCGGAAAACGGAGTGATTTTTTTGTACAAGTTCTAGGAGTTCTGATCAGAGTTCTGAGTAGTTCCAAAAGAGTTCCAACGATAATCTCAATGAAATTATTCGATCCGATCGAAAATGAAAAAAGCAACGCGGATATATCGATTCGGAAAACGGAGTGATTTTTTTTTACAAGTTCTAGGAGTTATGAAAACAAAGTGATTCTTTGTTTACGAGTTCTAGGAGTTCCGATCAGAGTTCTGAGTAGTTCCAAAAGAGTTCCAACGATAATCTCAATGAAATTATTCGATCCGATCGAAAATGAAAAAAGCAACGCGGATATCTCGATTCGGAAAACGGAGTGATTTTTTTTTACAAGTTCTAGGAGTTATGAAAACAAAGTGATTCTTTGTTTACGAGTTCTAGGAGTTCTGATCAGAGTTCTGAGTAGTTCCGAAAGAGTTCCAACGATAATCCCAATGAAATTATTCGATCCGATCGAAAATAAAAAAAGCAACGCGGATATCTCGATTCGGAAAACGGAGTGATTTTTTTTCTACAAGTTCTAGGAGTTCTGATCAGAGTTCTGAGTAGTTCCAAAAGAGTTCCAACGATAATCTCAATGAAATTATTCGATCCGATCGAAAATGAAAAAAGCAACGCGGATATATCGATTCGGAAAACGGAGTGATTTTTTTTTACAAGTTCTAGGAGTTATGAAAACAAAGTGATTCTTTGTTTACGAGTTCTAGGAGTTCCGATCAGAGTTCTGAGTAGTTCCAAAAGAGTTCCAACGATAATCTCAATGAAATTATTCGATCCGATCGAAAATGAAAAAAGCAACGCGGATATCTCGATTCGGAAAACGGAGTGATTTTTTTTTACAAGTTCTAGGAGTTATGAAAACAAAGTGATTCTTTGTTTACGAGTTCTAGGAGTTCTGATCAGAGTTCTGAGTAGTTCCGAAAGAGTTCCAACGATAATCCCAATGAAATTATTCGATCCGATCGAAAATAAAAAAAGCAACGCGGATATCTCGATTCGGAAAACGGAGTGATTTTTTTTCTACAAGTTCTAGGAGTTCTGATCAGAGTTCTGAGTAGTTCCAAAAGTGTTCCAACGATAATCTCAATGAAATTATTCGATCCGATCGAAAATGAAAAAAGCAACGCGGATATCTCGATTCGGAAAACGGAGTGATTTTTTTTCTACAAGTTCTAGGAGTTCTGATCAGAGTTCTAAGTAGTTCCAAAAGAGTTCCAACGATAATCTCAATGAAATTATTCGATCCGATCGAAAATGAAAAAAGCAACGCGGATATCTCGATTCGGAAAACGGAGTGATTTTTTTGTACAAGTTCTGGGAGTTCTGATCAGAGTTCTGAGTAGTTCCAAAAGAGTTCCAACGATAATCTCAATGAAATTATTCGATCCGATCGAAAATGAAAAAAGCAACGCGGATATCTCGATTCGGAAAACGGAGTGATTTTTTTTCTACAAGTTCTAGGAGTTCTGATCAGAGTTCTGAGTAGTTCCAAAAGAGTTCCAACGATAATCTCAATGAAATTATTCGATCCGATCGAAAATGAAAAAAGCAACGCGGATATCTCGATTCGGAAAACGGAGTGATTTTTTTGTACAAGTTCTAGGAGTTCTGATCAGAGTTCTGAGTAGTTCCAAAAGAGTTCCAACGATAATCTCAATGAAATTATTCGATCCGATCGAAAATGAAAAAAGCAACGCGGATATCTCGATTCGGAAAACGGAGTGATTTTTTTTTACAAGTTCTAGGAGTTATGAAAACAAAGTGATTCTTTGTTTACGAGTTCTAGGAGTTCTGATCAGAGTTCTGAGTAGTTCCGAAAGAGTTCCAACGATAATCCCAATGAAATTATTCGATCCGATCGAAAATAAAAAAAGCAACGCGGATATCTCGATTCGGAAAACGGAGTGATTTTTTTTCTACAAGTTCTAGGAGTTCTGATCAGAGTTCTGAGTAGTTCCAAAAGAGTTCCAACGATAATCTCAATGAAATTATTCGATCCGATCGAAAATGAAAAAAGCAACGCGGATATCTCGATTCGGAAAACGGAGTGATTTTTTTGTACAAGTTCTGGGAGTTCTGATCAGAGTTCTGAGTAGTTCCAAAAGAGGTCCAACGATAATCTCAATGAAATTATTCGATCCGATCGAAAATGAAAAAAGCAACGCGGATATCTCGATTCGGAAAACGGAGTGATTTTTTTTCTACAAGTTCTAGGAGTTCTGATCAGAGTTCTGAGTAGTTCCAAAAGAGTTCCAACGATAATCTCAATGAAATTATTCGATCCGATCGAAAATGAAAAACGCAACGCGGATATCTCGATTCGGAAAACGGAGTGATTTTTTTGTACAAGTTCTAGGAGTTCTGATCAGAGTTCTGAGTAGTTCCAAAAGAGTTCCAACGATAATCTCAATGAAATTATTCGATCCGATCGAAAATGAAAAAAGCAACGCGGATATCTCGATTCGGAAAACGGAGTGATTTTTTTTTACAAGTTCTAGGAGTTATGAAAACAAAGTGATTCTTTGTTGACGAGTTCTAGGAGTTCCGATCAGAGTTCTGAGTAGTTCCGAAAGAGTTCCAACGATAATCCCAATGAAATTATTCGATCCGATCGAAAATAAAAAAAGCAACGCGGATATCTCGATTCGGAAAACGGAGTGATTTTTTTTCTACAAGTTCTAGGAGTTCTGATCAGAGTTCTGAGTAGTTCCAAAAGAGTTCCAACGATAATCTCAATGAAATTATTCGATCCGATCGAAAATGAAAAAAGCAACGCGGATATCTCGATTCGGAAAACGGAGTGATTTTTTTTTACAAGTTCTAGGAGTTCTGAAAACAAAGTGATTTTTTGTTTACGAGTTCTAGGAGTTCTGATCAGAGTTCTGAGTAGTTCCGAAAGAGTTCCAACGATAATCCCAATGAAATTATTCGATCCGATCGAAAATAAAAAATGCAACGCGGATATCTCGATTCGGAAAACGGAGTGATTTTTTTTCTACAAGTTCTAGGAGTTCTGATCAGAGTTCTGAGTAGTTCCAGAAGAGTTCCAACGATAATCTCAATGAAATTATTCGATCCGATCGAAAATGAAAAAAGCAACGCGGATATCTCGATTCGGAAAACGGAGTGATTTTTTTGTACAAGTTCTAGGAGTTCTGATCAGAGTTCTGAGTGGTTCCAAAAGAGTTCCAACGATAATCTCAATGAAATTATTCGATCCGATCGAAAATGAAAAAAGCAACGCGGATATCTCGATTCGGAAAACGGAGTGATTTTTTTTCTACAAGTTCTAGGAGTTCTGATCAGAGTTCTGAGTAGTTCCAAAAGAGTTCCAACGATAATCTCAATGAAATTATTCGATCCGATCGAAAATGAAAAAAGCAACGCGGATATCTCGATTCGGAAAACGGAGTGATTTTTTTGTACAAGTTCTAGGAGTTCTGATCAGAGTTTTGAGTAGTTCCAAAAGAGTTCCAACGATAATCTCAATGAAATTATTCGATCCGATCGAAAATGAAAATAGCAACGCGGATATCTCGATTCGGAAAACGGAGTGATTTTTTTTTACAAGTTCTAGGAGTTATGAAAACAAAGTGATTCTTTGTTTACGAGTTCTAGGAGTTCTGATCAGAGTTCTGAGTAGTTCCGAAAGAGTTCCAACGATAATCCCAATGAAATTATTCGATCCGATCGAAAATAAAAAAAGCAACGCGGATATCTCGATTCGGAAAACGGAGTGATTTTTTTTCTACAAGTTCTAGGAGTTCTGATCAGAGTTCTGAGTAGTTGCAAAAGAGTTCCAACGATAATCTCAATGAAATTATTCGATCCGATCGAAAATGAAAAAAGCAACGCGGATATCTCGATTCGGAAAACGGAGTGATTTTTTTTTACAAGTTCTAGGAGTTATGAAAACAAAGTGATTCTTTGTTTACGAGTTCTAGGAGTTCTGATCAGAGTTCTGAGTAGTTCCGAAAGAGTTCCAACGATAATCCCAATGAAATTATTCGATCCGATCGAAAATAAAAAAAGCAACGCGGATATCTCGATTCGGAAAACGGAGTGATTTTTTTTCTACAAGTTCTAGGAGTTCTGATCAGAGTTCTGAGTAGTTCCAAAAGAGTTCCAACGATAATCTCAATGAAATTATTCGATCCGATCGAAAATGAGAAAAGCAACGCGGATATCTCGATTCGGAAAACGGAGTGATTTTTTTGTACAAGTTCTGGGAGTTCTGATCAGAGTTCTGAGTAGTTCCAAAAGAGTTCCAACGATAATCTCAATGAAATTGTTCGATCCGATCGAAAATGAAAAAAGCAACGCGGATATCTCGATTCGGAAAACGCAGTGATTTTTTTTCTACAAGTTCTAGGAGTTCTGATCAGAGTTCTGAGTAGTTCCAAAAGAGTTCCAACGATAATCTCGATGAAATTATTCGATCCGATCGAAAATGAAAAAAGCAACGCGGATATCTCGATTCGGAAAACGGAGTGATTTTTTTGTACAAGTTCTAGGAGTTCTGATCAGAGTTCTGAGTAGTTCCAAAAGAGTTCCAACGATAATCTCAATGAAATTATTCGATCCGATCGAAAATGAAAAAAGCAACGCGGATATATCGATTCGGAAAACGGAGTGATTTTTTTTTACAAGTTCTAGGAGTTATGAAAACAAAGTGATTCTTTGTTTACGAGTTCTAGGAGTTCCGATCAGAGTTCTGAGTAGTTCCAAAAGAGTTCCAACGATAATCTCAATGAAATTATTCGATCCGATCGAAAATGAAAAAAGCAACGCGGATATCTCGATTCGGAAAACGGAGTGATTTTTTTTTACAAGTTCTAGGAGTTATGAAAACAAAGTTATTCTTTGTTTACGAGTTCTAGGAGTTCTGATCAGAGTTCTGAGTAGTTCCGAAAGAGTTCCAACGATAATCCCAATGAAATTATTCGATCCGATCGAAAATAAAAAAAGCAACGCGGATATCTCGATTCGGAAAACGGAGTGATTTTTTTTCTACAAGTTCTAGGAGTTCTGATCAGAGTTCTGAGTAGTTCCAAAAGAGTTCCAACGATAATCTCAATGAAATTATTCGATCCGATCGAAAATGAAAAAAGCAACGCGGATATCTCGATTCGGAAAACGGAGTGATTTTTTTTTACAAGTTCTAGGAGTTATGAAAACAAAGTGATTCTTTGTTTACGAGTTCTAGGAGTTCTGATCAGAGTTCTGAGTAGTTCCGAAAGAGTTCCAACGATAATCCCAATGAAATTATTCGATCCGATCGAAAATAAAAAAAGCAACGCGGATATCTCGATTCGGAAAACGGAGTGATTTTTTTTCTACAAGTTCTAGGAGTTCTGATCAGAGTTCTGAGTAGTTCCAAAAGAGTTCCAACGATAATCTCAATGAAATTATTCGATCCGATCGAAAATGAAAAAAGCAACGCGGATATCTCGATTCGGAAAACGGAGTGATTTTTTTGTACAAGTTCTGGGAGTTCTGATCAGAGTTCTGAGTAGTTCCAAAAGAGTTCCAACGATAATCTCAATGAAATTATTCGATCCGATCGAAAATGAAAAAAGCAACGCGGATATCTCGATTCGGAAAACGGAGTGATTTTTTTTCTACAAGTTCTAGGAGTTCTGATCAGAGTTCTGAGTAGTTCCAAAAGAGTTCCAACGATAATCTCAATGAAATTATTCGATCCGATCGAAAATGAAAAAAGCAACGCGGATATCTCGATTCGGAAAACGGAGTGATTTTTTTGTACAAGTTCTAGGAGTTCTGATCAGAGTTCTGAGTAGTTCCAAAAGAGTTCCAACGATAATCTCAATGAAATTATTCGATCCGATCGAAAATGAAAAAAGCAACGCGGATATCTCGATTCGGAAAACGGAGTGATTTTTTTTTACAAGTTCTAGGAGTTATGAAAACAAAGTGATTCTTTGTTTACGAGTTCTAGGAGTTCCGATCAGAGTTCTGAGTAGTTCCGAAAGAGTTCCAACGATAATCCCAATGAAATTATTCGATCCGATCGAAAATAAAAAAAGCAACGCGGATATCTCGATTCGGAAAACGGAGTGATTTTTTTTCTACAAGTTCTAGGAGTTCTGATCAGAGTTCTGAGTAGTTCCAAAAGAGTTCCAACGATAATCTCAATGAAATTATTCGATCCGATCGAAAATGAAAAAAGCAACGCGGATATCTCGATTCGGAAAACGGAGTGATTTTTTTTTACAAGTTCTAGGAGTTCTGAAAACAAAGTGATTTTTTGTTTACGAGTTCTAGGAGTTCTGATCAGAGTTCTGAGTAGTTCCGAAAGAGTTCCAACGATAATCCCAATGAAATTATTCGATCCGATCGAAAATAAAAAAAGCAACGCGGATATCTCGATTCGGAAAACGGAGTGATTTTTTTTCTACAAGTTCTAGGAGTTCTGATCAGAGTTCTGAGTAGTTCCAAAAGAGTTCCAACGATAATCTCAATGAAATTATTCGATCCGATCGAAAATGAAAAAAGCAACGCGGATATCTCGATTCGGAAAACGGAGTGATTTTTTTGTACAAGTTCTAGGAGTTCTGATCAGAGTTCTGAGTGGTTCCAAAAGAGTTCCAACGATAATCTCAATGAAATTATTCGATCCGATCGAAAATGAAAAAAGCAACGCGGATATCTCGATTCGGAAAACGGAGTGATTTTTTTTCTACAAGTTCTAGGAGTTCTGATCAGAGTTCTGAGTAGTTCCAAAAGAGTTCCAACGATAATCTCAATGAAATTATTCGATCCGATCGAAAATGAAAAAAGCAACGCGGATATCTCGATTCGGAAAACGGAGTGATTTTTTTGTACAAGTTCTAGGAGTTCTGATCAGAGTTTTGAGTAGTTCCAAAAGAGTTCCAACGATAATCTCAATGAAATTATTCGATCCGATCGAAAATGAAAATAGCAACGCGGATATCTCGATTCGGAAAACGGAGTGATTTTTTTTTACAAGTTCTAGGAGTTATGAAAACAAAGTGATTCTTTGTTTACGAGTTCTAGGAGTTCTGATCAGAGTTCTGAGTAGTTCCGAAAGAGTTCCAACGATAATCCCAATGAAATTATTCGATCCGATCGAAAATAAAAAAAGCAACGCGGATATCTCGATTCGGAAAACGGAGTGATTTTTTTTCTACAAGTTCTAGGAGTTCTGATCAGAGTTCTGAGTAGTTGCAAAAGAGTTCCAACGATAATCTCAATGAAATTATTCGATCCGATCGAAAATGAAAAAAGCAACGCGGATATCTCGATTCGGAAAACGGAGTGATTTTTTTTTACAAGTTCTAGGAGTTATGAAAACAAAGTGATTCTTTGTTTACGAGTTCTAGGAGTTCTGATCAGAGTTCTGAGTAGTTCCGAAAGAGTTCCAACGATAATCTCAATGAAATTATTCGATCCGATCGAAAATGAGAAAAGCAACGCGGATATCTCGATTCGGAAAACGGAGTGATTTTTTTGTACAAGTTCTGGGAGTTCTGATCAGAGTTCTGAGTAGTTCCAAAAGAGTTCCAACGATAATCTCAATGAAATTGTTCGATCCGATCGAAAATGAAAAAAGCAACGCGGATATCTCGATTCGGAAAACGGAGTGATTTTTTTGTACAAGTTCTGGGAGTTCTGATCAGAGTTCTGAGTAGTTCCAAAAGAGTTCCAACGATAATCTCAATGAAATTATTCGATCCGATCGAAAATGAAAAAAGCAACGTGGATATCTCGATTCGGAAAACGGAGTGATTTTTTTTTACAAGTTCTAGGAGTTCTGAAAACAAAGTGATTTTTTGTTTACGAGTTCTAGGAGTTCTGATCAGAGTTCTGAGTAGTTCCGAAAGAGTTCCAACGATAATCCCAATGAAATTATTCGATCCGATCGAAAATAAAAAAAGCAACGCGGATATCTCGATTCGGAAAACGGAGTGATTTTTTTTCTACAAGTTCTAGGAGTTCTGATCAGAGTTCTGAGTAGTTCCAAAAGAGTTCCAACGATAATCTCAATGAAATTATTCGATCCGATCGAAAATGAAAAAAGCAACGCGGATATCTCGATTCGGAAAACGGAGTGATTTTTTTGTACAAGTTCTAGGAGTTCTGATCAGAGTTCTGAGTAGTTCCAAAAGAGTTCCAACGATAATCTCAATGAAATTATTCGATCCGATCGAAAATGAAAAAAGCAACGCGGATATCTCGATTCGGGAAACGGAGTGATTTTTTTTTACAAGTTCTAGGAGTTCTGAAAACAAAGTGATTTTTTGTTTACGAGTTCTAGGAGTTCTGATCAGAGTTCTGAGTAGTTCCGAAAGAGTTCCAACGATAATCCCAATGAAATTATTCGATCCGATCGAAAATAAAAAAAGCAACGCGGATATCTCGATTCGGAAAACGGAGTGATTTTTTTTCTACAAGTTCTAGGAGTTCTGATCAGAGTTCTGAGTAGTTCCAAAAGAGTTCCAACGATAATCTCAATGAAATTATTCGATCCGATCGAAAATGAAAAAAGCAACGCGGATATCTCGATTCGGAAAACGGAGTGATTTTTTTGTACAAGTTCTAGGAGTTCTGATCAGAGTTCTGAGTAGTTCCAAAAGAGTTCCAACGATAATCTCAATGAAATTATTCGATCCGATCGAAAATGAAAAAAGCAACGCGGATATCTCGATTCGGAAAACGGAGTGATTTTTTTTCTACAAGTTCTAGGAGTTCTGATCAGAGTTCTGAGTAGTTCCAAAAGAGTTCCAACGATAATCTCAATGAAATTATTCGATCCGATCGAAAATGAAAAAAGCAACGCGGATATCTCGATTCGGAAAATGGAGTGATTTTTTTGTACAAGTTCTAGGAGTTCTGATCAGAGTTCTGAGTAGTTCCAAAAGAGTTCCAACGATAATCTCAATGAAATTATTCGATCCGATCGAAAATGAAAAAAGCAACGCGGATATCTCGATTCGGAAAACGGAGTGATTTTTTTTTACAAGTTCTAGGAGTTATGAAAACAAAGTGATTCTTTGTTTACGAGTTCTAGGAGTTCTGATCAGAGTTCTGAGTAGTTCCGAAAGAGTTCCAACGATAATCCCAATGAAATTATTCGATCCGATCGAAAATAAAAAAAGCAACGCGGATATCTCGATTCGGAAAACGGAGTGATTTTTTTTCTACAAGTTCTAGGAGTTCTGATCAGAGTTCTGAGTAGTTCCAAAAGAGTTCCAACGATAATCTCAATGAAATTATTCGATCCGATCGAAAATGAGAAAAGCAACGCGGATATCTCGATTCGGAAAACGGAGTGATTTTTTTGTACAAGTTCTGGGAGTTCTGATCAGAGTTCTGAGTAGTTCCAAAAGAGTTCCAACGATAATCTTAATGAAATTGTTCGATCCGATCGAAAATGAAAAAAGCAACGCGGATATCTCGATTCGGAAAACGCAGTGATTTTTTTTCTACAAGTTCTAGGAGTTCTGATCAGAGTTCTGAGTAGTTCCGAAAGAGTTCCAACGATAATCTCGATGAAATTATTCGATCCGATCGAAAATGAAAAAAGCAACGCGGATATCTCGATTCGGAAAACGGAGTGATTTTTTTGTACAAGTTCTAGGAGTTCTGATCAGAGTTCTGAGTAGTTCCAAAAGAGTTCCAACGATAATCTCAATGAAATTATTCGATCCGATCGAAAATGAAAAAAGCAACGCGGATATATCGATTCGGAAAACGGAGTGATTTTTTTTTACAAGTTCTAGGAGTTATGAAAACAAAGTGATTCTTTGTTTACGAGTTCTAGGAGTTCCGATCAGAGTTCTGAGTAGTTCCAAAAGAGTTCCAACGATAATCTCAATGAAATTATTCGATCCGATCGAAAATGAAAAAAGCAACGCGGATATCTCGATTCGGAAAACGGAGTGATTTTTTTTTACAAGTTCTAGGAGTTATGAAAACAAAGTGATTCTTTGTTTACGAGTTCCAGGAGTTCTGATCAGAGTTCTGAGTAGTTCCGAAAGAGTTCCAACGATAATCCCAATGAAATTATTCGATCCGATCGAAAATAAAAAAAGCAACGCGGATATCTCGATTCGGAAAACGGAGTGATTTTTTTTCTACAAGTTCTAGGAGTTCTGATCAGAGTTCTGAGTAGTTCCAAAAGAGTTCCAACGATAATCTCAATGAAATTATTCGATCCGATCGAAAATGAAAAAAGCAACGCGGATATCTCGATTCGGAAAACGGAGTGATTTTTTTTTACAAGTTCTAGGAGTTATGAAAACAAAGTGATTCTTTGTTTACGAGTTCTAGGAGTTCTGATCAGAGTTCTGAGTAGTTCCGAAAGAGTTCCAACGATAATCCCAATGAAATTATTCGATCCGATCGAAAATAAAAAAAGCAACGCGGATATCTCGATTCGGAAAACGGAGTGATTTTTTTTCTACAAGTTCTAGGAGTTCTGATCAGAGTTCTGAGTAGTTCCAAAAGAGTTCCAACGATAATCTCAATGAAATTATTCGATCCGATCGAAAATGAAAAAAGCAACGCGGATATCTCGATTCGGAAAACGGAGTGATTTTTTTGTACAAGTTCTGGGAGTTCTGATCAGAGTTCTGAGTAGTTCCAAAAGAGTTCCAACGATAATCTCAATGAAATTATTCGATCCGATCGAAAATGAAAAAAGCAACGCGGATATCTCGATTCGGAAAACGGAGTGATTTTTTTTCTACAAGTTCTAGGAGTTCTGATCAGAGTTCTGAGTAGTTCCAAAAGAGTTCCAACGATAATCTCAATGAAATTATTCGATCCGATCGAAAATGAAAAAAGCAACGCGGATATCTCGATTCGGAAAACGGAGTGATTTTTTTGTACAAGTTCTAGGAGTTCTGATCAGAGTTCTGAGTAGTTCCAAAAGAGTTCCAACGATAATCTCAATGAAATTATTCGATCCGATCGAAAATGAAAAAAGCAACGCGGATATCTCGATTCGGAAAACGGAGTGATTTTTTTTTACAAGTTCTAGGAGTTATGAAAACAAAGTGATTCTTTGTTTACGAGTTCTAGGAGTTCCGATCAGAGTTCTGAGTAGTTCCGAAAGAGTTCCAACGATAATCCCAATGAAATTATTCGATCCGATCGAAAATAAAAAAAGCAACGCGGATATCTCGATTCGGAAAACGGAGTGATTTTTTTTCTACAAGTTCTAGGAGTTCTGATCAGAGTTCTGAGTAGTTCCAAAAGAGTTCCAACGATAATCTCAATGAAATTATTCGATCCGATCGAAAATGAAAAAAGCAACGCGGATATCTCGATTCGGAAAACGGAGTGATTTTTTTTTACAAGTTCTAGGAGTTCTGAAAACAAAGTGATTTTTTGTTTACGAGTTCTAGGAGTTCTGATCAGAGTTCTGAGTAGTTCCGAAAGAGTTCCAACGATAATCCCAATGAAATTATTCGATCCGATCGAAAATAAAAAAAGCAACGCGGATATCTCGATTCGGAAAACGGAGTGATTTTTTTGTACAAGTTCTAGGAGTTCTGATCAGAGTTCTGAGTAGTTCCAAAAGAGTTCCAACGATAATCTCAATGAAATTATTCGATCCGATCGAAAATGAAAAAAGCAACGCGGATATCTCGATTCGGAAAACGGAGTGATTTTTTTTTACAAGTTCTAGGAGTTCTGAAAACAAAGTGATTTTTTGTTTACGAGTTCTAGGAGTTCTGATCAGAGTTCTGAGTAGTTCCGAAAGAGTTCCAACGATAATCCCAATGAAATTATTCGATCCGATCGAAAATAAAAAAAGCAACGCGGATATCTCGATTCGGAAAACGGAGTGATTTTTTTTCTACAAGTTCTAGGAGTTCTGATCAGAGTTCTGAGTAGTTCCAAAAGAGTTCCAACGATAATCTCAATGAAATTATTCGATCCGATCGAAAATGAAAAAAGCAACGCGGATATCTCGATTCGGAAAACGGAGTGATTTTTTTGTACAAGTTCTAGGAGTTCTGATCAGAGTTCTGAGTGGTTCCAAAAGAGTTCTAACGATAATCTCAATGAAATTATTCGATCCGATCGAAAATGAAAAAAGCAACGCGGATATCTCGATTCGGAAAACGGAGTGATTTTTTTTCTACAAGTTCTAGGAGTTCTGATCAGAGTTCTGAGTAGTTCCAAAAGAGTTCCAACGATAATCTCAATGAAATTATTCGATCCGATCGAAAATGAAAAAAGCAACGCGGATATCTCGATTCGGAAAACGGAGTGATTTTTTTGTACAAGTTCTAGGAGTTCTGATCAGAGTTCTGAGTAGTTCCAAAAGAGTTCCAACGATAATCTCAATGAAATTATTCGATCCGATCGAAAATGAAAATAGCAACGCGGATATCTCGATTCGGAAAACGGAGTGATTTTTTTTTACAAGTTCTAGGAGTTATGAAAACAAAGTGATTCTTTGTTTACGAGTTCTAGGAGTTCTGATCAGAGTTCTGAGTAGTTCCGAAAGAGTTCCAACGATAATCCCAATGAAATTATTCGATCCGATCGAAAATAAAAAAAGCAACGCGGATATCTCGATTCGGAAAACGGAGTGATTTTTTTTCTACAAGTTCTAGGAGTTCTGATCAGAGTTCTGAGTAGTTCCAAAAGAGTTCCAACGATAATCTCAATGAAATTATTCGATCCGATCGAAAATGAAAAAAGCAACGCGGATATCTCGATTCGGAAAACGGAGTGATTTTTTTTTACAAGTTCTAGGAGTTATGAAAACAAAGTGATTCTTTGTTTACGAGTTCTAGGAGTTCTGATCAGAGTTCTGAGTAGTTCCGAAAGAGTTCCAACGATAATCCCAATGAAATTATTCGATCAGATCGAAAATAAAAAAAGCAACGCGGATATCTCGATTCGGAAAACGGAGTGATTTTTTTTCTACAAGTTCTAGGAGTTCTGATCAGAGTTCTGAGTAGTTCCAAAAGAGTTCCAACGATAATCTCAATGAAATTATTCGATCCGATCGAAAATGAAAAAAGCAACGCGGATATCTCGATTCGGAAAACGGAGTGATTTTTTTGTACAAGTTCTAGGAGTTCTGATCAGAGTTCTGAGTAGTTCCAAAAGAGTTCCAACGATAATCTCAATGAAATTATTCGATCCGATCGAAAATGAAAAAAGCAACGCGGATATCTCGATTCGGGAAACGGAGTGATTTTTTTTTACAAGTTCTAGGAGTTCTGAAAACAAAGTGATTTTTTGTTTACGAGTTCTAGGAGTTCTGATCAGAGTTCTGAGTAGTTCCGAAAGAGGTCCAACGATAATCCCAATGAAATTATTCGATCCGATCGAAAATAAAAAAAGCAACGCGGATATCTCGATTCGGAAAACGGAGTGATTTTTTTTCTACAAGTTCTAGGAGTTCTGATCAGAGTTCTGAGTAGTTCCAAAAGAGTTCCAACGATAATCTCAATGAAATTATTCGATCCGATCGAAAATGAAAAAAGCAACGCGGATATCTCGATTCGGAAAACGGAGTGATTTTTTTTTACAAGTTCTAGGAGTTATGAAAACAAAGTGATTCTTTGTTTACGAGTTCTAGGAGTTCTGATCAGAGTTCTGAGTAGTTCCGAAAGAGTTCCAACGATAATCCCAATGAAATTATTCGATCCGATCGAAAATAAAAAAAGCAACGCGGATATCTCGATTCGGAAAACAGAGTGATTTTTTTTCTACAAGTTCTAGGAGTTCTGATCAGAGTTCTGAGTAGTTCCAAAAGAGTTCCAACGATAATCTCAATGAAATTATTCGATCCGATCGAAAATGAAAAAAGCAACGCGGATATCTCGATTCGGAAAACGGAGTGATTTTTTTTTACAAGTTCTAGGAGTTATGAAAACAAAGTGATTCTTTGTTTACGAGTTCTAGGAGTTCTGATCAGAGTTCTGAGTAGTTCCGAAAGAGTTCCAACGATAATCCCAATGAAATTATTCGATCCGATCGAAAATAAAAAAAGCAACGCGGATATCTCGATTCGGAAAACGGAGTGATTTTTTTTCTACAAGTTCTAGGAGTTCTGATCAGAGTTCTGAGTAGTTCCAAAAGAGTTCCAACGATAATCTCAATGAAATTATTCGATCCGATCGAAAATGAAAAAAGCAACGCGGATATCTCGATTCGGAAAACGGAGTGATTTTTTTTTGAAAGCTCTAAAATTTCAAAAGAGTTCCAACGATTATTCTCACACTTTTTCGCAATATCACGGAAATGAAAATAGTTCTATCGATTTTTTCAATTCCAAGTTCCGAGGGTGAAGAGTTGAGTGAAGGTCTTCTGTCATTATCGCGTAGATCTTTGAGAGTTATATAGTTTCTGAGAATTGAGTCTTTTTTTCAATTCAGTTTGGAATATATGCCATTCATAAACCATTTTATTTTTGGTCACTTGAAAGATAAAATTATTGGGATTATCGTCACAGCTGTTCGAAAGCTATTCGATACTATCTGGTTGGTACTCCAGGAGCTCTAAACAAAACATACCACTTCAAATTTTGTAAATCCAAAAGATTGTAGAGCTGCAAATTGGCATCCTTAGAATCTCGATACGCCAACTAGTGGCTGAAAATAGAACTGTTGAACGAGAGCTGCAGTAACCAGCTGTAACCAATGAGAGGGCTTAGAACCTCGATACGCTAACTAGTGACGAAAAATGGAACTGTTGAAACACGGCTACTTTTACGAAGCCACGCCCATTCCAAGGATCCCAATATGTAGGTAGAATTTCCATTCCGGCAGCAGCAACAAATTCAATTCTCGCGAAGATACTAAAAAGCAGTATTTTCGGCGAGGTGGATCCTGAATTACTCAGTTGGACGTAAATTCAAGTATAAGTGAATATTTAACAATAACTTTGGTTCGTATGACTTATAGCGTAGACAAATAATAGGATTTTACGTAAGATCAGGTTATAAAAGAGAATATTCAGCGATAATAGTATATATAGTTTTCTGGGCGCTTGTAATTATGTTTTTATTCTTTTCACAAAGAAAAATAACGATATAGTGAATTTTCTTAGACTAACAATACGAATTTCACCTTATAACATGGAACAAATGATAAGAGTAGTACATACCTATGACATCGGAACATAAAAGAATACTTAGCAACAATAGTATATGTATAGTTTTCTGGGCGATTAATATATGTATGTATGTTTTTATTCTCATCACAAAGAAAAATAACGATGGGTATAGTGAATTTACTTATACTTATAATACCAATCCCACCTTATAACATGGAACAAATGATAAAAGTAGTACATAATGAGATCGGAACATAAAAGAATACCTAGCGACAATAGTATATGTATAGTTTTCTGGGCAATCAATATATGTATGTATGTTTTTATTCTCATCACAAAGAAAAATAACGATAGGTATAGTGAATTTACTTATACTTATAATACGAATCTCACCTTATAACATGGAACAAATGATAAAAGTAGTACATAATGAGATCGGAACATAAAATAGAATACTTAGCGATAATAATATATTGTTGTCTGGGCGACGTAAAATAACGATTAAGTACATCAGTATCTACTTTGTATATTCAATTCTTCAATCTAATATAATTATAATCTGATATATTAATCTAAATACATATACCGCGAGGACCTGGTGAAACCACATGGTCCATCCGCCCAGACACGTAATATTCCGTATTTTTATGGGGATAGCCACTCGTTGCACTGAAATCCCTACAGCTGCAGAATTGCGTCAACCGCGCGTCAAAATCACCCTAGGGTTTTTTCAGCGTAACGAGTGGCTGTTCTATTGAAAATCGGAAATATTAGGTGTCTGGGCGGATGGACCATGTGGTTTCACTTGGTCCTCGCAGTATGTTCAATTCTTCAATCTGATTTTCGTTGCAGAATAATTGAATAAGCTACTATTTATTGGTCACGGTATTTTTATTACACGAATTCCGTATAAAAAATGAAAAGTACGATAGTATATGAGATGCATGAAGTATGGAATGATGTTTCGTGGGTATTTCTCTGATTTTAGGCTTGAATTGGGTAACTGTGATTTGCCATAGTAAATTTGAGAGACAACCCTCGATTGACTTGAAGATATAATATGGCAGTTTATATATAAGTAGTGGTATACATAATGCAATTAATATACGGGGAATTCCAGGAGAACTGGGTAAACGTTTGACCCTGACCCCTTTCGATTCAGGCCATGATTTTTTCTGTTATTGTACCTACCTGCTCGAAGAGACGCTGTGAATTTTTTCCAGATTTTTTCGAAAAGCCGCCATTTTTTGGAAGAATGTACAAAATGCCAGAATCAGAGCCCCAATTTGAAAATCTGAAAAAATTCTAAAAAATCCTATCTCGGATATCAAAGTTTGTCAGCCTTGACCCAAAGTGGGCAAACGTTTGCTTCTATTTTTTTTGGTGCTTTTTTCGAAAAAAATTATGAAAAAGAACAGCAGCAGATGCCAGTCTACTGTGAACTGTTGCTTAAACGTTGTTATACCGAACGCAGGATTTTTTGGAATTTTCTCACATTTTTCCGAAGCGATTTTGTTTATTCGACTTGAATTCAAAAATATAAGACAATTGTCAAAAATCGAGTATCAAGTAAGAAAATATTTGAGCACATTTCAAAGTGGGCTCGAACTTTTCATGCGATTTTAGAACCGATTTTTAAAAATTGTCCCATATTTTTGAATTTAGGTTGAACTCAAAAAATCGCGTCGAAAAAATCTGAAAAAATTCCAAAAAATCCTGTGTTAGGTAAAAAAACGTTCAAGCAACAGTTCGCAGTGGACTGCCATCTGCTGCTGTTCGCTTTAATAATTTTTTTTCGAAGAAAGGACGAAAAAAATGGAAGAAAACGTTTGCCGACTTTGGCTCAGGGCTGACAAATTTTGATATCTGAGATAGGATTCTTTAGAATTTTCGCAGATTTTCAGATAGGCGCTCTGATTCTGGCATTTTGTACATTTTTCAAAAGCTGGCGGCTTTCCGAAAAAATCTGAAAAAAATTCAGAGAATCTCGTGCAGGTACAATACCATAAAAAAATCATGGCTCGAATCGGAAGGGGTCAGGGTCAAATGTTTACCCAGTTCATCTGGAATTCCACAAGTGGATACTCAATATATTTGATAAATATTATTCATGTACTTTATGTAGGCTTTTCTTTCAATAACATTTATAATAGATAGTAGTGGAGAATTTATAATAGATATTTGGTGTTCTGGTGATAGATAAAACTCACAATCAGTCTCATACGTCCGTTTTATTTCGATACGTATATTAATACGTGCGGTACGAATTGAGTAGTAGCTGGAATCTGACTTCGTTTCTTGTGTAAGTCATCGTACTCGTACCAATATAGGTTTGAATTTACTAACGCTACGTAATGTTCCTTAGCTCGTTGGTACGATGCAGCGCCAGCTAACTCATAATTCTTACCACGAACAACAACCTGTCTCGCGATAGAATCTAATTCGTAGGTACGCAGTGCGTCACCAACGCATTTTAAATAATTTGGATCCGTTAATGCGCTGGTATCTATCATGAGATGTGGGCCATAAATTTCTGTAACGTTTAGGTTCGATCCACAGTTGTTGCAAATCATGTTCGAGTCATACAACACATCATCTATCGCATTTTGAACGTGCCCAAGGCCATGCTGCAAGAGGATGTTAATGTTCACGCTAATACTCAAATGTGAACGAGTGATTTCTGACCTACATCCTGTACAAGCCTTATGCCTTAACAAAGTTGGCGGATTTGTCAAAAGCTTTTCAGCCAAATGAGCGGCATTGCATTTGGTATCCAAGCACGAAAAATTCCGTGTAAAAGAAGTAAGTGTGAAGATACCGAGACTTAAGAGGATTTCTGCTCTTTTGGCATAATGTGGTTGACAGACTTTACCACGCGATAAAATACTTTCCGCTAGTCGAATTGTTGGATTATCGATTGCTGCGGTGGCGATTTGATACGAATCAAACAGCGCAAGTGCGTGAGCTATGATCTGTACAACAGAATCGAAGGCGCAGGTCCGTCGCACAACCATTTTGATACCGTTGACCGTAACGGCACTGCATAAACTGCCGTTTCGCATGAGTGGAAGCCCTATAGAATTTTTCATATTAAGTGAATCCCAATCTGGACAGTCATCCAAATAGGTTGGTTTTTTACGACGTTTAATTGGTTGCTCTGACTTGACCATTGCAGTTTGTTGTTTCGCTGCTTTACTCTCAAGACCGCGCCAATTTTCCTTGAAATCCAACGGATTTCTCTCTTTAATACAAGGGGAATTCCCACTCTCATCATTTTCATCTGAACTTATTGTCTTCGAGTCCTTGAGCGATATGTCCTGCCTGATCAAACTAAGTTCCAACAAATCTTCTGCGCCGTTAGACCACGAATCTTTAATATCAGAGTCATATGGTGTTGGCCTCGTTATAGAATTATCTAAGTTAAACTCTTCAATTTTTGGTTCGGTCTGGAAGGGAAAAAGATTACCTTCTTCGTCACAGAAGGAATCACCATTTCTATAATCATCGTTCGAAGTTATTACCGTCGAGTCCTCAAGAGATACGACCTGCCTGTTTGGCCTAAGTTTTGAGAAATTTTCATCTGCGTTGAAAGACGAATATTTATTGTTGGAGTCTTCGTCAGCTAATATAGGCTCCGTTATAGGAGCATCAAGGTCTACCTTTTCCAGATCTGGTTTCCAGCTATGATCTCCAGATTCGGTTGTCATCGTTTGTCCACATGCGAGTCGCATCTTGCCATCCAAGTAATCCAGATGCTGTATCACAAATTTGTCTATCCTCATTGGAAGACATCTTTCAAATGCGCGCCCCTTCAAATCGGAAAATTCCGCTTCTGCCGAAGATGACGTTGCAACGTCGTCGCCGATTTCGAAATATCCACGCATCAGACCAGTCCAAAGCGGTAATTGGGTTATTAATTTTCTTATTTTTTCCGCTGCATCCGGATTGTAGAACGCATTAACGGTGTTACCACGTGTCGAAGACGAGGCAGCCGCTTTTGCTTTATCCAAGATAGAGAAACTCAATTGTTGCCACGATTTCGCTGTATGAGTATCTTCCATGTCGTTGTCATTGCCTTCGTCGATTTTTTCTTCGCATTCTGTCCCTTTGATGATACTATTGGCCTGGCGCAAGCAATGTTCAGAGGGAACACGCATGCCCTTCTCGTCCCTCCCAACTTCTTCGCTGAGGGCCACAGTGAGGAGAGATTGTAAGAAAGTGCTCAACTCGTCGTAGTGCTGCATTTTGTATGCATGGGCCAAACTCCTGATGTAAAATTGCCGAGCTTTAGGCAGTTTTTTGCGCAGACACTCCCACCTGGCAATCATCGCGATGAAGTGACTCACGTCAAGCCGCAAATAGCATTTCAATTTGATGGTTGGACTTTGCGTAAAGATTTTATCGTAGCAAACCTGCATATAATGTTTCAAATCTGTACAGTTTGAAAACGCCCGAGCTAAAGCAACTAATAGTGCGCTCCCAAAATCTGTAACTACCATGCGAGGTATCGGTGCACCACTTCGAAGAATTTCTAACAAGAAATACTCTATAAATACCGAGTCCTGCTTGCACGATACCATTTGGAAAACTGGAATGCTCCTTTCCTTAGTAATCGACAAGCACTGATAAAGAAATATGTGTGGCGATTTTTCCCCATTGGGAAGTTTGATTTTTTTGCCCACACCACCAGTAGCATCTAATGACATGTACCAAGTTTTTTTTCCAGCTACTTTTTTATCAAGCTTACACATTGTCAGCTGCTCTTCGCTCCAATACATGCAGTGAAACGGGTCTTTGCCTATATTGTGAATCCTACCTATGCAACGATCATATTTTGCTGCTTGGAGGTTAGCGATCGGATCGGTATTTGATAGGCCTAAACGATTATCCAACTCCTCCTGTTTAGCTTTGCGGAGAACAGTCGCGTCATATAAAAAAGGAGGTATTTTATCGCCAAAACTCATAAGCTGAGTTGCTTGCTCAGTACGCCACGTAGCCGCAGCTTTCTTACCGTCCACTAAGACGCTAGCAACTTGTTCTCTAAGGTAGCCCTTCAATTGACGTTTGCGACGGTGCGGAAATTTTGGGTCACGTCCGGTTACTGTACATTCAAAGCTGACATCTCGCTTCTTACGGGGTTTTTGGTATAAAAAGCCTTTCAAGGATGCATCGCACTCTTTACACGTCGCGCTAAATCGTGCAAAGCAGCTGGAATTAGCGCGAGTATAAACCCTACAATTTTTAAACGAGAAGGCACAAGGTAAGCGCTTTTGGTCCCATATTTTATCAGCAAGAATGTGAGACCACGTGCCAGATTTCAGAGCTACATATTTTCTATTTGCATAATTTTTAACTTCCGGTGCTATTGCTGCCCAATTCTCTGGAGAAAGTATAATAACAAAACGTTCAATACTGCGGCCATTCTCTGACTGTACGGTAGTGTTTATAGAGTCGTTTTTCAAATTGTCTTCACATCTGAACGACTGATTGATGGAAAATGCTTTCCGAACAGCTACAAGAATACCTGAACGATCATTTTTAAGAATCGTGTATATGTGTTTTGGAGTGATGTTACAGCTTTCCTCCGCCATTTTGTTTGAAATCTCTTGGTATATAGGATTAGACGGCGGGAAAGCGTTGCCGTTGGGATCTACGGCTTTATAATTCTCGTCCGTCAGTAATGACAAAAGTTTTTCTTTGTCATACATTTTTAAACTTGCATGCTAGATAAAAATCACAAATGTCTTCGGACCTCGGTATACATGCGCAGAGTGCTACTGATACCCAACGCAAGAACAGCACTTCAATCCCTATGAAACAAGTGATAAAACCACAGATCAGAAGTAAGAGATGACCCTTAAGGGGGTATCTAAGTCTCGAGCTCCATAAAACGTTAACACTCTTCATAACGGTATAGCATTGAGGGACATGTACGGACACAAATATGAATGATACCGTTTCAAAGTGTACAATTTCAGCTTTAATTCGAAAATAAAGTGGTCACTGTAGCATCAAAATTGTGGCCGTTGCAGCCACTGGAGTACTGGTCGGCGAAAAGCTGTGCTGAAATCTGCGACCACGATCCTGACTGAACGAAGTATCCGAAAATTGAAAACTTGGGATTGTTTTGTTGGTCAAGGTCCTCTTCAAGCTTCTATGCGACAGATTTTTGATAGATTGAAATTTGGCAGCATTATGAATTTTTTTACTGAGAAAAGTCAATTTTCTTGATTTCAAGTAACGTTTTTACCTGTTTTTTGGGAATCAAACGACGGATCGAAAATCTGTCGCATAGGAGCCTGAAGGGTACCTTGACCAACAAAACAATCCCAAGTTTTTCATTTTCGGATACTCCGTTCAGCCAGGATCGTGGTCGCAGATTTCAGCACAACTTTTCGCCGACCAGTACTTCAGTGGCTGTAACGGCCACAATTTTGATGCTACAGTGACCGTTTTTTTTCAAATTCAAGCTAAAATTGTACACTCTGAAATGGTATCATTCATATTCATGTCCGTACATGTGCCTCAATGCTATACCGTTACGAGAAGTTTGAACGTTTTATGGTGCTCGAGACTTAGATACCCCCTTAAGATTTCTGCATCTGTATTTTCGAACTTTGACAAGCCGTAGCTCCGAAACGGTCGATCGTAGAGAAAACTTTGTATGACGTTTCTTGTTGCCCTATCAATAGGGTCGTCCACGATTTTTTTTATCTTATATTCCAGTAGTTTGGGGAAAAATCATTAGGACGTATTTTTTCCTATTTCGTTTAAACAAAAATTGTGGTAAATATAACGAATTGAAAACTACTAGTTTCTGACGTCACCCATGTTAAGGTAGGTATATCTATGAACAGGGTCAGTCTCTACAAAGGTCCGAAATGGGTGGGATTTACTCATGGCAAAAACACACATTCAGCCAATCAGGTAAAGAATTACATATCCGCGTGGGGATAGGGTAGCAATGCTTGATCACGAATCACGGCTTGCCTTTGCCGCAAGTAAGTCCACCTATTTTGGACCTTTGAAGTGACTCACTCTGTATATATCAAAATCAGTGAAATTCAATTGCCTATAACATTCAAACAACGCGGCTCCATCCCAGAAGCCAAGTCTCATGTCCTCACTATTTTGAATTAACATATTCTCTACTTCATGCACCCCAAAAAGTAAAACAAATTTTTTTTCGGACAACCCAATTATCTAGATACGCATTTTTTTCAATTTTATTTATTTATAATTACAGATGAAGCTACTATTTGTTAATTTCGTTCCGTTGACCTTTTTTTGAAACTCACCTTATTATTTTCGTTCACAAATCAATTAACGAATAGTAGCTTTAAATGAATTAATAAAAAAATTAAAAAATCCAAAAATGTATATTTAGTTATTAATAGAGCAACAAAAAACGTCGTACAAAGTTCTCTCTAGGATCGACCGTAGCGGAGCTACGGCTTGCCAAAGTTAAAAAATGCAGATGCTTGAGGGTCATAAGTAAAAGAAGAGTTTGGCAAGTCTTCTATTGGGACCATGCATAAGTATACAGTAGAACTCCTATAAATTCGAAGCTACGGGACCGAGAATTCCAAGAATTAGAATTTACGGGTTACCCTCTCCATCGGAATATTTACTGTCTGCGCATGCTCGGCGCATGCTCTATGTGTTGCACGGTAAAGTGGGCGCGTTGAAAGAGGTAAAGAGTAGGGGACCAACTTCCACGCCGCAATAGGGGAAGTCGAATTTAAGTGATTCGAATTTATAGGAGTTCTACTGTACACACTCACCAAAGTGAGAATGTGTAGTCGTGTACATTAGGGTGGTTCATTTTAAACTTGTATTTTCTTTTTTCGTCTCTCGCCTGATAACTCGGTGCCAAATTCGGAAAAAAAATTCTCCCTAAATCGCAGAGCATGAAAAAAAATATTTAGAGGTCGCTACCGGCAGCGAGTTTTTTCAAATTAGCATGGTATTTTTTCATTTTTGTTTAATTATTTTATTGTTTTAAAAGAAAAAAAAATTTTCGCTCATAAGTCAATCATGAATGTTAAATCGAAAATGATTGTTGTTTTTTTCATTCCTCGGTACATGGAGAGAAATGTATGGCGTTTACCACCATACTGGTATGGTATTGAGGCAGATACTGAAACAGTATCCGAGATATTCCTATACACTATCGCAACGAGTCCCATAAGTATGGTGAATAACGCCATACTTATGGGACTCGTTGCGATAGTGCATAGGAATATCTCGGATACTGTTTCAGTATCTGCCTCAATACCATACCAGTATGGTGGTAAACGCCATACATTTCTCTCCGTGTAGCGACCTCTAAATATTTTTTTTTATGCTCTGCGATTTAGTGAGAATTTTTTTTCCGAATTTGGCACCGAGTTTTCAGGCGGGAGATAAAAAAAAAATTACAACTTTAAAATGAACCACCCCAGTGTACGCTTGGCGTGTTTGATGTTGACCGGTATGAAGTTGCACCACAATCTTCTGTCTCCTTCTATCCTTCGTGCTTACATAGGCAAGGAAAGAGACAGAAGACTGTGGGGCCAACTTCATACTGGTCAACATCCAACACGTTTAGTGTACATGCATACTAGTGCACTGAGAAAACAGTTTATTTATAATAAATAAATGTATTCACTCGGCCATTTTCCAAAAATATTTAATAACTGTTAGTATATTCGATAACCATGAATGAATATTCTGCTCCCTGAAAACACAAAAAAATTCAGTGGTATTTCCATCAAATATGTCCTTTGTTTAGACGCATTTATTTGCCGTAATGATATGTAACGCTTGATTCAAATGAAAAATCAGTTGAAACATCGTGGTAAAATATCTATTTGTTCGCCCCGAAGATCTGTTTATTATTAAAATACCTTATTTAGGTATAGTAGAATATCGTATCAATTCAATAATTGAAACATTCGGTTGAGGTATATCAGAAATTCTACCAAATCGAAATTTGTTAACAGTTAATAAATGCAACTTTGGGTCACGTACGATGATAAATATATATATATATATATATATATATATATATATATAAATATTCATATATATTTATATATTTTATATAATTCAATATATTTTTATATTGATTTATCTGAAAATAGCTATTGTTTAACTATTTTTAGAATTTTATCATAACTATACCATATTATTGTTATGAAAATAAAAACATGTATATCTGTGGTGCATGTTTAACCCTAGAACTATAAACCGGGATATATATCTACCCCAGGCGAACTCAGAAAAATGACGTTATATGTGAAATTGATTTAAGTTTGGTCAATTAGTCTGAACTACTCTCTTAATTACTCGAACATAATTTATTTTACTGTTAACACATCTTATTTAATACTCACTAAATAACGTATCTATAAAAGAATATGAATTTCATTCACCTTGTTGTAAAATTAACTGAAAGCTGATTTATTAACTGTTAACAAATGTTTCGTGTTTGAAACGAAATATTTGTTAGTTCGGACGGAATTATTCAAATATACGGTTTCTTCACTATAAATGAAGATTCGATTCGTCATATCCGAAATTATCATTTGTTAAAATGAAATGAAATTTATTAACTATAAATAAACTGTTCTCTCAGTGTACTCGCGAAGGCCCCGCAGTAATGGTCCCACATGGCTTACCAAGTATGTTGTAAGATTAGGCGGCCAAGTCTTTGTCGTTTTAAAACACGGAAAACTGCTGAGATTTTTGTAGTCGAAGACTAGTTTCCTATTCACACCTACACGACGAAACTAGACTCTTCCGAACAAAAGTCACTTTACGGAACCGCGAAAGATTGAATCGAATTGTTGAAAATACAGTATTTTTCGGGTAAATGTCCACAATAATTAGAAAAGTTACATCGTGTATTCTTCGGAACTAATATCACAGCACAAGATCAGAATTTACTATTCTGTATTAATTGCAGAATATTTTAGTGCATAACGACGCTTCATACGTGAATCTTATCGTTTTCGTGCAAGCAGAACGGCTCCTCCCTGTAGCAACACCAACACAGATGCGTACGCGTACGTGAGGCTCGGCCGGGCGGGGATAGGCTGGATTTATTGTTAGCGACAGCGCTACACTGGCAGCCAATTTCCTCCAGCTCGAGCCTCACGTACGCGGTACGCGCCTGTGTTGGTGTTACCGCAGGGAGGGGGCCATTCTGTTTGGACGAAAACGCTTGGTATAACGTATAACTGTAGGAGAATTAACAGACCGAATTTAGGAGTTGATTGTTTGTGATATTTGATAATGCAGAAAAATACAGTTTAATGATATCAAATTCAGAACCAGCATAATATTACAGAACAATGTTTTACTGTTGCATCAGAAGGCGTAAATGCTCACATTGTATCCTGTAAACATTATAGATTCGTGACCTTTCAAAATCAAGTTGAACTTCCAAGGAGGTTCGAGGGAAACTAATGAGTCAAAGTAGTGTTCTAATTTTTTCGTTACTTGATTCTTCTAATAGTTATTAAAATTTAATATTTTCATTTAGAATAATATAACAAGTCTATGAATTAATAATAATTGTTACTGATTTAATAAAAGTAAGTAATGAAATGACTCCGTTATTTTCGACTCATATGGTTTGATGGAAAGTTGTGGCAACAGCTGTTAGGTGAATATTAGGGTTTCCGTTATTTACCGAATTGACTTTTTCTACTTGGGTATGGGCCAAGTTATTAGTTTATAGCCTAAAAACAATGATGCTATTTTTTTTTTTGAAAGTGCCATCAACTCCGGCCTGTAGGACGATACTTGTCCCATTTAATTAACATGGGGTTTTTGCCCATTTTAGACTTAAATTTTTTTTTCGCTTACTACTTTCATTACCTCATCAAATATTGTTGATTCTACTACTGTTCTGACCTCTTTGAGGATCTACTGATCGGATCGAATAATTTCATTGAGATTATCGTTGGAACTCTTTTGGAACTACTCAGAACTCTGATCGGAACTCCTAGAACTTGTAGAAAAAAAATCACTCCGTTTTCCGAATCGAGATATCCGCGTTGCTTTTTTTATTTTCGATCGGATCGAATAATTTCATTGGGATTATCGTTGGAACTCTTTTGGAACTACTCAGAACTCTGATCAGAACTCCTAGAACTCGTAAACAAAAAATCACTTTGTTTTCAGAACTCCTAGAACTTGTAAAAAAAAATCACTCCGTTTTCCGAATCGAGATATCCGCGTTGCTTTTTTCATTTTCGATCGGATCGAATAATTTCATTGAGATTATCGTTGGAACTCTTTTGGAACTACTCAGAACTCTGATCAGAACTCCTAGAACTTGTAGAAAAAAAATCACTCCGTTTTCCGAATCGAGATATCCGCGTTGCTTTTTTTATTTTCGATCGGATCGAATAATTTCATTGGGATTATCGTTGGAACTCTTTCGGAACTACTCAGAACTCTGATCAGAACTCCTAGAACTCGTAAACAAAGAATCACTTTGTTTTCATAACTCCTAGAACTTGTAAAAAAAAATCACTCCGTTTTCCGAATCGAGATATCCGCGTTGCTTTTTTCATTTTCGATCGGATCGAATAATTTCATTGAGATTATCGTTGGAACTCTTTTGGAACTACTCAGAACTCTGATCAGAACTCCTAGAACTTGTAGAAAAAAAATCACTCCGTTTTCCGAATCGAGATATCCGCGTTGCTTTTTTTATTTTCGATCGGATCGAATAATTTCATTGGGATTATCGTTGGAACTCTTTCGGAACTACTCAGAACTCTGATCGGAACTCCTAGAACTCGTAAACAAAGAATCACTTTGTTTTCATAACTCCTAGAACTTGTAAAAAAAAATCACTCCGTTTTCCGAATCGAGATATCCGCGTTGCTTTTTTCATTTTCGATCGGATCGAATAATTTCATTGAGATTATCGTTGGAACTCTTTTGGAACTACTCAGAACTCTGATCAGAACTCCTAGAACTTGTACAAAAAAATCACTCCGTTTTCCGAATCGAGATATCCGCGTTGCTTTTTTCATTTTCGATCGGATCGAATAATTTCATTGAGATTATCGTTGGAACTCTTTTGGAACTACTCAGAACTCTGATCAGAACTCCTAGAACTTGTAGAAAAAAAATCACTCCGTTTTCCGAATCGAGATATCCGCGTTGCTTTTTTTATTTTCGATCGGATCGAATAATTTCATTGGGATTATCGTTGGAACTCTTTCGGAACTACTCAGAACTCTGATCAGAACTCCTAGAACTCGTAAACAAAGAATCACTTTGTTTTCATAACTCCTAGAACTTGTAAAAAAAAATCACTCCGTTTTCCGAATCGAGATATCCGCGTTGCTTTTTTCATTTTCGATCGGATCGAATAATTTCATTGAGATTATCGTTGAAACTCTTTTGGAACTACTCAGAACTCTGATCAGAACTCCTAGAACTTGTAGAAAAAAAATCACTCCGTTTTCCGAATCGAGATATCCGCGTTGCTTTTTTTATTTTCGATCGGATCGAATAATTTCATTGGGATTATCGTTGGAACTCTTTCGGAACTACTCAGAACTCTGATCAGAACTCCTAGAACTTGTAAAAAAAAATCACTCCGTTTTCCGAATCGAGATATCCGCGTTGCTTTTTTCATTTTCGATCGGATCGAATAATTTCATTGAGATTATCGTTGGAACTCTTTTGGAACTACTCAGAACTCTGATCAGAACTCCTAGAACTTGTAGAAAAAAAATCACTCCGTTTTCCGAATCGAGATATCCGCGTTGCTTTTTTTATTTTCGATCGGATCGAATAATTTCATTGGGATTATCGTTGGAACTCTTTCGGAACTACTCAGAACTCTGATCAGAACTCCTAGAACTCGTAACCAAAAAATCACTTTGTTTTCAGAACTCCTAGAACTTGTAAAAAAAAATCACTCCGTTTTCCGAATCGAGATATCCGCGTTGCTTTTTTCATTTTCGATCGGATCGAATAATTTCATTGAGATTATCGTTGGAACTCTTTTGGAACTACTCAGAACTCTGATCAGAACTCCTAGAACTTGTACAAAAAAATCACTCCGTTTTCCGAATCGAGATATCCGCGTTGCTTTTTTCATTTTCGATCGGATCGAATAATTTCATTGAGATTATCGTTGGAACTCTTTTGGAACTACTCAGAACTCTGATCAGAACTCCTAGAACTTGTAGAAAAAAAATCACTCCGTTTTCCGAATCGAGATATCCGCGTTGCTTTTTTTATTTTCGATCGGATCGAATAATTTCATTGGGATTATCGTTGGAACTCTTTCGGAACTACTCAGAACTCTGATCAGAACTCCTAGAACTCGTAAACAAAAAATCACTTTGTTTTCAGAACTCCTAGAACTTGTAAAAAAAAATCACTCCGTTTTCCGAATCGAGATATCCGCGTTGCTTTTTTCATTTTCGATCGGATCGAATAATTTCATTGAGATTATCGTTGGAACTCTTTTGGAACTACTCAGAACTCTGATCAGAACTCCTAGAACTTGTACAAAAAAATCACTCCGTTTTCCGAATCGAGATATCCGCGTTGCTTTTTTCATTTTCGATCGGATCGAATAATTTCATTGAGATTATCGTTGGAACTCTTGTGGAACTACTCAGAACTCTGATCAGAACTCCTAGAACTTGTAGAAAAAAAATCACTCCGTTTTCCGAATCGAGATATCCGCGTTGCTTTTTTTATTTTCGATCGGATCGAATAATTTCATTGGGATTATCGTTGGAACTCTTTCGGAACTACTCAGAACTCTGATCAGAACTCCTAGAACTCGTAAACAAAAAATCACTTTGTTTTCAGAACTCCTAGAACTTGTAAAAAAAAATCACTCCGTTTTCCGAATCGAGATATCCGCGTTGCTTTTTTCATTTTCGATCGGATCGAATAATTTCATTGAGATTATCGTTGGAACTCTTTTGGAACTACTCAGAACTCTGATCAGAACTCCTAGAACTTGTAAAAAAAAATCACTCCGTTTTCCGAATCGAGATATCCGCGTTGCTTTTTTCATTTTCGATCGGATCGAATAATTTCATTGAGATTATCGTTGGAACTCTTTTGGAACTACTCAGAACTCTGATCAGAACTCCTAGAACTTGTACAAAAAAATCACTCCGTTTTCCGAATCGAGATATCCGCGTTGCTTTTTTCATTTTCGATCGGATCGAATAATTTCATTGAGATTATCGTTGGAACTCTTTTGGAACTACTCAGAACTCTGATCAGAACTCCTAGAACTTGTAGAAAAAAAATCACTCCGTTTTCCGAATCGAGATATCCGCGTTGCTTTTTTTATTTTCGATCGGATCGAATAATTTCATTGGGATTATCGTTGGAACTCTTTCGGAACCACTCAGAACTCTGATCAGAACTCCTAGAACTCGTAAACAAAAAATCACTTTGTTTTCAGAACTCCTAGAACTTGTAAAAAAAAATCACTCCGTTTTCCGAATCGAGATATCCGCGTTGCTTTTTTCATTTTCGATCGGATCGAATAATTTCATTGAGATTATCGTTGGAACTCTTTTGGAACTACTCAGAACTCTGATCAGAACTCCTAGAACTTGTACAAAAAAATCACTCCGTTTTCCGAATCGAGATATCCGCGTTGCTTTTTTCATTTTCGATCGGATCGAATAATTTCATTGAGATTATCGTTGGAACTCTTTTGGAACTACTCAGAACTCTGATCAGAACTCCTAGAACTTGTAGAAAAAAAATCACTCCGTTTTCCGAATCGAGATATCCGCGTTGCTTTTTTTATTTTCGATCGGATCGAATAATTTCATTGGGATTATCGTTGGAACTCTTTCGGAACTACTCAGAACTCTGATCAGAACTCCTAGAACTCGTAAACAAAGAATCACTTTGTTTTCATAACTCCTAGAACTTGTAAAAAAAAATCACTCCGTTTTCCGAATCGAGATATCCGCGTTGCTTTTTTCATTTTCGATCGGATCGAATAATTTCATTGAGATTATCGTTGGAACTCTTTTGGAACTACTCAGAACTCTGATCAGAACTCCTAGAACTTGTAGAAAAAAAATCACTCCGTTTTCCGAATCGAGATATCCGCGTTGCTTTTTTTATTTTCGATCGGATCGAATAATTTCATTGGGATTATCGTTGGAACTCTTTCGGAACTACTCAGAACTCTGATCAGAACTCCTAGAACTCGTAAACAAAGAATCACTTTGTTTTCATAACTCCTAGAACTTGTAAAAAAAAATCACTCCGTTTTCCGAATCGAGATATCCGCGTTGCTTTTTTCATTTTCGATCGGATCGAATAATTTCATTGAGATTATCGTTGGAACTCTTTTGGAACTACTCAGAACTCTGATCAGAACTCCTAGAACTTGTAGAAAAAAAATCACTCCGTTTTCCGAATCGAGATATCCGCGTTGCTTTTTTTATTTTCGATCGGATCGAATAATTTCATTGGGATTATCGTTGGAACTCTTTCGGAACTACTCAGAACTCTGATCAGAACTCCTAGAACTCGTAAACAAAAAATCACTTTGTTTTCAGAACTCCTAGAACTTGTAAAAAAAAATCACTCCGTTTTCCGAATCGAGATATCCGCGTTGCTTTTTTCATTTTCGATCGGATCGAATAATTTCATTGAGATTATCGTTGGAACTCTTTTGGAACTACTCAGAACTCTGATCAGAACTCCTAGAACTTGTACAAAAAAATCACTCCGTTTTCCGAATCGAGATATCCGCGTTGCTTTTTTCATTTTCGATCGGATCGAATAATTTCATTGAGATTATCGTTGAAACTCTTTTGGAACTACTCAGAACTCTGATCAGAACTCCTAGAACTTGTAGAAAAAAAATCACTCCGTTTTCCGAATCGAGATATCCGCGTTGCTTTTTTTATTTTCGATCGGATCGAATAATTTCATTGGGATTATCGTTGGAACTCTTTCGGAACTACTCAGAACTCTGATCAGAACTCCTAGAACTCGTAAACAAAGAATCACTTTGTTTTCATAACTCCTAGAACTTGTAAAAAAAAATCACTCCGTTTTCCGAATCGAGATATCCGCGTTGCTTTTTTCATTTTCGATCGGATCGAATAATTTCATTGAGATTATCGTTGAAACTCTTTTGGAACTACTCAGAACTCTGATCAGAACTCCTAGAACTTGTAGAAAAAAAATCACTCCGTTTTCCGAATCGAGATATCCGCGTTGCTTTTTTTATTTTCGATCGGATCGAATAATTTCATTGGGATTATCGTTGGAACTCTTTCGGAACTACTCAGAACTCTGATCAGAACTCCTGGAACTCGTAAACAAAGAATCACTTTGTTTTCATAACTCCTAGAACTTGTAAAAAAAAATCACTCCGTTTTCCGAATCGAGATATCCGCGTTGCTTTTTTCATTTTCGATCGGATCGAATAATTTCATTGAGATTATCGTTGGAACTCTTTTGGAACTACTCAGAACTCTGATCAGAACTCCTAGAACTTGTAGAAAAAAAATCACTCCGTTTTCCGAATCGAGATATCCGCGTTGCTTTTTTTATTTTCGATCGGATCGAATAATTTCATTGGGATTATCGTTGGAACTCTTTCGGAACTACTCAGAACTCTGATCAGAACTCCTAGAACTCGTAACCAAAAAATCACTTTGTTTTCAGAACTCCTAGAACTTGTAAAAAAAAATCACTCCGTTTTCCGAATCGAGATATCCGCGTTGCTTTTTTCATTTTCAATCGGATCGAATAATTTCATTGAGATTATCGTTGGAACTCTTTTGGAACTACTCAGAACTCTGATCAGAACTCCTAGAACTTGTACAAAAAAATCACTCCGTTTTCCGAATCGAGATATCCGCGTTGCTTTTTTCATTTTCGATCGGATCGAATAATTTCATTGAGATTATCGTTGGAACTCTTTTGGAACTACTCAGAACTCTGATCAGAACTCCTAGAACTTGTAAAAAAAAAATCACTCCGTTTTCCGAATCGAGATATCCGCGTTGCTTTTTTTATTTTCGATCGGATCGAATAATTTCATTGGGATTATCGTTGGAACTCTTTCGGAACTACTCAGAACTCTGATCAGAACTCCTAGAACTCGTAAACAAAAAATCACTTTGTTTTCAGAACTCCTAGAACTTGTAAAAAAAAATCACTCCGTTTTCCGAATCGAGATATCCGCGTTGCTTTTTTCATTTTCGATCGGATCGAATAATTTCATTGAGATTATCGTTGGAACTCTTTTGGAACTACTCAGAACTCTGATCAGAACTCCTAGAACTTGTACAAAAAAATCACTCCGTTTTCCGAATCGAGATATCCGCGTTGCTTTTTTCATTTTCGATCGGATCGAATAATTTCATTGAGATTATCGTTGGAACTCTTTTGGAACTACTCAGAACTCTGATCAGAACTCCTAGAACTTGTAGAAAAAAAATCACTCCGTTTTCCGAATCGAGATATCCGCGTTGCTTTTTTTATTTTCGATCGGATCGAATAATTTCATTGGGATTATCGTTGGAACTCTTTCGGAACTACTCAGAACTCTGATCAGAACTCCTAGAACTCGTAAACAAAAAATCACTTTGTTTTCAGAACTCCTAGAACTTGTAAAAAAAAATCACTCCGTTTTCCGAATCGAGATATCCGCGTTGCTTTTTTCATTTTCGATCGGATCGAATAATTTCATTGAGATTATCGTTGGAACTCTTATGGAACTACTCAGAACTCTGATCAGAACTCCTAGAACTTGTAAAAAAAAATCACTCCGTTTTCCGAATCGAGATATCCGCGTTGCTTTTTTCATTTTCGATCGGATCGAATAATTTCATTGAGATTATCGTTGGAACTCTTTTGGAACTACTCAGAACTCTGATCAGAACTCCTAGAACTTGTACAAAAAAATCACTCCGTTTTCCGAATCGAGATATCCGCGTTGCTTTTTTCATTTTCGATCGGATCGAATAATTTCATTGAGATTATCGTTGGAACTCTTTTGGAACTACTCAGAACTCTGATCAGAACTCCTAGAACTTGTAGAAAAAAAATCACTCCGTTTTCCGAATCGAGATATCCGCGTTGCTTTTTTTATTTTCGATCGGATCGAATAATTTCATTGGGATTATCGTTGGAACTCTTTCGGAACCACTCAGAACTCTGATCAGAACTCCTAGAACTCGTAAACAAAAAATCACTTTGTTTTCAGAACTCCTAGAACTTGTAAAAAAAAATCACTCCGTTTTCCGAATCGAGATATCCGCGTTGCTTTTTTCATTTTCGATCGGATCGAATAATTTCATTGAGATTATCGTTGGAACTCTTTTGGAACTACTCAGAACTCTGATCAGAACTCCTAGAACTTGTACAAAAAAATCACTCCGTTTTCCGAATCGAGATATCCGCGTTGCTTTTTTCATTTTCGATCGGATCGAATAATTTCATTGAGATTATCGTTGGAACTCTTTTGGAACTACTCAGAACTCTGATCAGAACTCCTAGAACTTGTAGAAAAAAAATCACTCCGTTTTCCGAATCGAGATATCCGCGTTGCTTTTTTTATTTTCGATCGGATCGAATAATTTCATTGGGATTATCGTTGGAACTCTTTCGGAACTACTCAGAACTCTGATCAGAACTCCTAGAACTCGTAAACAAAGAATCACTTTGTTTTCATAACTCCTAGAACTTGTAAAAAAAAATCACTCCGTTTTCCGAATCGAGATATCCGCGTTGCTTTTTTCATTTTCGATCGGATCGAATAATTTCATTGAGATTATCGTTGGAACTCTTTTGGAACTACTCAGAACTCTGATCAGAACTCCTAGAACTTGTACAAAAAAATCACTCCGTTTTCCGAATCGAGATATCCGCGTTGCTTTTTTCATTTTCGATCGGATCGAATAATTTCATTGAGATTATCGTTGGAACTCTTTTGGAACTACTCAGAACTCTGATCAGAACTCCTAGAACTTGTAGAAAAAAAATCACTCCGTTTTCCGAATCGAGATATCCGCGTTGCTTTTTTTATTTTCGATCGGATCGAATAATTTCATTGGGATTATCGTTGCAACTCTTTCGGAACTACTCAGAACTCTGATCAGAACTCCTAGAACTCGTAAACAAAGAATTACTTTGTTTTCATAACTCCTAGAACTTGTGAAAAAAAATCACTCCGTTTTCCGAATCGAGATATCCGCGTTGCTTTTTTCATTTTCGATCGGATCGAATAATTTCATTGAGATTATCGTTGGAACTCTTTTGGAACTACTCAGAACTCTGATCAGAACTCCTAGAACTTGTAGAAAAAAAATCACTCCGTTTTCCGAATCGAGATATCCGCGTTGCTTTTTTTATTTTCGATCGGATCGAATAATTTCATTGGGATTATCGTTGGAACTCTTTCGGAACTACTCAGAACTCTGATCAGAACTCCTGGAACTCGTAAACAAAGAATCACTTTGTTTTCATAACTCCTAGAACTTGTAAAAAAAAATCACTCCGTTTTCCGAATCGAGATATCCGCGTTGCTTTTTTCATTTTCGATCGAATCGAATAATTTCATTGAGATTATCGTTGGAACTCTTTTGGAACTACTCAGAACTCTGATCAGAACTCCTAGAACTTGTAGAAAAAAAATCACTCCGTTTTCCGAATCGAGATATCCGCGTTGCTTTTTTTATTTTCGATCGGATCGAATAATTTCATTGGGATTATCGTTGGAACTCTTTCGGAACTACTCAGAACTCTGATCAGAACTCCTAGAACTCGTAAACAAAGAATCACTTTGTTTTCATAACTCCTAGAACTTGTAAAAAAAAATCACTCCGTTTTCCGAATCGAGATATCCGCGTTGCTTTTTTCATTTTCGATCGGATCGAATAATTTCATTGAGATTATCGTCGGAACTCTTTTGGAACTACTCAGAACTCTGATCAGAACTCCTAGAACTTGTACAAAAAAATCACTCCGTTTTCCGAATCGAGATATCCGCGTTGCTTTTTTCATTTTCGATCGGATCGAATAATTTCATTGAGATTATCGTTGGAACTCTTTTGGAACTACTCAGAACTCTGATCAGAACTCCTAGAACTTGTAGAAAAAAAATCACTCCGTTTTCCGAATCGAGATATCCGCGTTGCTTTTTTTATTTTCGATCGGATCGAATAATTTCATTGAGATTATCGTTGGAACTCTTTTGGAACTACTCAGAACTCTGATCAGAACTCCTAGAACTTGTACAAAAAAATCACTCCGTTTTCCGAATCGAGATATCCGCGTTGCTTTTTTCATTTTCGATCGGATCGAATAATTTCATTGAGATTATCGTTGGAACTCTTTTGGAACTACTCAGAACTCTGATCAGAACTCCTAGAACTTGTAGAAAAAAAATCACTCCGTTTTCCGAATCGAGATATCCGCGTTGCTTTTTTCATTTTCGATCGGATCGAATAATTTCATTGAGATTATCGTTGGAACTCTTTTGGAACTACTCAGAACTCTGATCAGAACTCCTAGAACTTGTAGAAAAAAAATCACTCCGTTTTCCGAATCGAGATATCCGCGTTGCTTTTTTCATTTTCGATCGGATCGAATAATTTCATTGAGATTATCGTTGGAACTCTTTTGGAACTACTCAGAACTCTGATCAGAACTCCTAGAACTTGTACAAAAAAATCACTCCGTTTTCCGAATCGAGATATCCGCGTTGCTTTTTTCATTTTCGATCGGATCGAATAATTTCATTGAGATTATCGTTGGAACTCTTTTGGAACTACTCAGAACTCTGATCAGAACTCCTAGAACTTGTACAAAAAAATCACTCCGTTTTCCGAATCGAGATATCCGCGTTGCTTTTTTCATTTTCGATCGGATCGAATAATTTCATTGAGATTATCGTTGGAACTCTTTTGGAACTACTCAGAACTCTGATCAGAACTCCTAGAACTTGTAGAAAAAAAATCACTCCGTTTTCCGAATCGAGATATCCGCGTTGCTTTTTTTATTTTCGATCGGATCGAATAATTTCATTGGGATTATCGTTGGAACTCTTTCGGAACTACTCAGAACTCTGATCAGAACTCCTAGAACTCGTAAACAAAGAATCACTTTGTTTTCATAACTCCTAGAACTTGTAAAAAAAAATCACTCCGTTTTCCGAATCGAGATATCCGCGTTGCTTTTCTCATTTTCGATCGGATCGAATAATTTCATTGAGATTATCGTTTGAACTCTTTTGGAACTACTCAGAACTCTGATCAGAACTCCTAGAACTTGTAGAAAAAAAATCACTCCGTTTTCCGAATCGAGATATCCGCGTTGCTTTTTTTATTTTCGATCGGATCGAATAATTTCATTGGGATTATCGTTGAAACTCTTTCGGAACTACTCAGAACTCTGATCAGAACTCCTAGAACTCGTAAACAAAGAATCACTTTGTTTTCATAACTCCTAGAACTTGTAAAAAAAAATCACTCCGTTTTCCGAATCGAGATATCCGCGTTGCTTTTTTCATTTTCGATCGGATCGAATAATTTCATTGAGATTATCGTTGGAACTCTTTTGGAACTACTCAGAACTCTGATCAGAACTCCTAGAACTTGTAGAAAAAAAATCACTCCGTTTTCCGAATCGAGATATCCGCGTTGCTTTTTTTATTTTCGATCGGATCGAATAATTTCATTGGGATTATCGTTGGAACTCTTTCGGAACCACTCAGAACTCTGATCAGAACTCCTAGAACTCGTAAACAAAAAATCACTTTGTTTTCAGAACTCCTAGAACTTGTAAAAAAAAATCACTCCGTTTTCCGAATCGAGATATCCGCGTTGCTTTTTTCATTTTCGATCGGATCGAATAATTTCATTGAGATTATCGTTGGAACTCTTTTGGAACTACTCAGAACTCTGATCAGAACTCCTAGAACTTGTACAAAAAAATCACTCCGTTTTCCGAATCGAGATATCCGCGTTGCTTTTTTCATTTTCGATCGGATCGAATAATTTCATTGAGATTATCGTTGGAACTCTTTTGGAACTACTCAGAACTCTGATCAGAACTCCTAGAACTTGTAGAAAAAAAATCACTCCGTTTTCCGAATCGAGATATCCGCGTTGCTTTTTTTATTTTCGATCGGATCGAATAATTTCATTGGGATTATCGTTGGAACTCTTTCGGAACTACTCAGAACTCTGATCAGAACTCCTAGAACTCGTAAACAAAGAATCACTTTGTTTTCATAACTCCTAGAACTTGTAAAAAAAAACCACTCCGTTTTCCGAATCGAGATATCCGCGTTGCTTTTTTCATTTTCGATCGGATCGAATAATTTCATTGAGATTATCGTTGGAACTCTTTTGGAACTACTCAGAACTCTGATCAGAACTCCTAGAACTTGTACAAAAAAATCACTCCGTTTTCCGAATCGAGATATCCGCGTTGCTTTTTTCATTTTCGATCGGATCGAATAATTTCATTGAGATTATCGTTGGAACTCTTTTGGAACTACTCAGAACTCTGATCAGAACTCCTAGAACTTGTAGAAAAAAAATCACTCCGTTTTCCGAATCGAGATATCCGCGTTGCTTTTT
Organism: Tenthredo livida; assembly: GCA_963992785.1. Taxonomy (NCBI): domain Eukaryota; kingdom Metazoa; phylum Arthropoda; class Insecta; order Hymenoptera; family Tenthredinidae; genus Tenthredo; species Tenthredo livida. Next base: position 10,689,355 of record OZ023065.1, on the reverse strand, counting down.
TTATTTTCGATCGGATCGAATAATTTCATTGGGATTATCGTTGGAACTCTTTCGGAACTACTCAGAACTCTGATCAGAACTCCTAGAACTCGTAAACAAAGAATCACTTTGTTTTCATAACTCCTAGAACTTGTGAAAAAAAATCACTCCGTTTTCCGAATCGAGATATCCGCGTTGCTTTTTTCATTTTCGATCGGATCGAATAATTTCATTGAGATTATCGTTGGAACTCTTTTGGAACTACTCAGAACTCTGATCAGAACTCCTAGAACTTGTAGAAAAAAAATCACTCCGTTTTCCGAATCGAGATATCCGCGTTGCTTTTTTTATTTTCGATCGGATCGAATAATTTCATTGGGATTATCGTTGGAACTCTTTCGGAACTACTCAGAACTCTGATCAGAACTCCTGGAACTCGTAAACAAAGAATCACTTTGTTTTCATAACTCCTAGAACTTGTAAGAAAAAATCACTCCGTTTTCCGAATCGAGATATCCGCGTTGCTTTTTTCATTTTCGATCGGATCGAATAATTTCATTGAGATTATCGTTGGAACTCTTTTGGAACTACTCAGAACTCTGATCAGAACTCCTAGAACTTGTAGAAAAAAAATCACTCCGTTTTCCGAATCGAGATATCCGCGTTGCTTTTTTTATTTTCGATCGGATCGAATAATTTCATTGGGATTATCGTTGGAACTCTTTCGGAACTACTCAGAACTCTGATCAGAACTGCTAGAACTCGTAAACAAAGAATCACTTTGTTTTCATAACTCCTAGAACTTGTAAAAAAAAATCACTCCGTTTTCCGAATCGAGATATCCGCGTTGCTTTTTTCATTTTCGATCGGATCGAATAATTTCATTGAGATTATCGTTGGAACTCTTTTGGAACTACTCAGAACTCTGATCAGAACTCCTAGAACTTGTACAAAAAAATCACTCCGTTTTCCGAATCGAGATATCCGCGTTGCTTTTTTCATTTTCGATCGGATCGAATAATTTCATTGAGATTATCGTTGGAACTCTTTTGGAACTACTCAGAACTCTGATCAGAACTCCTAGAACTTGTAGAAAAAAAATCACTCCGTTTTCCGAATCGAGATATCCGCGTTGCTTTTTTTATTTTCGATCGGATCGAATAATTTCATTGGGATTATCGTTGGAACTCTTTCGGAACTACTCAGAACTCTGATCAGAACTCCTAGAACTCGTAAACAAAGAATCACTTTGTTTTCATAACTCCTAGAACTTGTAAAAAAAAATCACTCCGTTTTCCGAATCGAGATATCCGCGTTGCTTTTCTCATTTTCGATCGGATCGAATAATTTCATTGAGATTATCGTTTGAACTCTTTTGGAACTACTCAGAACTCTGATCAGAACTCCTAGAACTTGTAGAAAAAAAATCACTCCGTTTTCCGAATCGAGATATCCGCGTTGCTTTTTTTATTTTCGATCGGATCGAATAATTTCATTGGGATTATCGTTGAAACTCTTTCGGAACTACTCAGAACTCTGATCAGAACTCCTAGAACTCGTAAACAAAGAATCACTTTGTTTTCATAACTCCTAGAACTTGTAAAAAAAAATCACTCCGTTTTCCGAATCGAGATATCAGCGTTGCTTTTTTCATTTTCGATCGGATCGAATAATTTCATTGAGATTATCGTTGGAACTCTTTTGGAACTACTCAGAACTCTGATCAGAACTCCTAGAACTTGTAGAAAAAAAATCACTCCGTTTTCCGAATCGAGATATCCGCGTTGCTTTTTTTATTTTCGATCGGATCGAATAATTTCATTGGGATTATCGTTGGAACTCTTTCGGAACTACTCAGAACTCTGATCAGAACTCCTAGAACTCGTAAACAAAGAATCACTTTGTTTTCATAACTCCTAGAACTTGTAAAAAAAAATCACTCCGTTTTCCGAATCGAGATATCCGCGTTGCTTATTTCATTTTCGATCGGATCGAATAATTTCATTGAGATTATCGTTGGAACTCTTTTGGAACTACTCAGAACTCTGATCAGAACTCCTAGAACTTGTACAAAAAAATCACTCCGTTTTCCGAATCGAGATATCCGCGTTGCTTTTTTCATTTTCGATCGGATCGAATAATTTCATTGAGATTATCGTTGGAACTCTTTTGGAACTACTCAGAACTCTGATCAGAACTCCTAGAACTTGTAGAAAAAAAATCACTCCGTTTTCCGAATCGAGATATCCGCGTTGCTTTTTTTATTTTCGATCGGATCGAATAATTTCATTGGGATTATCGTTGGAACTCTTTCGGAACTACTCAGAACTCTGATCAGAACTCCTAGAACTCGTAAACAAAAAATCACTTTGTTTTCAGAACTCCTAGAACTTGTAAAAAAAAATCACTCCGTTTTCCGAATCGAGATATCCGCGTTGCTTTTTTCATTTTCGATCGGATCGAATAATTTCATTGAGATTATCGTTGGAACTCTTTTGGAACTACTCAGAACTCTGATCAGAACTCCTAGAACTTGTACAAAAAAATCACTCCGTTTTCCGAATCGAGATATCCGCGTTGCTTTTTTCATTTTCGATCGGATCGAATAATTTCATTGAGATTATCGTTGGAACTCTTTTGGAACTACTCAGAACTCTGATCAGAACTCCTAGAACTTGTAGAAAAAAAATCACTCCGTTTTCCGAATCGAGATATCCGCGTTGCTTTTTTTATTTTCGATCGGATCGAATAATTTCATTGGGATTATCGTTGGAACTCTTTCGGAACTACTCAGAACTCTGATCAGAACTCCTAGAACTCGTAAACAAAGAATCACTTTGTTTTCATAACTCCTAGAACTTGTAAAAAAAAATCACTCCGTTTTCCGAATCGAGATATCCGCGTTGCTTTTTTCATTTTCGATCGGATCGAATAATTTCATTGAGATTATCGTTGGAACTCTTTTGGAACTACTCAGAACTCTGATCAGAACTCCTAGAACTTGTAGAAAAAAAATCACTCCGTTTTCCGAATCGAGATATCCGCGTTGCTTTTTTTATTTTCGATCGGATCGAATAATTTCATTGGGATTATCGTTGGAACTCTTTCGGAACTACTCAGAACTCTGATCAGAACTCCTAGAACTCGTAAACAAAGAATCACTTTGTTTTCATAACTCCTAGAACTTGTAAAAAAAAATCACTCCGTTTTCCGAATCGAGATATCCGCGTTGCTTTTTTCATTTTCGATCGGATCGAATAATTTCATTGAGATTATCGTTGGAACTCTTTTGGAACTACTCAGAACTCTGATCAGAACTCCTAGAACTTGTAGAAAAAAAATCACTCCGTTTTCCGAATCGAGATATCCGCGTTGCTTTTTTTATTTTCGATCGGATCGAATAATTTCATTGGGATTATCGTTGGAACTCTTTCGGAACTACTCAGAACTCTGATCAGAACTCCTAGAACTCGTAAACAAAGAATCACTTTGTTTTCATAACTCCTAGAACTTGTAAAAAAAAATCACTCCGTTTTCCGAATCGAGATATCCGCGTTGCTTTTTTCATTTTCGATCGGATCGAATAATTTCATTGAGATTATCGTTGGAACTCTTTTGGAACTACTCAGAACTCTGATCAGAACTCCTAGAACTTGTAGAAAAAAAATCACTCCGTTTTCCGAATCGAGATATCCGCGTTGCTTTTTTTATTTTCGATCGGATCGAATAATTTCATTGGGATTATCGTTGGAACTCTTTCGGAACTACTCAGAACTCTGATCAGAACTCCTAGAACTCGTAAACAAAAAATCACTTTGTTTTCAGAACTCCTAGAACTTGTAAAAAAAAATCACTCCGTTTTCCGAATCGAGATATCCGCGTTGCTTTTTTCATTTTCGATCGGATCGAATAATTTCATTGAGATTATCGTTGGAACTCTTTTGGAACTACTCAGAACTCTGATCAGAACTCCTAGAACTTGTACAAAAAAATCACTCCGTTTTCCGAATCGAGATATCCGCGTTGCTTTTTTCATTTTCGATCGGATCGAATAATTTCATTGAGATTATCGTTGGAACTCTTTTGGAACTACTCAGAACTCTGATCAGAATTCCTAGAACTTGTAGAAAAAAAATCACTCCGTTTTCCGAATCGAGATATCCGCGTTGCTTTTTTTATTTTCGATCGGATCGAATAATTTCATTGGGATTATCGTTGGAACTCTTTCGGAACTACTCAGAACTCTGATCAGAACTCCTAGAACTCGTAAACAAAAAATCACTTTGTTTTCAGAACTCCTAGAACTTGTAAAAAAAAATCACTCCGTTTTCCGAATCGAGATATCCGCGTTGCTTTTTTCATTTTCGATCGGATCGAATAATTTCATTGAGATTATTGTTGGAACTCTTTTGGAACTACTCAGAACTCTGATCAGAACTCCTAGAACTTGTAGAAAAAAAATCACTCCGTTTTCCGAATCGAGATATCCGCGTTGCTTTTTTTATTTTCGATCGGATCGAATAATTTCATTGGGATTATCGTTGGAACTCTTTCGGAACTACTCAGAACTCTGATCAGAACTCCTAGAACTCGTAAACAAAAAATCACTTTGTTTTCAGAACTCCTAGAACTTGTAAAAAAAAATCACTCCGTTTTCCGAATCGAGATATCCGCGTTGCTTTTTTCATTTTCGATCGGATCGAATAATTTCATTGAGATTATCGTTGGAACTTTTTTGGAACTACTCAGAACTCTGATCAGAACCCCTAGAACTTGTAGAAAAAAAATCACTCCGTTTTCCGAATCGAGATATCCGCGTTGCTTTTTTTATTTTCGATCGGATCGAATAATTTCATTGGGATTATCGTTGGAACTCTTTCGGAACCACTCAGAACTCTGATCAGAACTCCTAGAACTCGTAAACAAAAAATCACTTTGTTTTCAGAACTCTTAGAACTTGTAAAAAAAAATCACTCCGTTTTCCGAATCGAGATATCCGCGTTGCTTTTTTCATTTTCGATCGGATCGAATAATTTCATTGAGATTATCGTTGGAACTCTTTTGGAACTACTCAGAACTCTGATCAGAACTCCTAGAACTTGTACAAAAAAATCACTCCGTTTTCCGAATCGAGATATCCGCGTTGCTTTTTTCATTTTCGATCGGATCGAATAATTTCATTGAGATTATCGTTGGAACTCTTTTGGAACTACTCAGAACTCTGATCAGAACTCCTAGAACTTGTAGAAAAAAAATCACTCCGTTTTCCGAATCGAGATATCCGCGTTGCTTTTTTTATTTTCGATCGGATCGAATAATTTCATTGGGATTATCGTTGGAACTCTTTCGGAACCACTCAGAACTCTGATCAGAACTCCTAGAACTCGTAAACAAAAAATCACTTTGTTTTCAGAACTCTTAGAACTTGTAAAAAAAAATCACTCCGTTTTCCGAATCGAGATATCCGCGTTGCTTTTTTCATTTTCGATCGGATCGAATAATTTCATTGAGATTATCGTTGGAACTCTTTTGGAACTACTCAGAACTCTGATCAGAACTCCTAGAACTTGTACAAAAAAATCACTTCGTTTTCCGAATCGAGATATCCGCGTTGCTTTTTTCATTTTCGATCGGATCGAATAATTTCATTGAGATTATCGTTGGAACTCTTTTGGAACTACTCAGAACTCTGATCAGAACTCCTAGAACTTGTAGAAAAAAAATCACTCCGTTTTCCGAATCGAGATATCCGCGTTGCTTTTTTTATTTTCGATCGGATCGAATAATTTCATTGGGATTATCGTTGGAACTCTTTCGGAACTACTCAGAACTCTGATCAGAACTCCTAGAACTCGTAAACAAAGAATCACTTTGTTTTCATAACTCCTAGAACTTGTAAAAAAAAATCACTCCGTTTTCCGAATCGAGATATCCGCGTTGCTTTTTTCATTTTCGATCGGATCGAATAATTTCATTGAGATTATCGTTGGAACTCTTTCGGAACTACTCAGAACTCTGATCAGAACTTCTAGAACTTGTACAAAAAAATCACTCCGTTTTCCGAATCGAGATATCCACGTTGCTTTTTTCATTTTCGATCGAATCGAATAATTTCATTGAGATTATCGTTGGAACTCTTTTGGAACTACTCAGAACTCTGATCAGAATTCCTAGAACTTGTAGAAAAAAAATCACTCCGTTTTCCGAATCGAGATATCCGCGTTGCTTTTTTTATTTTCGATCGGATCGAATAATTTCATTGGGATTATCGTTGGAACTCTTTCGGAACTACTCAGAACTCTGATCAGAACTCCTAGAACTCGTAAACAAAAAATCACTTTGTTTTCAGAACTCCTAGAACTTGTAAAAAAAAATCACTCCGTTTTCCGAATCGAGATATCCGCGTTGCTTTTTTCATTTTCGATCGGATCGAATAATTTCATTGAGATTATCGTTGGAACTCTTTTGGAACTACTCAGAACTCTGATCAGAACTCCTAGAACTTGTACAAAAAAATCACTCCGTTTTCCGAATCGAGATATCCGCGTTGCTTTTTTCATTTTCGATCGGATCGAATAATTTCATTGAGATTATCGTTGGAACTCTTTTGGAACTACTCAGAACTCTGATCAGAATTCCTAGAACTTGTAGAAAAAAATCACTCCGTTTTCCGAATCGAGATATCCGCGTTGCTTTTTTTATTTTCGATCGGATCGAATAATTTCATTGGGATTATCGTTGGAACTCTTTCGGAACTACTCAGAACTCTGATCAGAACTCCTAGAACTCGTAAACAAAAAATCACTTTGTTTTCAGAACTCCTAGAACTTGTAAAAAAAAATCACTCCGTTTTCCGAATCGAGATATCCGCGTTGCTTTTTTCATTTTCGATCGGATCGAATAATTTCATTGAGATTATCGTTGGAACTCTTTTGGAACTACTCAGAACTCTGATCAGAACTCCTAGAACTTGTAGAAAAAAAATCACTCCGTTTTCCGAATCGAGATATCCGCGTTGCTTTTTTTATTTTCGATCGGATCGAATAATTTCATTGGGATTATCGTTGGAACTCTTTCGGAACTACTCAGAACTCTGATCAGAACTCCTAGAACTCGTAAACAAAAAATCACTTTGTTTTCAGAACTCCTAGAACTTGTAAAAAAAAATCACTCCGTTTTCCGAATCGAGATATCCGCGTTGCTTTTTTCATTTTCGATCGGATCGAATAATTTCATTGAGATTATTGTTGGAACTCTTTTGGAACTACTCAGAACTCTGATCAGAACTCCTAGAACTTGTAGAAAAAAAATCACTCCGTTTTCCGAATCGAGATATCCGCGTTGCTTTTTTTATTTTCGATCGGATCGAATAATTTCATTGGGATTATCGTTGGAACTCTTTCGGAACTACTCAGAACTCTGATCAGAACTCCTAGAACTCGTAAACAAAAAATCACTTTGTTTTCAGAACTCCTAGAACTTGTAAAAAAAAATCACTCCGTTTTCCGAATCGAGATATCCGCGTTGCTTTTTTCATTTTCGATCGGATCGAATAATTTCATTGAGATTATCGTTGGAACTTTTTTGGAACTACTCAGAACTCTGATCAGAACCCCTAGAACTTGTAGAAAAAAAATCACTCCGTTTTCCGAATCGAGATATCCGCGTTGCTTTTTTTATTTTCGATCGGATCGAATAATTTCATTGGGATTATCGTTGGAACTCTTTCGGAACTACTCAGAACTCTGATCAGAACTCCTAGAACTCGTAAACAAAAAATCACTTTGTTTTCAGAACTCCTAGAACTTGTAAAAAAAAATCACTCCGTTTTCCGAATCGAGATATCCGCGTTGCTTTTTTCATTTTCGATCGGATCGAATAATTTCATTGAGATTATCGTTGGAACTCTTTTGGAACTACTCAGAACTCTGATCAGAACTCCTAGAACTTGTACAAAAAAATCACTCCGTTTTCCGAATCGAGATATCCGCGTTGCTTTTTTCATTTTCGATCGGATCGAATAATTTCATTGAGATTATCGTTGGAACTCTTTTGGAACTACTCAGAACTCTGATCAGAATTCCTAGAACTTGTAGAAAAAAATCACTCCGTTTTCCGAATCGAGATATCCGCGTTGCTTTTTTTATTTTCGATCGGATCGAATAATTTCATTGGGATTATCGTTGGAACTCTTTCGGAACTACTCAGAACTCTGATCAGAACTCCTAGAACTCGTAAACAAAAAATCACTTTGTTTTCAGAACTCCTAGAACTTGTAAAAAAAAATCACTCCGTTTTCCGAATCGAGATATCCGCGTTGCTTTTTTCATTTTCGATCGGATCGAATAATTTCATTGAGATTATCGTTGGAACTCTTTTGGAACTACTCAGAACTCTGATCAGAACTCCTAGAACTTGTAGAAAAAAAATCACTCCGTTTTCCGAATCGAGATATCCGCGTTGCTTTTTTTATTTTCGATCGGATCGAATAATTTCATTGGGATTATCGTTGGAACTCTTTCGGAACTACTCAGAACTCTGATCAGAACTCCTAGAACTCGTAAACAAAAAATCACTTTGTTTTCAGAACTCCTAGAACTTGTAAAAAAAAATCACTCCGTTTTCCGAATCGAGATATCCGCGTTGCTTTTTTCATTTTCGATCGGATCGAATAATTTCATTGAGATTATTGTTGGAACTCTTTTGGAACTACTCAGAACTCTGATCAGAACTCCTAGAACTTGTAGAAAAAAAATCACTCCGTTTTCCGAATCGAGATATCCGCGTTGCTTTTTTTATTTTCGATCGGATCGAATAATTTCATTGGGATTATCGTTGGAACTCTTTCGGAACTACTCAGAACTCTGATCAGAACTCCTAGAACTCGTAAACAAAAAATCACTTTGTTTTCAGAACTCCTAGAACTTGTAAAAAAAAATCACTCCGTTTTCCGAATCGAGATATCCGCGTTGCTTTTTTCATTTTCGATCGGATCGAATAATTTCATTGAGATTATCGTTGGAACTTTTTTGGAACTACTCAGAACTCTGATCAGAACCCCTAGAACTTGTAGAAAAAAAATCACTCCGTTTTCCGAATCGAGATATCCGCGTTGCTTTTTTTATTTTCGATCGGATCGAATAATTTCATTGGGATTATCGTTGGAACTCTTTCGGAACCACTCAGAACTCTGATCAGAACTCCTAGAACTCGTAAACAAAAAATCACTTTGTTTTCAGAACTCTTAGAACTTGTAAAAAAAAATCACTCCGTTTTCCGAATCGAGATATCCGCGTTGCTTTTTTCATTTTCGATCGGATCGAATAATTTCATTGAGATTATCGTTGGAACTCTTTTGGAACTACTCAGAACTCTGATCAGAACTCCTAGAACTTGTACAAAAAAATCACTCCGTTTTCCGAATCGAGATATCCGCGTTGCTTTTTTCATTTTCGATCGGATCGAATAATTTCATTGAGATTATCGTTGGAACTCTTTTGGAACTACTCAGAACTCTGATCAGAACTCCTAGAACTTGTAGAAAAAAAATCACTCCGTTTTCCGAATCGAGATATCCGCGTTGCTTTTTTTATTTTCGATCGGATCGAATAATTTCATTGGGATTATCGTTGGAACTCTTTCGGAACCACTCAGAACTCTGATCAGAACTCCTAGAACTCGTAAACAAAAAATCACTTTGTTTTCAGAACTCTTAGAACTTGTAAAAAAAAATCACTCCGTTTTCCGAATCGAGATATCCGCGTTGCTTTTTTCATTTTCGATCGGATCGAATAATTTCATTGAGATTATCGTTGGAACTCTTTTGGAACTACTCAGAACTCTGATCAGAACTCCTAGAACTTGTACAAAAAAATCACTTCGTTTTCCGAATCGAGATATCCGCGTTGCTTTTTTCATTTTCGATCGGATCGAATAATTTCATTGAGATTATCGTTGGAACTCTTTTGGAACTACTCAGAACTCTGATCAGAACTCCTAGAACTTGTAGAAAAAAAATCACTCCGTTTTCCGAATCGAGATATCCGCGTTGCTTTTTTTATTTTCGATCGGATCGAATAATTTCATTGGGATTATCGTTGGAACTCTTTCGGAACTACTCAGAACTCTGATCAGAACTCCTAGAACTCGTAAACAAAGAATCACTTTGTTTTCATAACTCCTAGAACTTGTAAAAAAAAATCACTCCGTTTTCCGAATCGAGATATCCGCGTTGCTTTTTTCATTTTCGATCGGATCGAATAATTTCATTGAGATTATCGTTGGAACTCTTTCGGAACTACTCAGAACTCTGATCAGAACTTCTAGAACTTGTACAAAAAAATCACTCCGTTTTCCGAATCGAGATATCCACGTTGCTTTTTTCATTTTCGATCGAATCGAATAATTTCATTGAGATTATCGTTGGAACTCTTTTGGAACTACTCAGAACTCTGATCAGAATTCCTAGAACTTGTAGAAAAAAAATCACTCCGTTTTCCGAATCGAGATATCCGCGTTGCTTTTTTTATTTTCGATCGGATCGAATAATTTCATTGGGATTATCGTTGGAACTCTTTCGGAACTACTCAGAACTCTGATCAGAACTCCTAGAACTCGTAAACAAAAAATCACTTTGTTTTCAGAACTCCTAGAACTTGTAAAAAAAAATCACTCCGTTTTCCGAATCGAGATATCCGCGTTGCTTTTTTCATTTTCGATCGGATCGAATAATTTCATTGAGATTATCGTTGGAACTCTTTTGGAACTACTCAGAACTCTGATCAGAACTCCTAGAACTTGTACAAAAAAATCACTCCGTTTTCCGAATCGAGATATCCGCGTTGCTTTTTTCATTTTCGATCGGATCGAATAATTTCATTGAGATTATCGTTGGAACTCTTTTGGAACTACTCAGAACTCTGATCAGAATTCCTAGAACTTGTAGAAAAAAATCACTCCGTTTTCCGAATCGAGATATCCGCGTTGCTTTTTTTATTTTCGATCGGATCGAATAATTTCATTGGGATTATCGTTGGAACTCTTTCGGAACTACTCAGAACTCTGATCAGAACTCCTAGAACTCGTAAACAAAAAATCACTTTGTTTTCAGAACTCCTAGAACTTGTAAAAAAAAATCACTCCGTTTTCCGAATCGAGATATCCGCGTTGCTTTTTTCATTTTCGATCGGATCGAATAATTTCATTGAGATTATCGTTGGAACTCTTTTGGAACTACTCAGAACTCTGATCAGAACTCCTAGAACTTGTAGAAAAAAAATCACTCCGTTTTCCGAATCGAGATATCCGCGTTGCTTTTTTTATTTTCGATCGGATCGAATAATTTCATTGGGATTATCGTTGGAACTCTTTCGGAACTACTCAGAACTCTGATCAGAACTCCTAGAACTCGTAAACAAAAAATCACTTTGTTTTCAGAACTCCTAGAACTTGTAAAAAAAAATCACTCCGTTTTCCGAATCGAGATATCCGCGTTGCTTTTTTCATTTTCGATCGGATCGAATAATTTCATTGAGATTATCGTTGGAACTTTTTTGGAACTACTCAGAACTCTGATCAGAACTCCTAGAACTTGTAGAAAAAAAATCACTCCGTTTTCCGAATCGAGATATCCGCGTTGCTTTTTTTATTTTCGATCGGATCGAATAATTTCATTGGGATTATCGTTGGAACTCTTTCGGAACCACTCAGAACTCTGATCAGAACTCCTAGAACTCGTAAACAAAAAATCACTTTGTTTTCAGAACTCTTAGAACTTGTAAAAAAAAATCACTCCGTTTTCCGAATCGAGATATCCGCGTTGCTTTTTTCATTTTCGATCGGATCGAATAATTTCATTGAGATTATCGTTGGAACTCTTTTGGAACTACTCAGAACTCTGATCAGAACTCCTAGAACTTGTACAAAAAAATCACTCCGTTTTCCGAATCGAGATATCCGCGTTGCTTTTTTCATTTTCGATCGGATCGAATAATTTCATTGAGATTATCGTTGGAACTCTTTTGGAACTACTCAGAACTCTGATCAGAACTCCTAGAACTTGTAGAAAAAAAATCACTCCGTTTTCCGAATCGAGATATCCGCGTTGCTTTTTTTATTTTCGATCGGATCGAATAATTTTATTGGGATTATCGTTGGAACTCTTTCGGAACCACTCAGAACTCTGATCAGAACTCCTAGAACTCGTAAACAAAAAATCACTTTGTTTTCAGAACTCTTAGAACTTGTAAAAAAAAATCACTCCGTTTTCCGAATCGAGATATCCGCGTTGCTTTTTTCATTTTCGATCGGATCGAATAATTTCATTGAGATTATCGTTGGAACTCTTTTGGAACTACTCAGAACTCTGATCAGAACTCCTAGAACTTGTACAAAAAAATCACTTCGTTTTCCGAATCGAGATATCCGCGTTGCTTTTTTCATTTTCGATCGGATCGAATAATTTCATTGAGATTATCGTTGGAACTCTTTTGGAACTACTCAGAACTCTGATCAGAACTCCTAGAACTTGTAGAAAAAAAATCACTCCGTTTTCCGAATCGAGATATCCGCGTTGCTTTTTTTATTTTCGATCGGATCGAATAATTTCATTGGGATTATCGTTGGAACTCTTTCGGAACTACTCAGAACTCTGATCAGAACTCCTAGAACTCGTAAACAAAGAATCACTTTGTTTTCATAACTCCTAGAACTTGTAAAAAAAAATCACTCCGTTTTCCGAATCGAGATATCCGCGTTGCTTTTTTCATTTTCGATCGGATCGAATAATTTCATTGAGATTATCGTTGGAACTCTTTCGGAACTACTCAGAACTCTGATCAGAACTCCTAGAACTTGTACAAAAAAATCACTCCGTTTTCCGAATCGAGATATCCGCGTTGCTTTTTTCATTTTCGATCGGATCGAATAATTTCATTGAGATTATCGTTGGAACTCTTTTGGAACTACTCAGAACTCTGATCAGAACTCCTAGAACTTGTAGAAAAAAAATCACTCCGTTTTCCGAATCGAGATATCCGCGTTGCTTTTTTTATTTTCGATCGGATCGAATAATTTCATTGGGATTATCGTTGGAACTCTTTCGGAACTACTCAGAACTCTGATCAGAACTCCTAGAACTCGTAAACAAAAAATCACTTTGTTTTCAGAACTCCTAGAACTTGTAAAAAAAAATCACTCCGTTTTCCGAATCGAGATATCCGCGTTGCTTTTTTCATTTTCGATCGGATCGGATAATTTCATTGAGATTATCGTTGGAACTCTTTTGGAACTACTCAGAACTCTGATCAGAACTCCTAGAACTTGTACAAAAAAATCACTCCGTTTTCCGAATCGAGATATCCGCGTTGCTTTTTTCATTTTCGATCGGATCGAATAATTTCATTGAGATTATCGTTGGAACTCTTTTGGAACTACTCAGAACTCTGATCAGAACTCCTAGAACTTGTAGAAAAAAAATCACTCCGTTTTCCGAATCGAGATATCCGCGTTGCTTTTTTTATTTTCGATCGGATCGAATAATTTCATTGAGATTATCGTTGGAACTCTTTTGGAACTACTCAGAACTCTGATCAGAACTCCTAGAACTTGTACAAAAAAATGACTCCGTTTTCCGAATCGAGATATCCGCGTTGCTTTTTTCATTTTCGATCGGATCGAATAATTTCATTGAGATTATCGTTGGAACTCTTTTGGAACTACTCAGAACTCTGATCAGAACTCCTAGAACTTGTAGAAAAAAAATCACTCCGTTTTCCGAATCGAGATATCCGCGTTGCTTTTTTCATTTTCGATCGGATCGAATAATTTCATTGAGATTATCGTTGGAACTCTTTTGGAACTACTCAGAACTCTGATCAGAACTCCTAGAACTTGTACAAAAAAATCACTCCGTTTTCCGAATCGAGATATCCCCGTTGCTTTTTTCATTTTCGATCGGATCGAATAATTTCATTGAGATTATCGTTGGAACTCTTTTGGAACTACTCAGAACTCTGATCAGAACTCCTAGAACTTGTAGAAAAAAAATCACTCCGTTTTCCGAATCGAGATATCCGCGTTGCTTTTTTTATTTTCGATCGGATCGAATAATTTCATTGGGATTATCGTTGGAACTCTTTCGGAACTACTCAGAACTCTGATCAGAACTCCTAGAACTCGTAAACAAAAAATCACTTTGTTTTCAGAACTCCTAGAACTTGTAAAAAAAAATCACTCCGTTTTCCGAATCGAGATATCCGCGTTGCTTTTTTCATTTTCGATCGGATCGGATAATTTCATTGAGATTATCGTTGGAACTCTTTTGGAACTACTCAGAACTCTGATCAGAACTCCTAGAACTTGTACAAAAAAATCACTCCGTTTTCCGAATCGAGATATCCGCGTTGCTTTGTTCATTTTCGATCGGATCGAATAATTTCATTGAGATTATCGTTGGAACTCTTTTGGAACTACTCAGAACTCTGATCAGAACTCCTAGAACTTGTAGAAAAAAAATCACTCCGTTTTCCGAATCGAGATATCCGCGTTGCTTTTTTTATTTTCGATCGGATCGAATAATTTCATTGAGATTATCGTTGGAACTCTTTTGGAACTACTCAGAACTCTGATCAGAACTCCTAGAACTTGTACAAAAAAATCACTCCGTTTTCCGAATCGAGATATCCGCGTTGCTTTTTTCATTTTCGATCGGATCGAATAATTTCATTGAGATTATCGTTGGAACTCTTTTGGAACTACTCAGAACTCTGATCAGAACTCCTAGAACTTGTAGAAAAAAAATCACTCCGTTTTCCGAATCGAGATATCCGCGTTGCTTTTTTCATTTTCGATCGGATCGAATAATTTCATTGAGATTATCGTTGGAACTCTTTTGGAACTACTCAGAACTCTGATCAGAACTCCTAGAACTTGTACAAAAAAATCACTCCGTTTTCCGAATCGAGATATCCGCGTTGCTTTTTTCATTTTTGATCGGATCGAATAATTTCATTGAGATTATCGTTGGAACTCTTTTGGAACTACTCAGAACTCTGATCAGAACTCCTAGAACTTGTAGAAAAAAAATCACTCCGTTTTCCGAATCGAGATATCCGCGTTGCTTTTTTTATTTTCGATCGGATCGAATAATTTCATTGGGATTATCGTTGGAACTCTTTCGGAACTACTCAGAACTCTGATCAGAACTCCTAGAACTCGTAAACAAAGAATCACTTTGTTTTCATAACTCCTAGAACTTGTAAAAAAAAATCACTCCGTTTTCCGAATCGAGATATCCGCGTTGCTTTTTTCATTTTCGATCGGATCGAATAATTTCATTGAGATTATCGTTGGAACTCTTTTGGAACTACTCAGAACTCTGATCAGAACTCCTAGAACTTGTAGAAAAAAAATCACTCCGTTTTCCGAATCGAGATATCCGCGTTGCTTTTTTTATTTTCGATCGGATCGAATAATTTCATTGGGATTATCGTTGGAACTCTTTCGGAACTACTCAGAACTCTGATCAGAACTCCTAGAACTCGTAAACAAAAAATCACTTTGTTTTCAGAACTCCTAGAACTTGTAAAAAAAAATCACTCCGTTTTCCGAATCGAGATATCCGCGTTGCTTTTTTCATTTTCGATCGGATCGAATAATTTCATTGAGATTATCGTTGGAACTCTTTTGGAACTACTCAGAACTCTGATCAGAACTCCTAGAACTTGTACAAAAAAATCACTCCGTTTTCCGAATCGAGATATCCGCGTTGCTTTTTTCATTTTCGATCGGATCGAATAATTTCATTGAGATTATCGTTGGAACTCTTTTGGAACTACTCAGAACTCTGATCAGAATTCCTAGAACTTGTAGAAAAAAAATCACTCCGTTTTCCGAATCGAGATATCCGCGTTGCTTTTTTTATTTTCGATCGGATCGAATAATTTCATTGGGATTATCGTTGGAACTCTTTCGGAACTACTCAGAACTCTGATCAGAACTCCTAGAACTCGTAAACAAAAAATCACTTTGTTTTCAGAACTCCTAGAACTTGTAAAAAAAAATCACTCCGTTTTCCGAATCGAGATATCCGCGTTGCTTTTTTCATTTTCGATCGGATCGAATAATTTCATTGAGATTATTGTTGGAACTCTTTTGGAACTACTCAGAACTCTGATCAGAACTCCTAGAACTTGTAGAAAAAAAATCACTCCGTTTTCCGAATCGAGATATCCGCGTTGCTTTTTTTATTTTCGATCGGATCGAATAATTTCATTGGGATTATCGTTGGAACTCTTTCGGAACTACTCAGAACTCTGATCAGAACTCCTAGAACTCGTAAACAAAAAATCACTTTGTTTTCAGAACTCCTAGAACTTGTAAAAAAAAATCACTCCGTTTTCCGAATCGAGATATCCGCGTTGCTTTTTTCATTTTCGATCGGATCGAATAATTTCATTGAGATTATCGTTGGAACTTTTTTGGAACTACTCAGAACTCTGATCAGAACCCCTAGAACTTGTAGAAAAAAAATCACTCCGTTTTCCGAATCGAGATATCCGCGTTGCTTTTTTTATTTTCGATCGGATCGAATAATTTCATTGGGATTATCGTTGGAACTCTTTCGGAACCACTCAGAACTCTGATCAGAACTCCTAGAACTCGTAAACAAAAAATCACTTTGTTTTCAGAACTCTTAGAACTTGTAAAAAAAAATCACTCCGTTTTCCGAATCGAGATATCCGCGTTGCTTTTTTCATTTTCGATCGGATCGAATAATTTCATTGAGATTATCGTTGGAACTCTTTTGGAACTACTCAGAACTCTGATCAGAACTCCTAGAACTTGTACAAAAAAATCACTCCGTTTTCCGAATCGAGATATCCGCGTTGCTTTTTTCATTTTCGATCGGATCGAATAATTTCATTGAGATTATCGTTGGAACTCTTTTGGAACTACTCAGAACTCTGATCAGAACTCCTAGAACTTGTAGAAAAAAAATCACTCCGTTTTCCGAATCGAGATATCCGCGTTGCTTTTTTTATTTTCGATCGGATCGAATAATTTCATTGGGATTATCGTTGGAACTCTTTCGGAACCACTCAGAACTCTGATCAGAACTCCTAGAACTCGTAAACAAAAAATCACTTTGTTTTCAGAACTCTTAGAACTTGTAAAAAAAAATCACTCCGTTTTCCGAATCGAGATATCCGCGTTGCTTTTTTCATTTTCGATCGGATCGAATAATTTCATTGAGATTATCGTTGGAACTCTTTTGGAACTACTCAGAACTCTGATCAGAACTCCTAGAACTTGTACAAAAAAATCACTTCGTTTTCCGAATCGAGATATCCGCGTTGCTTTTTTCATTTTCGATCGGATCGAATAATTTCATTGAGATTATCGTTGGAACTCTTTTGGAACTACTCAGAACTCTGATCAGAACTCCTAGAACTTGTAGAAAAAAAATCACTCCGTTTTCCGAATCGAGATATCCGCGTTGCTTTTTTTATTTTCGATCGGATCGAATAATTTCATTGGGATTATCGTTGGAACTCTTTCGGAACTACTCAGAACTCTGATCAGAACTCCTAGAACTCGTAAACAAAGAATCACTTTGTTTTCATAACTCCTAGAACTTGTAAAAAAAAATCACTCCGTTTTCCGAATCGAGATATCCGCGTTGCTTTTTTCATTTTCGATCGAATCGAATAATTTCATTGAGATTATCGTTGGAACTCTTTCGGAACTACTCAGAACTCTGATCAGAACTCCTAGAACTTGTACAAAAAAATCACTCCGTTTTCCGAATCGAGATATCCGCGTTGCTTTTTTCATTTTCGATCGGATCGAATAATTTCATTGAGATTATCGTTGGAACTCTTTTGGAACTACTCAGAACTCTGATCAGAACTCCTAGAACTTGTAGAAAAAAAATCACTCCGTTTTCCGAATCGAGATATCCGCGTTGCTTTTTTTATTTTCGATCGGATCGAATAATTTCATTGGGATTATCGTTGGAACTCTTTCGGAACTACTCAGAACTCTGATCAGAACTCCTAGAACTCGTAAACAAAAAATCACTTTGTTTTCAGAACTCCTAGAACTTGTAAAAAAAAATCACTCCGTTTTCCGAATCGAGATATCCGCGTTGCTTTTTTCATTTTCGATCGGATCGAATAATTTCATTGAGATTATTGTTGGAACTCTTTTGGAACTACTCAGAACTCTGATCAGAACTCCTAGAACTTGTAGAAAAAAAATCACTCCGTTTTCCGAATCGAGATATCCGCGTTGCTTTTTTTATTTTCGATCGGATCGAATAATTTCATTGGGATTATCGTTGGAACTCTTTCGGAACTACTCAGAACTCTGATCAGAACTCCTAGAACTCGTAAACAAAAAATCACTTTGTTTTCAGAACTCCTAGAACTTGTAAAAAAAAATCACTCCGTTTTCCGAATCGAGATATCCGCGTTGCTTTTTTCATTTTCGATCGGATCGAATAATTTCATTGAGATTATCGTTGGAACTTCTTTGGAACTACTCAGAACTCTGATCAGAACCCCTAGAACTTGTAGAAAAAAAATCACTCCGTTTTCCGAATCGAGATATCCGCGTTGCTTTTTTTATTTTCGATCGGATCGAATAATTTCATTGGGATTATCGTTGGAACTCTTTCGGAACCACTCAGAACTCTGATCAGAACTCCTAGAACTCGTAAACAAAAAATCACTTTGTTTTCAGAACTCTTAGAACTTGTAAAAAAAAATCACTCCGTTTTCCGAATCGAGATATCCGCGTTGCTTTTTTCATTTTCGATCGGATCGAATAATTTCATTGAGATTATCGTTCGAACTCTTTTGGAACTACTCAGAACTCTGATCAGAACTCCTAGAACTTGTACAAAAAAATCACTCCGTTTTCCGAATCGAGATATCCGCGTTGCTTTTTTCATTTTCGATCGGATCGAATAATTTCATTGAGATTATCGTTGGAACTCTTTTGGAACTACTCAGAACTCTGATCAGAACTCCTAGAACTTGTAGAAAAAAAATCACTCCGTTTTCCGAATCGAGATATCCGCGTTGCTTTTTTTATTTTCGATCGGATCGAATAATTTCATTGGGATTATCGTTGGAACTCTTTCGGAACCACTCAGAACTCTGATCAGAACTCCTAGAACTCGTAAACAAAAAATCACTTTGTTTTCAGAACTCTTAGAACTTGTAAAAAAAAATCACTCCGTTTTCCGAATCGAGATATCCGCGTTGCTTTTTTCATTTTCGATCGGATCGAATAATTTCATTGAGATTATCGTTGGAACTCTTTTGGAACTACTCAGAACTCTGATCAGAACTCCTAGAACTTGTACAAAAAAATCACTTCGTTTTCCGAATCGAGATATCCGCGTTGCTTTTTTCATTTTCGATCGGATCGAATAATTTCATTGAGATTATCGTTGGAACTCTTTTGGAACTACTCAGAACTCTGATCAGAACTCCTAGAACTTGTAGAAAAAAAATCACTCCGTTTTCCGAATCGAGATATCCGCGTTGCTTTTTTTATTTTCGATCGGATCGAATAATTTCATTGGGATTATCGTTGGAACTCTTTCGGAACTACTCAGAACTCTGATCAGAACTCCTAGAACTCGTAAACAAAGAATCACTTTGTTTTCATAACTCCTAGAACTTGTAAAAAAAAATCACTCCGTTTTCCGAATCGAGATATCCGCGTTGCTTTTTTCATTTTCGATCGGATCGAATAATTTCATTGAGATTATCGTTGGAACTCTTTCGGAACTACTCAGAACTCTGATCAGAACTCCTAGAACTTGTACAAAAAAATCACTCCGTTTTCCGAATCGAGATATCCGCGTTGCTTTTTTCATTTTCGATCGGATCGAATAATTTCATTGAGATTATCGTTGGAACTCTTTTGGAACTACTCAGAACTCTGATCAGAACTCCTAGAACTTGTAGAAAAAAAATCACTCCGTTTTCCGAATCGAGATATCCGCGTTGCTTTTTTTATTTTCGATCGGATCGAATAATTTCATTGGGATTATCGTTGGAACTCTTTCGGAACTACTCAGAACTCTGATCAGAACTTCTAGAACTCGTAAACAAAAAATCACTTTGTTTTCAGAACTCCTAGAACTTGTAAAAAAAAATCACTCCGTTTTCCGAATCGAGATATCCGCGTTGCTTTTTTCATTTTCGATCGGATCGGATAATTTCATTGAGATTATCGTTGGAACTCTTTTGGAACTACTCAGAACTCTGATCAGAACTCCTAGAACTTGTACAAAAAAATCACTCCGTTTTCCGAATCGAGATATCCGCGTTGCTTTTTTCATTTTCGATCGGATCGAATAATTTCATTGAGATTATCGTTGGAACTCTTTTGGAACTACTCAGAACTCTGATCAGAACTCCTAGAACTTGTAGAAAAAAAATCACTCCGTTTTCCGAATCGAGATATCCGCGTTGCTTTTTTTATTTTCGATCGGATCGAATAATTTCATTGAGATTATCGTTGGAACTCTTTTGGAACTACTCAGAACTCTGATCAGAACTCCTAGAACTTGTACAAAAAAATCACTCCGTTTTCCGAATCGAGATATCCGCGTTGCTTTTTTCATTTTCGATCGGATCGAATAATTTCATTGAGATTATCGTTGGAACTCTTTTGGAACTACTCAGAACTCTGATCAGAACTCCTAGAACTTGTAGAAAAAAAATCACTCCGTTTTCCGAATCGAGATATCCGCGTTGCTTTTTTCATTTTCGATCGGATCGAATAATTTCATTGAGATTATCGTTGGAACTCTTTTGGAACTACTCAGAACTCTGATCAGAACTCCTAGAACTTGTACAAAAAAATCACTCCGTTTTCCGAATCGAGATATCCGCGTTGCTTTTTTCATTTTCGATCGGATCGAATAATTTCATTGAGATTATCGTTGGAACTCTTTTGGAACTACTCAGAACTCTGATCAGAACTCCTAGAACTTGTAGAAAAAAAATCACTCCGTTTTCCGAATCGAGATATCCGCGTTGCTTTTTTTATTTTCGATCGGATCGAATAATTTCATTGGGATTATCGTTGGAACTCTTTCGGAACTACTCAGAACTCTGATCAGAACTCCTAGAACTCGTAAACAAAAAATCACTTTGTTTTCAGAACTCCTAGAACTTGTAAAAAAAAATCACTCCGTTTTCCGAATCGAGATATCCGCGTTGCTTTTTTCATTTTCGATCGGATCGGATAATTTCATTGAGATTATCGTTGGAACTCTTTTGGAACTACTCAGAACTCTGATCAGAACTCCTAGAACTTGTACAAAAAAATCACTCCGTTTTCCGAATCGAGATATTCGCGTTGCTTTTTTCATTTTCGATCGGATCGAATAATTTCATTGAGATTATCGTTGGAACTCTTTTGGAACTACTCAGAACTCTGATCAGAACTCCTAGAACTTGTAGAAAAAAAATCACTCCGTTTTCCGAATCGAGATATCCGCGTTGCTTTTTTTATTTTCGATCGGATCGAATAATTTCATTGAGATTATCGTTGGAACTCTTTTGGAACTACTCAGAACTCTGATCAGAACTCCTAGAACTTGTACAAAAAAATCACTCCGTTTTCCGAATCGAGATATCCGCGTTGCTTTTTTCATTTTCGATCGGATCGAATAATTTCATTGAGATTATCGTTGGAACTCTTTTGGAACTACTCAGAACTCTGATCAGAACTCCTAGAACTTGTAGAAAAAAAATCACTCCGTTTTCCGAATCGAGATATCCGCGTTGCTTTTTTCATTTTCGATCGGATCGAATAATTTCATTGAGATTATCGTTGGAACTCTTTTGGAACTACTCAGAACTCTGATCAGAACTCCTAGAACTTGTACAAAAAAATCACTCCGTTTTCCGAATCGAGATATCCGCGTTCCTTTTTTCATTTTCGATCGGATCGAATAATTTCATTGAGATTATCGTTTGAACTCTTTTGGAACTACTCAGAACTCTGATCAGAACTCCTAGAACTTGTAGAAAAAAAATCACTCCGTTTTCCGAATCGAGATATCCGCGTTGCTTTTTTTATTTTCGATCGGATCGAATAATTTCATTGGGATTATCGTTGGAACTCTTTCGGAACTACTCAGAACTCTGATCAGAACTCCTAGAACTCGTAAACAAAAAATCACTTTGTTTTCAGAACTCCTAGAACTTGTAAAAAAAAATCACTCCGTTTTCCGAATCGAGATATCCGCGTTGCTTTTTTCATTTTCGATCGGATCGAATAATTTCATTGAGATTATCGTTGGAACTCTTTTGGAACTACTCAGAACTCTGATCAGAACTCCTAGAACTTGTACAAAAAAATCACTCCGTTTTCCGAATCGAGATATCCGCGTTGCTTTTTTCATTTTCGATCGGATCGAATAATTTCATTGAGATTATCGTTGGAACTCTTTTGGAACTACTCAGAACTCTGATCAGAACTCCTAGAACTTGTAGAAAAAAAATCACTCCGTTTTCCGAATCGAGATATCCGCGTTGCTTTTTTTATTTTCGATCGGATCGAATAATTTCATTGGGATTATCGTTGGAACTCTTTCGGAACTACTCAGAACTCTGATCAGAACTCCTAGAACTCGTAAACAAAGAATCACTTTGTTTTCATAACTCCTAGAACTTGTAAAAAAAAATCACTCCGTTTTCCGAATCGAGATATCCGCGTTGCTTTTTTCATTTTCGATCGGATCGAATAATTTCATTGAGATTATCGTTGGAACTCTTTTGGAACTACTCAGAACTCTGATCAGAACTCCTAGAACTTGTAGAAAAAAAATCACTCCGTTTTCCGAATCGAGATATGCGCGTTGCTTTTTTTATTTTCGATCGGATCGAATAATTTCATTGGGATTATCGTTGGAACTCTTTCGGAACTACTCAGAACTCTGATCAGAACTCCTAGAACTCGTAAACAAAAAATCACTTTGTTTTCAGAACTCCTAGAACTTGTAAAAAAAAATCACTCCGTTTTCCGAATCGAGATATCCGCGTTGCTTTTTTCATTTTCGATCGGATCGAATAATTTCATTGAGATTATCGTTGGAACTCTTTTGGAACTACTCAGAACTCTGATCAGAACTCCTAGAACTTGTAGAAAAAAAATCACTCCGTTTTCCGAATCGAGATATCCGCGTTGCTTTTTTCATTTTCGATCGGATCGAATAATTTCATTGAGATTATCGTTGGAACTCTTTTGGAACTACTCAGAACTCTGATCAGAACTCCTAGAACTTGTACAAAAAAATCACTCCGTTTTCCGAATCGAGATATCCGCGTTGCTTTTTTCATTTTCGATCGGATCGAATAATTTCATTGAGATTATCGTTTGAACTCTTTTGGAACTACTCAGAACTCTGATCAGAACTCCTAGAACTTGTAGAAAAAAAATCACTCCGTTTTCCGAATCGAGATATCCGCGTTGCTTTTTTTATTTTCGATCGGATCGAATAATTTCATTGGGATTATCGTTGGAACTCTTTCGGAACTACTCAGAACTCTGATCAGAACTCCTAGAACTCGTAAACAAAGAATCACTTTGTTTTCATAACTCCTAGAACTTGTAAAAAAAAATCACTCCGTTTTCCGAATCGAGATATCCGCGTTGCTTTTTTCATTTTCGATCGGATCGAATAATTTCATTGAGATTATCGTTGGAACTCTTTTGGAACTACTCAGAACTCTGATCAGAACTCCTAGAACTTGTAGAAAAAAAATCACTCCGTTTTCCGAATCGAGATATCCGCGTTGCTTTTTTTATTTTCGATCGGATCGAATAATTTCATTGGGATTATCGTTGGAACTCTTTCGGAACTACTCAGAACTCTGATCAGAACTCCTAGAACTCGTAAACAAAAAATCACTTTGTTTTCAGAACTCCTAGAACTTGTAAAAAAAAATCACTCCGTTTTCCGAATCGAGATATCCGCGTTGCTTTTTTCATTTTCGATCGGATCGAATAATTTCATTGAGATTATCGTTGGAACTCTTTTGGAACTACTCAGAACTCTGATCAGAACTCCTAGAACTTGTACAAAAAAATCACTCCGTTTTCCGAATCGAGATATCCGCGTTGCTTTTTTCATTTTCGATCGGATCGAATAATTTCATTGAGATTATCGTTGGAACTCTTTTGGAACTACTCAGAACTCTGATCAGAACTCCTAGAACTTGTAGAAAAAAAATCACTCCGTTTTCCGAATCGAGATATCCGCGTTGCTTTTTTTATTTTCGATCGGATCGAATAATTTCATTGGGATTATCGTTGGAACTCTTTCGGAACTACTCAGAACTCTGATCAGAACTCCTAGAACTCGTAAACAAAGAATCACTTTGTTTTCATAACTCCTAGAACTTGTAAAAAAAAATCACTCCGTTTTCCGAATCGAGATATCCGCGTTGCTTTTTTCATTTTCGATCGGATCGAATAATTTCATTGAGATTATCGTTGGAACTCTTTTGGAACTACTCAGAACTCTGATCAGAACTCCTAGAACTTGTAGAAAAAAAATCACTCCGTTTTCCGAATCGAGATATCCGCGTTGCTTTTTTTATTTTCGATCGGATCGAATAATTTCATTGGGATTATCGTTGGAACTCTTTCGGAACTACTCAGAACTCTGATCAGAACTCCTAGAACTCGTAAACAAAAAATCACTTTGTTTTCAGAACTCCTAGAACTTGTAAAAAAAAATCACTCCGTTTTCCGAATCGAGATATCCGCGTTGCTTTTTTCATTTTCGATCGGATCGAATAATTTCATTGAGATTATCGTTGGAACTCTTTTGGAACTACTCAGAACTCTGATCAGAACTCCTAGAACTTGTACAAAAAAATCACTCCGTTTTCCGAATCGAGATATCCGCGTTGCTTTTTTCATTTTCGATCGGATCGAATAATTTCATTGAGATTATCGTTGGAACTCTTTTGGAACTACTCAGAACTCTGATCAGAACTCCTAGAACTCGTAAACAAAAAATCACTTTGTTTTCAGAACTCCTAGAACTTGTAAAAAAAAAAATCACTTCGTTTTCCGAATCGAGAAATCCGCGCTCCTCTTTTCATTTTTGATTTGATCGAATAATTTCATTGGGATTATAGTTAGAACTTTTGACAGCCAATTAGAACTGCGGTTAGAACTCCCAGAACTCGGAAATTAATTTTTTTATCATAAGCAAAGTACGACGGTTATAAAGTTTCATATCTTTTTCCTTGAAGAAGATATCAAAATTCTTCGGAGCAGGAACTCTAGAACTATTCAAAGACTTTTCAGAACCGTCGACAAAAACCAAAAAAAACAAAAATGGGGTGCTACCTATTTTTTGTTTTTTTAATTTTTTCATGGTCATCGACCGGAACTATTGCTGAAATTGACCCAGAACTGTAGAACTTTTCGAATACTATCGGGAACTCCCAAAAAAAATTCATATTTTCGAAAATGGGGTGCCCCGTGAAGTTGGCACCCCATTTTTCAAAATCGATTTTCCGGATCGCCGTGAGCCAGAACTATTTTCCAAACCTATCAGGAACTCTAGAACTCTTCGAGAGAGTCTCGGAACTCTGATAAAAAAATCGATTTTTCGAAAATGGGGTGCCAACTTCACACAGATCTCGATAGGACGTCTTCGATAATTAATTTTATAAGTCGATCAGAATCGGTTGGCCAGATATCGTCCGAAGAACAGAAGAGAACGTGAATTTCCGTATCGTATTTTCGGTGTCTTGATCTCACGGGTTGTCATCGCGTCCATACGACGAAGCAAGGTAATTCTATTCAGCCGAGAGAGTTGTAATCCGTTCGTAGACGGAATGAGGAATCCAGCGTCCCGTGTAAAAAATTGATAAATAATTTTAAACGAATCGTAGAATGATGAAATAAAAAGCTAATTCAAGTTCCCTCGATAGGACGTCTTTTAGAATTAATTTTATGAGTCGATTAGAATCGGTTGGTCACATATCGTCCGAATAACGGAAGAGAACGTGAATTTCCGTATCGTATTCTCGGTGTCTTGATCTCACGGGTTGTCATCGCGTCCATACGACGGAGCAAGGTAATTCTATTCAGCCGGGAGAGTCGTAATCCGTTCGTAGACGGAATGAGGAATCCACAGTCCCGTTTTAAAAATTGATAGATAATTTTAAACGAATCGTAGAATGATGAAATAAAAAGCTAATTCAAGTTCCCTCGATAGGACGTCTTTTAGAATTGATTTTATAAGTCAATCAGAATCGGTTGGCCAGATATCGTCCGAAGAACGAAAGAGAACGTGAATTTCCGTATCGTATTTTCGGTGTCTTGATCTCACGGGTTGTCATCGCGTCCATACGACGAAGCAAGGTAATTCTATTCAGCCGGGAGAGTCGTAATCCGTTCGTAGACGGAATGAGGAATCAGCAGTCCCGTTTTAAAAATTGATAGATAATTTTAAACGAATCGTAGAATGATGAAATAAAAAGCTCATTCAAGTTCCCTCGATAGGACGTCTTCGATAATTAATTTTATAAGTCGATCAGAATCGGTTGGCCAGATATCGTCCGAAGAACAGAAGAGAACGTGAATTTCCGTATCGTATTTTCGGTGTCTTGATCTCACGGGTTGTCATCGCGTCCATACGACGAAGCAAGGTAATTCTATTCAGCCGAGAGAGTTGTAATCCGTTCGTAGACGGAATGAGGAATCCAGCGTCCCGTGTAAAAAATTGATAAATAATTTTAAACGAATCGTAGAATGATGAAATAAAAAGCTAATTCAAGTTCCCTCGATAGGACGTCTTTTAGAATTAATTTTATGAGTCGATTAGAATTGGTTGGTCACATATCGTCCGAATAACGGAAGAGAACGTGAATTTCCGTATCGTATTCTCGGTGTCTTGATCTCACGGGTTGTCATCGCGTCCATACGACGGAGCAAGGTAATTCTATTCAGCCGGGAGAGTCGTAATCCGTTCGTATACGAAATGAGGAATCCAGCGTCCCGTTTTAAAAATTGATAAATAATTTTAAACGAATCGTAGAATGATGAAATAAAAAGCTAATTCAAGTTCCCTCGATAGGACGTCTTTTAGAATTGATTTTATAAGTCAATCAGAATCGGTTGGCCAGATATCGTCCGAAGAACGAAAGAGAACGTGAATTTCCGTATCGTATTTTCGGTGTCTTGATCTCACGGGTTGTCATCGCGTCCATACGACGAAGCAAGGTAATTCTATTCAGCCGGGAGAGTCGTAATCCGTTCGTAGACGGAATGAGGAATCCACAGTCCCGTTTTAAAAATTGATAAATAATTTTAAACGAATCGTAGAATGATGAAATAAAAAGCTCATTCAAGTTCCCTCGATAGGACGTCTTCGAGAATTAATTTTATAAGTCGATCAGAATCGGTTGGCCAGATATCGTCCGAAGAACAGAAGAGAACGTGAATTTCCGTATCGTATTTTCGGTGTCTTGATCTCACGGGTTGTCATCGCGTCCATACGACGAAGCAAGGTAATTCTATTCAGCCGGGAGAGTTGTAATCCGTTCGTAGACGGAATGAGGAATCCAGCGTCCCGTGTAAAAAATTGATAAATAATTTTAAACGAATCGTAGAATGATGAAATAAAAAGCTAATTCAAGTTCCCTCGATAGGACGTCTTTTAGAATTAATTTTATGAGTCGATTAGAATCGGTTGGTCACATATCGTCCGAATAACGGAAGAGAACGTGAATTTCCGTATCGTATTCTCGGTGTCTTGATCTCACGGGTTGTCATCGCGTCCATACGACGGAGCAAGGTAATTCTATTCAGCCGGGAGAGTCGTAATCCGTTCGTAGACGGAATGAGGAATCCACAGTCCCGTTTTAAAAATTGATAGATAATTTTAAACGAATCGTAGAATGATGAAATAAAAAGCTCATCCAAGTTCCCTCGATAGGACGTCTTCGAGAATTAATTTTATAAGTCGATCAGAATCGGTTGGCCAGATATCGTCCGAAGAACAGAAGAGAACGTGAATTTCCGTATCGTATTTTCGGTGTCTTGATCTCACGGGTTGTCATCTTGTCCATACGACGAAGCAAGGTAATTCTATTCAGCCGGGAGAGTCGTAATCCGTTCGTAGACGGAATGAGGAATCCAGCGTCCCGTTTTAAAAATTGATAAATAATTTTAAACGAATCGTAGAATGATGAAATAAAAAGCTAATTCAAGTTCCCTCGATAGGACGTCTTTTAGAATTAATTTTATGAGTCGATTAGAATCGGTTGGTCACATATCGTCCGAATAACGGAAGAGAACGTGAATTTCCGTATCGTATTCTCGGTGTCTTGATCTCACGGGTTGTCATCGCGTCCATACGACGGAGCAAGGTAATTCTATTCAGCCGGGAGAGTTGTAATCCGTTCATAGACGGAATGAGGAATCCAGCGTCCCGTTTTAAAAATTGATAAATAATTTTAAACGAATCGTAGAATGATGAAATAAAAAGCTAATTCAAGTTCCCTCGATAGGACGTCTTTTAGAATTAATTTTATGAGTCGATTAGAATCGGTTGGTCACATATCGTCCGAATAACGGAAGAGAACGTGAATTTCCGTATCGTATTCTCGGTGTCTTGATCTCACGGGTTGTCATCGCGTCCATACGACGGAGCAAGGTAATTCTATTCAGCCGGGAGAGTCGTAATCCGTTCGTAGACGGAATGAGGAATCCAGCGTCCCGTTTTAGAAATTGATAAATAATTTTAAACGAATCGTAGAATGATGAAATAAAAAGCTAATTCAAGTTCCCTCGATAGAACGTCTTTTAGAATTAATTTTATAGGTCGATCAGAATCGGTTGGCCAGATATCGTCCGAAGAGCGGAAGAGAACGTGAATTTCCGTATCGTATTTTCGAAGTCTTGATCTCACGGGTTGTCATCGCGTCCATACGACGAGGCAAGGTAATTCTATTCAGCCGGGAGAGTCGTAATCCGTTCGTAGACGGAATGAGGAATCCACAGTCCCGTTTTAAAAATTGATAGATAATTTTAAACGAAT
This sequence comes from Tenthredo livida, assembly GCA_963992785.1. NCBI lineage: Eukaryota > Metazoa > Arthropoda > Insecta > Hymenoptera > Tenthredinidae > Tenthredo > Tenthredo livida. The sequence goes on along the minus strand of OZ023065.1, from coordinate 10,660,278 downwards.
CGTAGAATGATGAGATAAAAAGCTCATTCAAGTTCCCTCGATAGGACGTCTTCGAGAATTAATTTTATAAGTCGATCAGAATCGGTTGGCCAGATATCGTCCGAAGAACAGAAGAGAACGTGAATTTCCGTATCGTATTTTCGGTGTCTTGATCTCACGGGTTGTCATCTTGTCCATACGACGAAGCAAGGTAATTCTATTCAGCCGGGAGAGTCGTAATCCGTTCGTAGACGGAATGAGGAATCCAGCGTCCCGTTTTAAAAATTGATAAATAATTTTAAACGAATCGTAGAATGATGAAATAAAAAGCTAATTCAAGTTCCCTCGATAGGACGTCTTTTAGAATTGATTTTATAAGTCAATCAGAATCGGTTGGCCAGATATCGTCCGAAGAACGAAAGAGAACGTGAATTTCCGTATCGTATTCTCGGTGTCTTGATCTCACGGGTTGTCATCGCGTCCATACGACGGAGCAAGGTAATTCTATTCAGCCGGGAGAGTCGTAATCCGTTCGTAGACGGAATGAGGAATCCACAGTCCCGTTTTAAAAATTGATAGATAATTTTAAACGAATCGTAGAATGATGAAATAAAAAGCTCATTCAAGTTCCCTCGATAGGACGTCTTCGAGAATTAATTTTATAAGTCGATCAGAATCGGTTGGCCAGATATCGTCCGAAGAACAGAAGAGAACGTGAATTTCCGTATCGTATTTTCGGTGTCTTGATCTCACGGGTTGTCATCTTGTCCATACGACGAAGCAAGGTAATTCTATTCAGCCGGGAGAGTCGTAATCCGTTCGTAGACGGAATGAGGAATCCAGCGTCCCGTTTTAAAAATTGATAAATAATTTTAAACGAATCGTAGAATGATGAAATAAAAAGCTAATTCAAGTTCCCTCGATAGGACGTCTTTTAGAATTAATTTTATGAGTCGATTAGAATCGGTTGGTCACATATCGTCCGAATAACGGAAGAGAACGTGAATTTCCGTATCGTATTCTCGGTGTCTTGATCTCACGGGTTGTCATCGCGTCCATACGACGGAGCAAGGTAATTCTATTCAGCCGGGAGAGTCGTAATCCGTTCGTAGACGGAATGAGGAATCCAGCGTCCCGTTTTAGAAATTGATAAATAATTTTAAACGAATCGTAGAATGATGAAATAAAAAGCTAATTCAAGTTCCCTCGATAGGACGTCTTTTAGAATTAATTTTATAAGTCGATCAGAATCGGTTGGCCAGATATCGTCCGAAGAACAGAAGAGAACGTGAATTTCCGTATCGTATTTTCGGTGTCTTGATCTCACGGGTTGTCATCGCGTCCATACGACGAAGCAAGGTAATTCTATTCAGCCGGGAGAGTCGTAATCCGTTCGTAGACGGAATGAGGAATCCAGCGTCCCGTTTTAAAAATTGATAAATAATTTTAAACGAATCGTAGAATGATGAAATAAAAAGCTAATTCAAGTTCCCTCGATAGGACGTCTTTTAGAATTAATTTTATAAGTCGATCAGAATCGGTTGGCCAGATATCGTCCGAAGAACGGAAGAGAACGTGAATTTCCGTATCGTATTTTCGAAGTCTTGATCTCACGGGTTGTCATCGCGTCCATACGACGAAGCAAGGTAATTCTATTCAGCCGGGAGAGTCGTAATCCGTTCGTAGACGGAATGAGGAATCCACAGTCCCGTTTTAAAAATTGATAGATAATTTTAAACGAATCGTAGAATGATGAAATAAAAAGCTCATTCAAGTTCCCTCGATAGGACGTCTTCGAGAATTAATTTTATAAGTCGATCAGAATCGGTTGGCCAGATATCGTCCGAAGAACAGAAGAGAACGTGAATTTCCGTATCGTATTTTCGGTGTCTTGATCTCACGGGTTGTCATCTTGTCCATACGACGAAGCAAGGTAATTCTATTCAGCCGGGAGAGTCGTAATCCGTTCGTAGACGGAATGAGGAATCCAGCGTCCCGTTTTAAAAATTGATAAATAATTTTAAACGAATCGTAGAATGATGAAATAAAAAGCTAATTCAAGTTCCCTCGATAGGACGTCTTTTAGAATTAATTTTATAAGTCGATCAGAATCGGTTGGCCAGATATCGTCCGAAGAACGGAAGAGAACGTGAATTTCCGTATCGTATTTTCGAAGTCTTGATCTCACGGGTTGTCATCGCGTCCATACGACGAAGCAAGGTAATTCTATTCAGCCGGGAGAGTCGTAATCCGTTCGTAGACGGAATGAGGAATCCACAGTCCCGTTTTAAAAATTGATAGATAATTTTAAACGAATCGTAGAATGATGAAATAAAAAGCTCATTCAAGTTCCCTCGATAGGACGTCTTCGAGAATTAATTTTATAAGTCGATCAGAATCGGTTGGCCAGATATCGTCCGAAGAACAGAAGAGAACGTGAATTTCCGTATCGTATTTTCGGTGTCTTGATCTCACGGGTTGTCATCTTGTCCATACGACGAAGCAAGGTAATTCTATTCAGCCGGGAGAGTCGTAATCCGTTCGTAGACGGAATGAGGAATCCAGCGTCCCGTTTTAAAAATTGATAAATAATTTTAAACGAATCGTAGAATGATGAAATAAAAAGCTAATTCAAGTTCCCTCGATAGGACGTCTTTTAGAATTAATTTTATAAGTCGATCAGAATCGGTTGGCCAGATATCGTCCGAAGAACGGAAGAGAACGTGAATTTCCGTATCGTATTTTCGAAGTCTTGATCTCACGGGTTGTCATCGCGTCCATACGACGAAGCAAGGTAATTCTATTCAGCCGGGAGAGTCGTAATCCGTTCGTAGACGGAATGAGGAATCCACAGTCCCGTTTTAAAAATTGATAGATAATTTTAAACGAATCGTAGAATGATGAAATAAAAAGCTCATTCAAGTTCCCTCGATAGGACGTCTTCGAGAATTAATTTTATAAGTCGATCAGAAACGGTTGGCCAGATATCGTCCGAAGAACAGAAGAGAACGTGAATTTCCGTATCGTATTTTCGGTGTCTTGATCTCACGGGTTGTCATCGCGTCCATACGACGGAGCAAGGTAATTCTATTCAGCCGGGAGAGTTGTAATCCGTTCGTAGACGGAATGAGGAATCCAGCGTCCCGTTTTAAAAATTGATAAATAATTTTAAACGAATCGTAGAATGATGAAATAAAGAGCTAATTCAAGTTCCCTCGATAGGACGTCTTTTAGAATTAATTTTATAAGTCGATCAGAATCGGTTGGCCAGATATCGTCCGAAGAACAGAAGAGAACGTGAATTTCCGTATCGTATTTTCGGTGTCTTGATCTCACGGGTTGTCATCGCGTCCATACGACGAAGCAAGGTAATTCTATTCAGACGGGAGAGTCGTAATCCGTTTGTAGACGGAATGAGGAATCCAGCGTCCCGTTTTAAAAATTGATAAATAATTTTAAACGAATCGTAGAATGATGAAATAAAAAGCTAATTCAAGTTCCCTCGATAGGACGTCTTTTAGAATTGATTTTATAAGTCAATCAGAATCGGTTGGCCAGATATCGTCCGAAGAACGAAAGAGAACGTGAATTTCCGTATCGTATTTTCGGTGTCTTGATCTCACGGGTTGTCATCGCGTCCATAAATGCCGAAAAAATTACAAATATCGATCCGAGGTCCCATCAATCATTACCTGTTGTAGGGCCGGGCTAGAGTTACACAGATTTCCGAAAATCCTTCATACGACGAAGCAAGGTCATTCTATTCAGCCGGGAGAGTCGTAATCCGTTCGTAGATGGAATGAGGAATCCAGAGTCCCGTTTTAGAAATTGATAACCATTTTGAAACGAGTCCCAGAATAATGAAATAAAAAGCTAATTCAAGTTCCCTTGATAAGACGTCTTTTAGAATTAATTTCAGGAGTCGATTAGAATCGGTTGGTCACATATCGTCCGAATAACGGAAGAGAACGTGAATTTCCGTATCGTATTCTCGGTGTCTTGATCTCACGGGTTGTCATCGCGTCCATACGACGGAGCAAGGTAATTCTATTCAGCCGGGAGAGTCGTAATCCGTTCGTAGACGGAATGAGGAATCCACAGTCCCGTTTTAAAAATTGATAGATAATTTTAAACGAATCGTAGAATGATGAAATAAAAAGCTCATTCAAGTTCCCTCGATAGGACGTCTTCGAGAATTAATTTTATAAGTCGATCAGAATCGGTTGGCCAGATATCGTCCGAAGAACAGAAGAGAACGTGAATTTCCGTATCGTATTTTCGGTGTCTTGATCTCACGGGTTGTAATCTTGTCCATACGACGAAGCAAGGTAATTCTATTCAGCCGGGAGAGTCGTAATCCGTTCGTAGACGGAATGAGGAATCCAGCGTCCCGTTTTAAAAATTGATAAATAATTTTAAACGAATCGTAGAATGATGAAATAAAAAGCTAATTCAAGTTCCCTCGATAGAACGTCTTTTAGAATTAATTTTATAGGTCGATCAGAATCGGTTGGCCAGATATCGTCCGAAGAGCGGAAGAGAACGTGAATTTCCGTATCGTATTTTCGAAGTCTTGATCTCACGGGTTGTCATCGCGTCTATACGACGAAGCAAGGTAATTCTATTCAGCCGGGAGAGTCGTAATCCGTTCGTAGACGGAATGAGGAATCCACAGTCCCGTTTTAAAAATTGATAGATAATTTTAAACGAATCGTAGAATGATGAAATAAAAAGCTCATTCAAGTTCCCTCGATAGGACGTCTTCGAGAATTAATTTTATAAGTCGATCAGAATCGGTTGGCCAGATATCGTCCGAAGAACAGAAGAGAACGTGAATTTCCGTATCGTATTTTCGGTGTCTTGATCTCACGGGTTGTCATCGCGTCCATAAATGCCGAAAAAATTACAAATATCGATCCGAGGTCCCATCAATCATTACCTGTTGTAGGGCCGGGCTAGAGTTACACAGATTTCCGAAAATCCTTCATACGACGAAGCAAGGTCATTCTATTCAGCCGGGAGAGTCGTAATCCGTTCGTAGATGGAATGAGGAATCCAGAGTCCCGTTTTAGAAATTGATAACCATTTTGAAACGAGTCCCAGAATAATGAAATAAAAAGCTAATTCAAGTTCCCTTGATAAGACGTCTTTTAGAATTAATTTCAGGAGTCGATTAGAATCGGTTGGTCACATATCGTCCGAATAACGGAAGAGAACGTGAATTTCCGTATCGTATTCTCGGTGTCTTGATCTCACGGGTTGTCATCGCGTCCATACGACGGAGCAAGGTAATTCTATTCAGCCGGGAGAGTCGTAATCCGTTCGTAGACGGAATGAGGAATCCACAGTCCCGTTTTAAAAATTGATAGATAATTTTAAACGAATCGTAGAATGATGAGATAAAAAGCTCATTCAAGTTCCCTCGATAGGACGTCTTCGAGAATTAATTTTATAAGTCGATCAGAATCGGTTGGCCAAATATCGTCCGAAGAACAGAAGAGAACGTGAATTTCCGTATCGTATTTTCGGTGTCTTGATCTCACGGGTTGTCATCGCGTCCATACGACGAAGCAAGGTAATTCTATTCAGCCGGGAGAGTCGTAATCCGTTCGTAGACGGAATGAGGAATCCAGCGTCCCGTTTTAAAAATTGATAAATAATTTTAAACGAATCGTAGAATGATGAAATAAAAAGCTAATTCAAGTTCCCTCGATAGGACGTCTTTTAGAATTGATTTTATAAGTCAATCAGAATCGGTTGGCCAGATATCGTCCGAAGAACGAAAGAGAACGTGAATTTCCGTATCGTATTTTCGGTGTCTTGATCTCACGGGTTGTCATCGCGTCCATAAATGCCGAAAAAATTACAAATATCGATCCGAGGTCCCATCAATCATTACCTGTTGTAGGGCCGGGCTAGAGTTACACAGATTTCCGAAAATCCTTCATACGACGAAGCAAGGTCATTCTATTCAGCCGGGAGAGTCGTAATCCGTTCGTAGATGGAATGAGGAATCCAGAGTCCCGTTTTAGAAATTGATAACCATTTTGAAACGAGTCCCAGAATAATGAAATAAAAAGCTAATTCAAGTTCCCTTGATAAGACGTCTTTTAGAATTAATTTCAGGAGTCGATTAGAATCGGTTGGTCACATATCGTCCGAATAACGGAAGAGAACGTGAATTTCTGTATCGTATTCTCGGTGTCTTGATCTCACGGGTTGTCATCGCGTCCATACGACGGAGCAAGGTAATTCTATTCAGCCGGGAGAGTCGTAATCCGTTCGTAGACGGAATGAGGAATCCACAGTCCCGTTTTAAAAATTGATAGATAATTTTAAACGAATCGTAGAATGATGAAATAAAAAGCTCATTCAAGTTCCCTCGATAGGACGTCTTCGAGAATTAATTTTATAAGTCGATCAGAATCGGTTGGCCAGATATCGTCCGAAGAACAGAAGAGAACGTGAATTTCCGTATCGTATTTTCGGTGTCTTGATCTCACGGGTTGTCATCTTGTCCATACGACGAAGCAAGGTAATTCTATTCAGCCGGGAGAGTCGTAATCCGTTCGTAGACGGAATGAGGAATCCAGCGTCCCGTTTCAAAAATTGATAAATAATTTTAAACGAATCGTAGAATGATGAAATAAAAAGCTAATTCAAGTTCCCTCGATAGAACGTCTTTTAGAATTAATTTTATAAGTCGATCAGAATCGGTTGGCCAGATATCGTCCGAAGAGCGGAAGAGAACGTGAATTTCCGTATCGTATTTTCGAAGTCTTGATCTCACGGGTTGTCATCGCGTCCATACGACGAAGCAAGGTTATTCTATTCAGCCGGGAGAGTCGTAATCCGTTCGTAGACGGAATGAGGAATCCACAGTCCCGTTTTAAAAATTGATAAATAATTTTAAACGAATCGTAGAATGATGAGATAAAAAGCTCATTCAAGTTCCCTCGATAGGACGTCTTCGAGAATTAATTTTATAAGTCGATCAGAATCGGTTGGCCAGATATCGTCCGAAGAACAGAAGAGAACGTGAATTTCCGTATCGTATTTTCGGTGTCTTGATCTCACGGGTTGTCATCGCGTCCATACGACGAAACAAGGTAATTCTATTCAGCCGGGAGAGTCGTAATCCGTTCGTAGACGGAATGAGGAATCCACAGTCCCGTTTTAAAAATTGATAGATAATTTTAAACGAATCGTAGAATGATGAAATAAAAAGCTCATTCAAGTTCCCTCGATAGGACGTCTTCGAGAATTAATTTTATAAGTCGATCAGAATCGGTTGGCCAGATATCGTCCGAAGAACAGAAGAGAACGTGAATTTCCGTATCGTATTTTCGGTGTCTTGATCTCACGGGTTGTCATCGCGTCCATACGACGAAGCAAGGTAATTCTATTCAGCCGGGAGAGTCGTAATCCGTTCGTAGACGGAATGAGGAATCCAGCGTCCCGTTTTAAAAATTGATAAATAATTTTAAACGAATCGTAGAATGATGAAATAAAAAGCTAATTCAAGTTCCCTCGATAGAACGTCTTTTAGAATTAATTTTATAAGTCGATCAGAATCGGTTGGCCAGATATCGTCCGAAGAGCGGAAGAGAACGTGAATTTCCGTATCGTATTTTCGGTGTCTTGATCTCACGGGTTGTCATCGCGTCCATACGACGAAGCAAGGTAATTCTATTCAGCCGGGAGAGTCGTAATCCGTTCGTAGACGGAATGAGGAATCCAGCGTCCCGTTTTAAAAATTGATAAATAATTTTAAACGAATCGTAGAATGATGAAATAAAAAGCTAATTCAAGTTCCCTCGATAGGACGTCTTTTAGAATTGATTTTATAAGTCAATCAGAATCGGTTGGCCAGATATCGTCCGAAGAACGAAAGAGAACGTGAATTTCCGTATCGTATTTTCGGTGTCTTGATCTCACGGGTTGTCATCGCGTCCATAAATGCCGAAAAAATTACAAATATCGATCCGAGGTCCCATCAATCATTACCTGTTGTAGGGCCGGGCTAGAGTTACACAGATTTCCGAAAATCCTTCATACGACGAAGCAAGGTCATTCTATTCAGCCGGGAGAGTCGTAATCCGTTCGTAGATGGAATGAGGAATCCAGAGTCCCGTTTTAGAAATTGATAACCATTTTGAAACGAGTCCCAGAATAATGAAATAAAAAGCTAATTCAAGTTCCCTTGATAAGACGTCTTTTAGAATTAATTTCAGGAGTCGATTAGAATCGGTTGGTCACATATCGTCCGAATAACGGAAGAGAACGTGAATTTCTGTATCGTATTCTCGGTGTCTTGATCTCACGGGTTGTCATCGCGTCCATACGACGGAGCAAGGTAATTCTATTCAGCCGGGAGAGTCGTAATCCGTTCGTAGACGGAATGAGGAATCCACAGTCCCGTTTTAAAAATTGATAGATAATTTTAAACGAATCGTAGAATGATGAAATAAAAAGCTCATTCAAGTTCCCTCGATAGGACGTCTTCGAGAATTAATTTTATAAGTCGATCAGAATCGGTTGGCCAGATATCGTCCGAAGAACAGAAGAGAACGTGAATTTCCGTATCGTATTTTCGGTGTCTTGATCTCACGGGTTGTCATCTTGTCCATACGACGAAGCAAGGTAATTCTATTCAGCCGGGAGAGTCGTAATCCGTTCGTAGACGGAATGAGGAATCCAGCGTCCCGTTTTAAAAATTGATAAATAATTTTAAACGAATCGTAGAATGATGAAATAAAAAGCTAATTCAAGTTCCCTCGATAGGACGTCTTTTAGAATTAATCTTATAAGTCGATCAGAATCGGTTGGCCAGATATCGTCCGAAGAGCGGAAGAGAACGTGAATTTCCGTATCGTATTTTCGAAGTCTTGATCTCACGGGTTGTCATCGCGTCCATACGACGAAGCAAGGTAATTCTATTCAGCCGGGAGAGTCGTAATCCGTTCGTAGACGGAATGAGGAATCCACAGTCCCGTTTTAAAAATTGATAGATAATTTTAAACGAATCGTAGAATGATGAGATAAATAGCTCATTCAAGTTCCCTCGATAGGACGTCTTCGAGAATTAATTTTATAAGTCGATCAGAATCGGTTGGCCAGATATCGTCCGAAGAACAGAAGAGAACGTGAATTTCCGTATCGTATTTTCGGTGTCTTGATCTCACGGGTTGTCATCGCGTCCATACGACGAAGCAAGGTAATTCTATTCAGCCGGGAGAGTCGTAATCCGTTCGTAGACGGAATGAGGAATCCACAGTCCCGTTTTAAAAATTGATAGATAATTTTAAACGAATCGTAGAATGATGAAATAAAAAGCTCATTCAAGTTCCCTCGATAGGACGTCTTCGAGAATTAATTTTATAAGTCGATCAGAATCGGTTGGCCAGATATCGTCCGAAGAACAGAAGAGAACGTGAATTTCCGTATCGTATTTTCGGTGTCTTGATCTCACGGGTTGTCATCGCGTCCATACGACGAAGCAAGGTAATTCTATTCAGCCGGGAGAGTCGTAATCCGTTCGTAGACGGAATGAGGAATCCACAGTCCCGTTTTAAAAATTGATAGATAATTTTAAACGAATCGTAGAATGATGAAATAAAAAGCTCATTCAAGTTCCCTCGATAGGACGTCTTCGAGAATTAATTTTATAAGTCGATCAGAATCGGTTGGCCAGATATCGTCCGAAGAACAGAAGAGAACGTGAATTTCCGTATCGTATTTTCGGTGTCTTGATCTCACGGGTTGTCATTGCGTCCATACGACGAAGCAAGGTAATTCTATTCAGCCGGGAGAGTCGTAATCCGTTCGTAGACGGAATGAGGAATCCAGCGTCCCGTTTTAAAAATTGATAAATAATTTTAAACGAATCGTAGAATGATGAAATAAAAAGCTAATTCAAGTTCCCTCGATAGGACGTCTTTTAGAATTAATTTTATGAGTCGATTAGAATCGGTTGGTCACATATCGTCCGAATAACGGAAGAGAACGTGAATTTCCGTATCGTATTCTCGGTGTCTCGATCTCACGGGTTGTCATCGCGTCCATACGACGGAGCAAGGTAATTCTATTCAGCCGGGAAAGTCGTAATCCGTTCGTAGACGGAATGAGGAATCCAGCGTCCCGTTTTAAAAATTGATAAATAATTTTAAACGAATCGTAGAATGATGAAATAAAAAGCTAATTCAAGTTCCCTCGATAGGACGTCTTTTAGAATTAATTTTATGAGTCGATTAGAATCGGTTGGTCACATATCGTCCGAATAACGGAAGAGAACGTGAATTTCCGTATCGTATTCTCGGTGTCTTGATCTCACGGGTTGTCATCGCGTCCATACGACGGAGCAAGGTAATTCTATTCAGCCGGGAGAGTCGTAATCCGTTCGTAGACGGAATGAGGAATCCAGCGTCCCGTTTTAGAAATTGATAAATAATTTTAAACGAATCGTAGAATGATGAAATAAAAAGCTAATTCAAGTTCCCTCGATAGGACGTCTTTTAGAATTAATTTTATAAGTCGATCAGAATCGGTTGGCCAGATATCGTCCGAAGAACAGAAGAGAATGTGAATTTCCGTATCGTATTTTCGGTGTCTTGATCTCACGGGTTGTCATCGCGTCCATACGACGAAGCAAGGTAATTCTATTCAGCCGGGAGAGTCGTAATCCGTTCGTAGACGGAATGAGGAATCCACAGTCCCGTTTTAAAAATTGATAGATAATTTTAAACGAATCGTAGAATGATGAAATAAAAAGCTAATTCAAGTTCCCTCGATAGGACGTCTTTTAGAATTAATTTTATGAGTCGATTAGAATCGGTTGGTCGCATATCGTCCGAATAACGGAAGAGAACGTGAATTTCCGTATCGTATTCTCGGTGTCTTGATCTCACGGGTTGTCATCGCGTCCATACGACGGAGCAAGGTAATTCTATTCAGCCGGGAGAGTCGTAATCCGTTCGTAGACGGAATGAGGAATCCACAGTCCCGTTTTAAAAATTGATAGATAATTTTAAACGAATCGTAGAATGATGAAATAAAAAGCTCATTCAAGTTCCCTCGATAGGACGTCTTCGAGAATTAATTTTATAAGTCGATCAGAATCGGTTGGCCAGATATCGTCCGAAGAACAGAAGAGAACGTGAATTTCCGTATCGTATTTTCGGTGTCTTGATCTCACGGGTTGTCATCTTGTCCATACGACGAAGCAAGGTAATTCTATTCAGCCGGGAGAGTCGTAATCCGTTCGTAGACGGAATGAGGAATCCAGCGTCCCGTTTTAAAAATTGATAAATAATTTTAAACGAATCGTAGAATGATGAAATAAAAAGCTAATTCAAGTTCCCTCGATAGGACGTCTTTTAGAATTAATTTTATAAGTCGATCAGAATCGGTTGGCCAGATATCGTCCGAAGAACGGAAGAGAACGTGAATTTCCGTATCGTATTTTCGAAGTCTTGATCTCACGGGTTGTCATCGCGTCCATACGACGAAGCAAGGTAATTCTATTCAGCCGGGAGAGTCGTAATCCGTTCGTAGACGGAATGAGGAATCCACAGTCCCGTTTTAAAAATTGATAGATAATTTTAAACGAATCGTAGAATGATGAAATAAAAAGCTCATTCAAGTTCCCTCGATAGGACGTCTTCGAGAATTGATTTTATAAGTCGATCAGAAACGGTTGGCCAGATATCGTCCGAAGAACAGAAGAGAACGTGAATTTCCGTATCGTATTTTCGGTGTCTTGATCTCACGGGTTGTCATCGCGTCCATACGACGGAGCAAGGTAATTCTATTCAGCCGGGAGAGTTGTAATCCGTTCGTAGACGGAATGAGGAATCCAGCGTCCCGTTTTAAAAATTGATAAATAATTTTAAACGAATCGTAGAATGATGAAATAAAAAGCTAATTCAAGTTCCCTCGATAGGACGTCTTTTAGAATTAATTTTATGAGTCGATTAGAATCGGTTGGTCACATATCGTCCGAATAACGGAAGAGAACGTGAATTTCCGTATCGTATTCTCGGTGTCTTGATCTCACGGGTTGTCATCGCGTCCATACGACGGAGCAAGGTAATTCTATTCAGCCGGGAGAGTCGTAATCCGTTCGTAGACGGAATGAGGAATCCAGCGTCCCGTTTTAGAAATTGATAAATAATTTTAAACGAATCGTAGAATGATGAAATAAAAAGCTAATTCAAGTTCCCTCGATAGGACGTCTTTTAGAATTAATTTTATAAGTCGATCAGAATCGGTTGGCCAGATATCGTCCGAAGAACAGAAGAGAATGTGAATTTCCGTATCGTATTTTCGGTGTCTTGATCTCACGGGTTGTCATCGCGTCCATACGACGAAGCAAGGTAATTCTATTCAGCCGGGAGAGTCGTAATCCGTTCGTAGACGGAATGAGGAATCCACAGTCCCGTTTTAAAAATTGATAGATAATTTTAAACGAATCGTAGAATGATGAAATAAAAAGCTCATTCAAGTTCCCTCGATAGGACGTCTTCGAGAATTAATTTTATAAGTCGATCAGAATCGGTTGGCCAGATATCGTCCGAAGAACAGAAGAGAACGTGAATTTCCGTATCGTATTTTCGGTGTCTTGATCTCACGGGTTGTCATCTTGTCCATACGACGAAGCAAGGTAATTCTATTCAGCCGGGAGAGTTGTAATCCGTTCGTAGACGGAATGAGGAATCCAGCGTCCCGTTTTAAAAATTGATAAATAATTTTAAACGAATCGTAGAATGATGAAATAAAAAGCTAATTCAAGTTCCCTCGATAGGACGTCTTTTAGAATTAATTTTATGAGTCGATTAGAATCGGTTGGTCACATATCGTCCGAATAACGGAAGAGAACGTGAATTTCCGTATCGTATTCTCGGTGTCTTGATCTCACGGGTTGTCATCGCGTCCATACGACGGAGCAAGGTAATTCTATTCAGCCGGGAGAGTCGTAATCCGTTCGTAGACGGAATGAGGAATCCAGCGTCCCGTTTTAGAAATTGATAAATAATTTTAAACGAATCGTAGAATGATGAAATAAAAAGCTAATTCAAGTTCCCTCGATAGGACGTCTTTTAGAATTAATTTTATAAGTCGATCAGAATCGGTTGGCCAGATATCGTCCGAAGAACAGAAGAGAATGTGAATTTCCGTATCGTATTTTCGGTGTCTTGATCTCACGGGTTGTCATCGCGTCCATACGACGAAGCAAGGTAATTCTATTCAGCCGGGAGAGTCGTAATCCGTTCGTAGACGGAATGAGGAATCCACAGTCCCGTTTTAAAAATTGATAGATAATTTTAAACGAATCGTAGAATGATGAAATAAAAAGCTCATTCAAGTTCCCTCGATAGGACGTCTTCGAGAATTAATTTTATAAGTCGATCAGAATCGGTTGGCCAGATATCGTCCGAAGAACAGAAGAGAACGTGAATTTCCGTATCGTATTTTCGGTGTCTTGATCTCACGGGTTGTCATCTTGTCCATACGACGAAGCAAGGTAATTCTATTCAGCCGGGAGAGTTGTAATCCGTTCGTAGACGGAATGAGGAATCCAGCGTCCCGTTTTAAAAATTGATAAATAATTTTAAACGAATCGTAGAATGATGAAATAAAAAGCTAATTCAAGTTCCCTCGATAGGACGTCTTTTAGAATTAATTTTATGAGTCGATTAGAATCGGTTGGTCACATATCGTCCGAATAACGGAAGAGAACGTGAATTTCCGTATCGTATTCTCGGTGTCTTGATCTCACGGGTTGTCATCGCGTCCATACGACGGAGCAAGGTAATTCTATTCAGCCGGGAGAGTCGTAATCCGTTCGTAGACGGAATGAGGAATCCAGCGTCCCGTTTTAGAAATTGATAAATAATTTTAAACGAATCGTAGAATGATGAAATAAAAAGCTAATTCAAGTTCCCTCGATAGGACGTCTTTTAGAATTAATTTTATAAGTCGATCAGAATCGGTTGGCCAGATATCGTCCGAAGAACGGAAGAGAATGTGAATTTCCGTATCGTATTTTCGGTGTCTTGATCTCACGGGTTGTCATCGCGTCCATACGACGAAGCAAGGTAATTCTATTCAGCCGGGAGAGTCGTAATCCGTTCGTAGACGGAATGAGGAATCCACAGTCCCGTTTTAAAAATTGATAGATAATTTTAAACGAATCGTAGAATGATGAAATAAAAAGCTCATTCAAGTTCCCTCGATAGGACGTCTTCGAGAATTAATTTTATAAGTCGATCAGAATCGGTTGGCCAGATATCGTCCGAAGAACAGAAGAGAACGTGAATTTCCGTATCGTATTTTCGGTGTCTTGATCTCACGGGTTGTCATCTTGTCCATACGACGAAGCAAGGTAATTCTATTCAGCCGGGAGAGTCGTAATCCGTTCGTAGACGGAATGAGGAATCCAGCGTCCCGTTTTAAAAATTGATAAATAATTTTAAACGAATCGTAGAATGATGAAATAAAAAGCTAATTCAAGTTCCCTCGATAGAACGTCTTTTAGAATTAATTTTATAAGTCGATCAGAATCGGTTGGCCAGATATCGTCCGAAGAGCGGAAGAGAACGTAAATTTCCGTATCGTATTTTCGAAGTCTTGATCTCACGGGTTGTCATCGCGTCCATACGACGAAGCAAGGTAATTCTATTCAGCCGGGAGAGTCGTAATCCGTTCGTAGACGGAATGAGGAATCCAGCGTCCCGTTTTAAAAATTGATAAATAATTTTAAACGAATCGTAGAATGATGAAATAAAAAGCTAATTCAAGTTCCCTCGATAGGACGTCTTTTAGAATTAATTTTATAAGTCGATCAGAATCGGTTGGCCAGATATCGTCCGAAGAACGGAAGAGAACGTGAATTTCCGTATCGTATTTCCGGTGTCTTGATCTCACGGGTTGTCATCGCGTCCATAAATGCCGAAAAAATTACAAATATCGATCCGAGGTCCCTTTATTCATTACCTGTTATAGGGCCGGGCTAGAGTTACACAGATTTCCGAAAATCCTTCATACGACGAAGCAAGGTAATTCTATTCAGCCGGAAGAGTCGTAATCCGTTCGTAGACGAAATGAGGAATCCAGAGTCCCGTTTTGAAAATTGATAACCATTTTGAAACGCATCCCAGAATGATGAAATAAAAAGCTAATTCAAGTTCCTTCGATAGGACGTCTTTTAGAATTAATTTTATGAGTCGATTAGAATCGGTTGGTCAAATATCGTCCGAAGAACGGAAGAGAACGTGAATTTCCGTATCGTATTTTCGGTGTCTTGATCTCACGGGTTGTCATCGCGTCCATACGACGAAGCAAGGTAATTCTATCCAGCCGGGAGAGTCGTAATCCGTTCGTAGACGGAATGAGGAATCCAGAGTCCCGTTTTGAAAATCGATAACCATTTTGAAACGCATCCCAGAATAATGAAATAAAAAGCTAATTCAAGTTCTTCCGATAGGACGTCTTTTAGAATTAATTTTATGAGTCGATTAGAATCGGTTGGTCAAATATCGTCCGAAGAATCGAAGAGAACGTGAATTTCCGTATCGTATTTCCGGTGTCTTGATCTCACGGGTTGTCATCGCGTCCAAAAATGCCACAGTTTTACGCAAATCATGGATACGACGAAGCGAGGTCATCCTATCCAGCCGGGAGACTCGTAATCCGTTCGTCGACGCGATAAGGAATAAAAAAAACGAAAAATGTGAATGCAAATACAATAAGGTACACAACGTAACATAAAAGAGTGAAGTATTGAAGATCACACGATAGATTTATAGAAAATAAAAAATCAATCCTGTATACCGAAATAAATTCGAATGTTATGTGAACTTTGATATTTAACATGTTTTTATTTGAATGAGTATAAGTTTAACGAAACAAGTTTGATAATAATTAATCAACGCAAAAATGAAAAGAATAACATCATGTTAATAAACTCAAATTAAATCAATGGAAGGAACAAGTCAGTAATTTGAAATGAATAATGTGAAAAATAACTATCAATTTACAACTCATTCACTATACAAAAGTTGAATAAAAAAAAAAAAAAAAGCTTCGTAGTTTACTTTACTACGCCATATTTATAATTTTAAAAAAATTTAAACAAATGTGTTGTAAATTAACAATCATTATTTACAGTGTATAAGTATATTATTAAAAAATGCTAGATATCTATAGTCGTTGAAAAGATACTACAAAAGGTGCTCGAATTGTGCACCACCTGCATGGATACATAGGTTTGCGCGATGAATCAAATTATCCACGCATTTTCGGAGACTTTTCTCCGACATGATCGCCGTTGCCTCGTGGAGTTTCCCTTCCAGGATTTCTAATGAAGCCGGCGGGTCCTGGTACACAAAGGTTTTCCAGCACCCCCATATGCCGTAGTCCAGCGGATTCAGGTCAGGAGAGCGCGGCGGCCATCTTATTGGCCCTCCGCGACCGATCCATCTGCCCTGGAAATTATTATTGAGCCACCGACGTGGACGTAAGGCAAAATGCGGGGGTGCACCGTCTTGTTGAAAATATATATTTTCCGTTGCCTCCGGTGGTACCTCGGCCATCAGCCCCGGTAGAGTTTCGGCCAAAAATTCGAGGTACCCATCACCGTTCAGCCGATCGGGCAATATGTAGGGTCCCATCTACAGAACGATAATCGTGAACATAAATTTTACATTACACATTGTCGATTTTTGAGAATTAATTAATGAAAAACCGTTGCACATACATATAGCTGGTACGTTAATTTAGAATCCACAATATTTGCAGTAACGTATACAGTATAATGAATTAACACAGTTATCGATATTCTAGAACTTCACCCAGAAAACAAGTTTCTCGATTCATACCGGGAATCACCGACTTGACATGAGTCGGCATGAATCAAGTCCGGAGTCGATACAATTCAAGCCGTCAGTAAAAAAAAAAAAAAAAAATTTTTGTAAATCTATTTTATATCAGTTACTCAGTCACGTAGTTGTATACCTGACTGAAAATAAAATTTCATAAATTGACGTATTTTCCATGAACTGAAATTTTTTTCAGAGTTTTAGGATGTGCCCCACCCTCCCCTTCTCCGTAATAATTTGATGAAATATTGCGGTTTACTTTCGGACAGTGCGAGCTCGATAACTTCAGGAAATATATTTTTCAGGTGTATTCCGTTCAGTTTATACGGTTCAGAGACTGGGCAGTAAACCATATCAATATTAACAAATTTCTATCCTCTTATAAATCGTGATATCTATGCGGAGGCACCCTTTTTTTGGCGTCACTGTTCCATGCAAAACTTTTACACGGATACAGCAAGTTTTTGAACGCAAAATTATTATAGCGGGCTTTGGAAGCCTCGAACACGGATAAAATCAACTCACCAAATATTTATCGATCACCCCGGCCCAGATATTCAAGCTCCATCGGTTCTGGAAGCTCCTTACTCTCTTCACGTGCGGGTTTTCGTGGGCCCAGTAATGGCTGTTATGTTGGTTAAATACCCCTTCACGTGGAAATAAGGACTCGTCCGTGAATAAAATTCTCCTTGTTATATGAGGGTTGATGCGATTTTCCGCTAGAAGCCAGTGACAAAATTCCAGTCTTGGCGCATAGTCGTCAGGTCTTAGCTCGTGGACTTTGGTATAATGGAAGGGGTGACGTCCGTCGTCCGCTATGGTGCGGGCTACCAAAGAATGGTCTTCTCGTAGCTCTCGCCCAATTGATCGCGTGCTACGCGTCGGATCTTCTTCTATCGCATCCAGCACGGATTCCTCGAACCGTACCGTTCTCGTAGTCCGCGGCCGTCCCGCATCCGGACGAACAGGGATGATGTTCCCATTATTCCTTAACCGATCATCCAGTCTCGCCATAACGTTCTTATCCGGATGACGAGGGTTCGGATAACGCACAGCATATGATCGGGCGGCAGCTGTCGTGTTTCCATGGCATGCACCGAGCATTAAGTGCATGTCGCAGTACTCTCTGACCGAATAAGCCATTTTTTTTATAAAATGTTATAAATTTGGGTTCTTATCACTTCTAATGGACGCGTACTAATGAGGCAAAGTAATCACTCGGAATAGTATTGTACAATTGATCATCGTTTATCTTAGCAACTATTGTTACCCATCAACGAATTTGTTTTAAGAAATGATAAATATTGCAATTAGTGCTCGTGGCATGCCATGGAAGAGCTGGAGTTGCAGTCAGAGAATATACCGTGCGTTTGAAAAATTGTCGTCACGCAGTAAAAATTTTTGCGTCATTTTTAACATAAAGTCTTTGTGTTGAAAATGATGCAAAAATATTTACTGTGCATCCCGGAAGAAATATCATTTCAAGAATCGATGATCGGTGAAAAAACACTGAAAACATCGTCACTGTTGGTTACGATGCGGTATAGCCACGATCTACGCGAACGTAGCGCGTTGATGAGTCTTTGCTGGATGCTGTGCAGGACAATCCAACTCGCAGCCCAAGATCTGTTACGCTAGAATCTGGACGAGATCATTCGTTGATACGTAGGAACCTTCGGAAGAGACGTGTGCAATTCCTTCAGATACCCAAAAGTACAGTAGCTGAAGCATGACGACTATGCTCTGAGGCTTGAATTTTGCCATCAGCTCCGCGCAGAAAATCGTCTCAATCAAACTTGCTGTATCCGTGTGAAAGTTTTGCATGGATCAGTGACACTAGAGAAAAGGGTGCCTCCGCATAGCTATCACGATTTATAGGAGTAAAGGTATTACCTAATTTTGACATGGTTGACTGCCAAGTAAGCTGAACGTAATACACCTCAAAAAATAATTGCTTGAAGTTATTAAGCTCGCACTGTGCGCAAGTAAACCGCAATATTTCTAGAAAATATTCTGAAGAAATTGAGAGTGAATCACAACGGACAACTCTGAAACAAATTGTAATTCAATAAAAATACGATGATTTATGACATGTTATTCTCAATCAAGTATACAACTACGTGACTGAGTATCTGATGAAAAATATATTTTCAAAAATTTATTTATTTTTCCGAAATGACGAATGCTTTTAGCGGTGTCCGTTGTGCTCCACTCTCCCTTACCTTGTTGAAAAAGCATGAATGAGCATGGTCAGTAGGTAGTCACGATTTCTTAAGTGGAACAACAAAAATCGATGGATATTCGACAATCATGTTTGGCAATTCTCGGGGTAGAACTGAATGATTCTGCAGACTCTGGTAGAATGTTGTCCAACCATAATGAAAAAAAATTATAGTTCATAGATGTTGAAGTGAAGGCTCTATACATATTATCTATAACTGTAATGATTTATCAAACTGTATACGTTATTGGAAATATTGCGGATTAAAAATTGACGTACCAGCTATGAATGTACAACAGCTTTTCGTACAATTATTTTTCAGAAAATCGACAATGTGTGACGCAGAATTTATGTTCGTGATTATCCGCGCATTGTTGATGAAACCCTACGAATCTCGATCGTTTGTTTCGGAATAACGACTATTTTGAAAACGCCCAGTATATTCTGTGATACTGACCGATCAACTGACCAGTGATGGTAACTTCAACTTTTGGACTAGAGTACTACCGAACCTGTTGGCTGCATAACAAAAGATCAGTATTGATATTTTCGGCACTTTTAGACGCGATGACAACCCGTGAGATCAAGACACCGAAAATACGATACGGAAATTCACGTTCTCTTTCGTTCTTCGGACGATATCTGGCCAACCGATTCTGATCGACTTATAAAATTAATTCTCGAAGACGTCCTATCGAGGGAACTTGAATGAGCTTTTTATTTCATCATTCTACGATTCGTTTAAAATTATCTATCAATTTTTAAAACGGGACGCTGGATTCCTCATTCCGTCTACGAACGGATTACGACTCTCCCGGCTGAATAGAATTACCTTGCTTCGTCGTATGGACGCGATGACAACCCGTGAGATCAAGACACCGAAAATACGATACGGAAATTCACGTTCTCTTCTGTTCTTCGGACGATATCTGGCCAACCGATTCTGATCGACTTATAAAATTAATTCTCAAAGACGTCCTATCGAGGGATCTTGAATGAGCTTTTTATTTCATCATTCTACGATTCGTTTAAAATTATTTATCAATTTTTAAAACGGGACTGTGGATTCCTCATTCCGTCTACGAACGGATTACGACTCTCCCGGCTGAATAGAATTACCTTGCTTCGTCGTATGGACGCGATGACAACCCGTGAGATCAAGACACCGAGAATACGATACTGAAATTCACGTTCTCTTCCGTTATTCGGACGATATGTGACCAACCGATTCTAATCGACTCATAAAATTAATCGTAAAAGACATCCTATCGAGGAAACTTGAATTAGCTTTTTATTTCATCATTCTACGATTCGTTTAAAATTATTTATCAATCTTTTAAACGGGACGCTGGACTCCTCATTCCGTCTACGAACGGATTACGACTCTCCCGGCTGAATAGAATGACCTTGCTTCGTCGTATGAAGGATTTTCGGAAATCTGTGTAACTCTAGCCCGGCCCTACAACAGGTAATGATTGATGGGACCTCGGATCGATATTTGTAATTTTTTCGGCATTTATGGACGCGATGACAACCCGTGAGATCAAGACACCGGAAATACGATACGGAAATTCACGTTCTCTTCCGTTCTTCGGACGATATGTGACCAACCGATTCTAATCAACTCATAAAATTAATTCTAAAAGACGTCCTATCGATGGAACTTGAATGAGCTTTTTATTTCATCATTCTACGATTCGTTTAAAATTATTTATCAATTTTTAAAACGCGACTCTGGATTCCTCATTTCATCTACGAACGGATTACGACTCTCCCGGCTGAATAGAATTACCTTGCTTCGTCGTATGGACGCGATGACAACCCGTGAGATCAAGACACCGAAAATACGATACGGAAATTCACGTTCTCTTCCGTTATTCGGACGATATGTGACCAACCGATTCTAATCGACTCCTGAAATCAATTCTAAAAGACGTCCTATCGAGGGAACTTGAATTAGCTTTTTATTTCATCATTCTACGATTCGTTTAAAATTATTTATCAATTTTTAAAACGGGACGCTGGATTCCTCATTCCGTCTACGAACGGATAACGACTCTCCCGGCTGAATAGAATTACCTTGCTTCGTCGTATGGACGCGATGACAACCCGTGAGATCAAGACACCGAGAATACGATACGGAAATTCACGTTCTCTTCCGTTATTCGGACGATATGTGACCAACCGATTCTAATCGACTCCTGAAATTAATTCTAAAAGACGTCCTATCGAGGGAACTTGAATTAGCTTTTTATTTCATCATTCTACGATTCGTTTAAAATTATTTATCAATTTTTAAAACGGGACGCTGGATTCCTCATTCCGTCTACGAACGGATTACGACTCTCCCGGCTGAATAGAATTACCTTGCTTCGTCGTATGGACGCGATGACAACCCGTGAGATCAAGACACCGAAAATACGATACGGAAATTCACGTTCTCTTCCGTTCTTCGGACGATATGTGACCAACCGATTCTAATCAACTCATAAAATTAATTCTAAAAGACGTCCTATCGATGGAACTTGAATTAGCTTTTTATTTCATTATTCTGGGACTCGTTTCAAAACGGTTATCAATTTCTAAAACGGGACTCTGGATTCCTCATTCCATCTACGAACGGATTACGACTCTCCCGGCTGAATAGAATGACCTTGCTTCGTCGTATGAAGGATTTTCGGAAATCTGTGTAACTCTAGCCCGGCCCTACAACAGGTAATGATTGATGGGACCTCGGATCGATATTTGTAATTTTTTCGGCATTTATGGACGCGATGACAACCCGTGAGATCAAGACACCGGAAATACGATACGGAAATTCACGTTCTCTTTCGTTCTTCGGACGATATCTGGCCAACCGATTCTGATTGACTTATAAAATCAATTCTAAAAGACGTCCTATCGAAGGAACTTGAATTAGCTTTTTATTTCATCATTCTACGATTCGTTTAAAATTATTTATCAATTTTTAAAACGGGACGCTGGATTCCTCATTCCGTCTACGAACGGATAACGACTCTCCCGGCTGAATAGAATTACCTTGCTTCGTCGTATGGACGCGATGACAACCCGTGAGATCAAGACACCGAGAATACGATACGGAAATTCACGTTCTCTTCCGTTATTCGGACGATATGTGACCAACCGATTCTGATCGACTTATAAAATCAATTCTCAAAGACGTCCTATGGAGGAAACTTGAATGAGCTTTTTATTTCATCATTCTACGATTCGTTTAAAATTATTTATCAATTTTTAAAACGGGACTGTGGATTCCTCATTCCGTCTACGAACGGATTACGACTCTCCCGGCTGAATAGAATTACCTTGCTTCGTCGTATGGACGCGATGACAACCCGTGAGATCAAGACACCGAGAATACGATACTGAAATTCACGTTCTCTTCCGTTATTCGGACGATATGTGACCAACCGATTCTAATCAACTCATAAAATTAATTCTAAAAGACGTCCTATCGATGGAACTTGAATGAGCTTTTTATTTCATCATTCTACGATTCGTTTAAAATTATTTATCAATTTTTAAAACGGGACGCTGGATTCCTCATTCCGTCTACGAACGGATAACGACTCTCCCGGCTGAATAGAATTACCTTGCTTCGTCGTATGGACGCGATGACAACCCGTGAGATCAAGACACCGAGAATACGATACGGAAATTCACGTTCTCCTCCGTTATTCGGACGATATGTGACCAACCAATTCTAATCGACTCCTGAAATTAATTCTAAAAGACGTCCTATCGAGGGAACTTGAATTAGCTTTTTATTTCATCATTCTACGATTCGTTTAAAATTATTTATCAATTTTTAAAACGGGACGCTGGATTCCTCATTCCGTCTACGAACGGATTACGACTCTCCCGGCTGAATAGAATTACCTTGCTTCGTCGTATGGACGCGATGACAACCCGTGAGATCAAGACACCGAAAATACGATACGGAAATTCACATTCTCTTCTGTTCTTCGGACGATATGTGACCAACCGATTCTGATCGACTTATAAAATCAATTCTCAAAGACGTCCTATGGAGGAAACTTGAATGAGCTTTTTATTTCATCATTCTACGATTCGTTCAAAATTATTTATCAATTTTTAAAACGGGACGCTGGATTCCTCATTCCGTCTACGAACGGATTACGACTCTCCCGGCTGAATAGAATTACCTTGCTTCGTCGTATGGAGGATTTTCGGAAATCTGTGTAACTCTAGCCCGGCCCTACAACAGGTAATGATTGATGGGACCTCGGATCGATATTTGTAATTTTTTCGGCATTTATGGACGCGATGACAACCCATGAGATCAAGACACCGAGAATACGATACGGAAATTCACGTTCTCTTCCGTTATTCGGACGATATGTGACCAACCGATTCTGATCGACTTATAAAATCAATTCTCAAAGACGTCCTATGGAGGAAACTTGAATGAGCTTTTTATTTCATCATTCTACGATTCGTTCAAAATTATTTATCAATTTTTAAAACGGGACTCTGGATTCCTCATTTCATCTACGAACGGATTACGACTCTCCCGGCTGAATAGAATTACCTTGCTTCGTCGTATGGACGCGATGACAATCCGTGAGATCAAGACACCGAAAATACGATACGGAAATTCACGTTCTCTTCCGTTATTCGGACGATATGTGACCAACCGATTCTAATCGACTCATAAAATTAATTCTAAAAGACGTCCTATCGAGGGAACTTGAATTAGCTTTTTATTTCATCATTCTACGATTCGTTTAAAATTATTTATCAATTTTTGAAACGGGACGCTGGATTCCTCATTCCGTCTACGAACGGATTACGACTCTCCCGGCTGAATAGAATTACCTTGCTTCGTCGTATGGACGCGATGACAACCCGTGAGATCAAGACACCGAGAATACGATACGGAAATTCACGTTCTCTTCCGTTATTCGGACGATATGTGACCAACCGATTCTAATCGACTCATAAAATTAATTCTAAAAGACGTCCTATCGAGGGAACTTGAATTAGCTTTTTATTTCATCATTCTACGATTCGTTTAAAATTATTTATCAATTTTTTAAACGGGACGCTGGATTCCTCATTCCGTCTACGAACGGATTACGACTCTCCCGGCTGAATAGAATTACCTTGCTTCGTCGTATGGACGCGATGACAACCCGTGAGATCAAGACACCGAAAATACGATACGGAAATTCACGTTCTCTTTCGTTCTTCGGACGATATCTGGCCAACCGATTCTGATTGACTTATAAAATCAATTCTAAAAGACGTCCTATCGAAGGAACTTGAATTAGCTTTTTATTTCATCATTCTACGATTCGTTTAAAATTATTTATCAATTTTTAAAACGGGACGCTGGATTCCTCATTCCGTCTACGAACGGATTACGACTCTCCCGGCTGAATAGAATTACCTTGCTTCGTCGTATGGACGCGATGACAACCCGTGAGATCAAGACACCGGAAATACGATACGGAAATTCACGTTCCCTTCCGTTCTTCGGACGATATGTGACCAACCGATTCTAATCAACTCATAAAATTAATTCTAAAAGACGTCCTATCGATGGAACTTGAATTAGCTTTTCATTTCATTATTCTGGGACTCGTTTCAAAACGGTTATCAATTTCTGAAACGGGACTCTGGATTCCTCATTCCATCTACGAACGGATTACGACTCTCCCGGCTGAATAGAATGACCTTGCTTCGTCGTATGAAGGATTTTCGGAAATCTGTGTAACTCTAGCCCGGCCCTACAACAGGTAATGATTGATGGGACCTCGGATCGATATTTGTAATTTTTTCGGCATTTATGGACGCGATGACAACCCGTGAGATCAAGACACCGAGAATACGATACGGAAATTCACGTTCTCTTCTGTTCTTCGGACGATATCTGGCCAACCGATTCTGATCGACTTATAAAATTAATTCTCAAAGACGTTCTATCGAGGGAACTTGAATTAGCTTTTTATTTCATCATTCTACGATTCGTTTAAAATTATTTATCAATTTCTAAAACGGCACGCTGGATTCCTCATTCCGTCTACGAACGGATTACGACTCTCCCGGCTGAATAGAATTACCTTGCTTCGTCGTATGGACGCGATGACAACCCGTGAGATCAAGACACCGAGAATACGATACGGAAATTCACGTTCTCTTCCGTTATTCGGACGATATGTGACCAACCGATTCTAATCGACTCATAAAATTAATTCTAAAAGACGTCCTATCGAGGGAACTTGAATTAGCTTTTTATTTCATCATTCTACGATTCGTTTAAAATTATTTATCAATTTCTAAAACGGGACGCTGGATTCCTCATTCCGTCTACGAACGGATTACGACTCTCCCGGCTGAATAGAATTACCTTGCTTCGTCGTATGGACGCGATGACAACCCGTGAGATCAAGACACCGGAAATACGATACGGAAATTCACGTTCTCTTCCGTTCTTCGGACGATATGTGACCAACCGATTCTAATCGACTCCTGAAATTAATTCTAAAAGACGTCCTATCGAGGGAACTTGAATTAGCTTTTTATTTCATCATTCTACGATTCGTTTAAAATTATTTATCAATTTTTAAAACGGGACGCTGGATTCCTCATTCCGTCTACGAACGGATAACGACTCTCCCGGCTGAATAGAATTACCTTGCTTCGTCGTATGGACGCGATGACAACCCGTGAGATCAAGACACCGAGAATACGATACGGAAATTCACGTTCTCTTCCGTTATTCGGACGATATGTGACCAACCGATTCTAATCGACTCATAAAATTAATTCTAAAAGACGTCCTATCGAGGGAACTTGAATTAGCTTTTTATTTCATCATTCTACGATTCGTTTAAAATTATTTATCAATTTTTAAAACGGGACGCTGGATTCCTCATTCCGTCTACGAACGGATTACGACTCTCCCGGCTGAATAGAATTACCTTGCTTCGTCGTATGGACGCGATGACAACCCGTGAGATCAAGACACCGGAAATACGATACGGAAATTCACGTTCCCTTCCGTTCTTCGGACGATATGTGACCAACCGATTCTAATCAACTCATAAAATTAATTCTAAAAGACGTCCTATCGATGGAACTTGAATTAGCTTTTCATTTCATTATTCTGGGACTCGTTTCAAAACGGTTATCAATTTCTAAAACGGGACTCTGGATTCCTCATTCCATCTACGAACGGATTACGACTCTCCCGGCTGAATAGAATGACCTTGCTTCGTCGTATGAAGGATTTTCGGAAATCTGTGTAACTCTAGCCCGGCCCTACAACAGGTAATGATTGATGGGACCTCGGATCGATATTTGTAATTTTTTCGGCATTTATGGACGCGATGACAACCCGTGAGATCAAGACACCGAGAATACGATACGGAAATTCACGTTCTCTTTCGTTATTCGGACGATATGTGACCAACCGATTCTAATCGACTCATAAAATTAATTCTAAAAGACGTCCTATCGAGGGAACTTGAATTAGCTTTTTATTTCATCATTCTACGATTCGTTTAAAATTATTTATCAATTTCTAAAACGGGACGCTGGATTCCTCATTCCGTCTACGAACGGATTACGACTCTCCCGGCTGAATAGAATTACCTTGCTTCGTCGTATGGACGCGATGACAACCCGTGAGATCAAGACACCGGAAATACGATACGGAAATTCACGTTCTCTTCCGTTCTTCGGACGATATGTGACCAACCGATTCTAATCGACTCCTGAAATTAATTCTAAAAGACGTCCTATCGAGGGAACTTGAATTAGCTTTTTATTTCATTATTCTGGGACTCGTTTCAAAATGGTTATCAATTTCTAAAACGGGACTCTGGATTCCTCATTCCATCTACGAACGGATTACGACTCTCCCGGCTGAATAGAATGACCTTGCTTCGTCGTATGAAGGATTTTCGGAAATCTGTGTAACTCTAGCCCGGCCCTACAACAGGTAATGATTGAAGGGACCTCGGATCGATATTTGTAATTTTTTCGGCATTTATGGACGCGATGACAACCCGTGAGATCAAGACACCGAAAATACGATACGGAAATTCACGTTCTCTTCTGTTCTTCGGACGATATCTGGCCAACCGATTCTGATCGACTTATAAAATTAATTCTCAAAGACGTTCTATCGAGGGAACTTGAATTAGCTTTTTATTTCATCATTCTACGATTCGTTTAAAATTATTTATCAATCTTTTAAACGGGACGCTGGACTCCTCATTCCGTCTACGAACGGATTACGACTCTCCCGGCCGAATAGAATGACCTTGCTTCGTCGTATGAAGGATTTTCGGAAATCTGTGTAACTCTAGCCCGGCTCTATAACAGGTAATGATTGAAGGGACCTCGGATCGATATTTGTAATTTTTTCGGCATTTATGGACGCGATGACAACCCGTGAGATCAAGACACCGAAAATACGATACGGAAATTCACGTTCTCTTTCGTTCTTCGGACGATATCTGGCCAACCGATTCTGATTGACTTATAAAATCAATTCTAAAAGACGTCCTATCGAAGGAACTTGAATTAGCTTTTTATTTCATCATTCTACGATTCGTTTAAAATTATTTATCAATTTTTAAAACGGGACGCTGGATTCCTCATTCCGTCTACGAACGGATTACGACTCTCCCGGCTGAATAGAATTACCTTGCTTCGTCGTATGGACGCGATGACAACCCGTGAGATCAAGACACCGGAAATACGATACGGAAATTCACGTTCCCTTCCGTTCTTCGGACGATATGTGACCAACCGATTCTAATCAACTCATAAAATTAATTCTAAAAGACGTCCTATCGATGGAACTTGAATTAGCTTTTCATTTCATTATTCTGGGACTCGTTTCAAAACGGTTATCAATTTCTAAAACGGGACTCTGGATTCCTCATTCCATCTACGAACGGATTACGACTCTCCCGGCTGAATAGAATGACCTTGCTTCGTCGTATGAAGGATTTTCGGAAATCTGTGTAACTCTAGCCCGGCCCTACAACAGGTAATGATTGATGGGACCTCGGATCGATATTTGTAATTTTTTCGGCATTTATGGACGCGATGACAACCCGTGAGATCAAGACACCGAGAATACGATACGGAAATTCACGTTCTCTTCCGTTATTCGGACGATATGTGACCAACCGATTCTAATCGACTCATAAAATTAATTCTAAAAGACGTCCTATCGAGGGAACTTGAATTAGCTTTTTATTTCATCATTCTACGATTCGTTTAAAATTATTTATCAATTTCTAAAACGGGACGCTGGATTCCTCATTCCGTCTACGAACGGATTACGACTCTCCCGGCTGAATAGAATTACCTTGCTTCGTCGTATGGACGCGATGACAACCCGTGAGATCAAGACACCGAAAATACGATACGGAAATTCACGTTCTCTTCCGTTCTTCGGACGATATGTGACCAACCGATTCTAATCGACTCCTGAAATTAATTCTAAAAGACGTCCTATCGAAGGAACTTGAATTAGCTTTTTATTTCATCATTCTACGATTCGTTTAAAATTATTTATCAATTTTTAAAACGGGACGCTGGATTCCTCATTCCGTCTACGAACGGATTACGACTCTCCCGGCTGAATAGAATTACCTTGCTTCGTCGTATGGACGCGATGACAACCCGTGAGATCAAGACACCGAAAATACGATACGGAAATTCACGTTCTCTTCTGTTCTTCGGACGATATCTGGCCAACCGATTCTGATCGACTTATAAAATTAATTCTCGAAGACGTCCTATCGAGGGAACTTGAATGAGCTTTTTATTTCATCATTCTACGATTCGTTTAAAATTATCTATCAATTTTTAAAACGGGACTGTGGATTCCTCATTCCGTCTACGAACGGATTACGACTCTCCCGGCTGAATAGAATTACCTTGCTTCGTCGTATGGACGCGATGACAACCCGTGAGATCAAGACTTCGAAAATACGATACGGAAATTCACGTTCTCTTCCGTTCTTCGGACGATATCTGGCCAACCGATTCTGATCGACTTATAAAATTAATTCTAAAAGACGTCCTATCGAGGGAACTTGAATTAGCTTTTTATTTCATCATTCTACGATTCGTTTAAAATTATTTATCAATTTTTAAAACGGGACGCTGGATTCCTCATTCCGTCTACGAACGGATTACGACTCTCCCGGCTGAATAGAATTACCTTGCTCCGTCGTATGGACGCGATGACAACCCGTGAGATCAAGACACCGAGAATACGATACGGAAATTCACGTTCTCTTCCGTTATTCGGACGATATGTGACCAACCGATTCTAATCGACTCATAAAATTAATTCTAAAAGACGTCCTATCGAGGGAACTTGAATTAGCTTTTTATTTCATCATTCTACGATTCGTTTAAAATTATTTATCAATTTTTAAAACGGGACGCTGGATTCCTCATTCCGTCTACGAACGGATTACGACTCTCCCGGCTGAATAGAATTACCTTGCTTCGTCGTATGGACAAGATGACAACCCGTGAGATCAAGACACCGAAAATACGATACGGAAATTCACGTTCTCTTCTGTTCTTCGGACGATATCTGGCCAACCGATTCTGATCGACTTATAAAATTAATTCTCGAAGACGTCCTATCGAGGGAACTTGAATGAGCTTTTTATTTCATCATTCTACGATTCGTTTAAAATTATCTATCAATTTTTAAAACGGGACTGTGGATTCCTCATTCCGTCTACGAACGGATTACGACTCTCCCGGCTGAATAGAATTACCTTGCTTCGTCGTATGGACGCGATGACAACCCGTGAGATCAAGACTTCGAAAATACGATACGGAAATTCACGTTCTCTTCCGTTCTTCGGACGATATCTGGCCAACCGATTCTGATCGACTTATAAAATTAATTCTAAAAGACGTCCTATCGAGGGAACTTGAATTAGCTTTTTATTTCATCATTCTACGATTCGTTTAAAATTATTTATCAATTTCTAAAACGGGACGCTGGATTCCTCATTCCGTCTACGAACGGATTACGACTCTCCCGGCTGAATAGAATTACCTTGCTCCGTCGTATGGACGCGATGACAACCCGTGAGATCAAGACACCGAGAATACGATACGGAAATTCACGTTCAGTTCTGTTCTTCGGACGATATCTGGCCAACCGATTCTGATCGACTTAGAAAATTAATTCTCAAAGACGTCCTATCGAGGAAACTTGAATGAGCTTTTTATTTCATCATTCTACGATTCGTTCAAAATTATTTATCAATTTTTAAAACGGGACTCTGGATTCCTCATTTCATCTACGAACGGATTACGACTCTCCCGGCTGAATAGAATTACCTTGCTTCGTCGTATGGACGCGATGACAACCCGTGAGATCAAGACACCGAAAATACGATACGGAAATTCACGTTCTCTTCCGTTCTTCGGACGATATCTGGCCAACCGATTCTGATCGACTTATAAAATTAATTCTAAAAGACGTCCTATCGAGGGAACTTGAATTAGCTTTTTATTTCATCATTCTACGATTCGTCTAAAATTATTTATCAATTTTTAAAACGAGACTCCGGAATTCTCATCACGCAAACCGACTGTCTAATGTCAGGCGCTTACGTTGCATGCGAGCGCGGCGGGCGGAGCGGGGAACACCACACATTATTGTCTCGTTCTCCCTCATAAGGTGGACGGCGATGCGGATTCTTGCGGATTTTAGACAGTATTTCCTATAGACCAACGTTAATTGGTCCGTTATTAAATCTTTTCTTACGGCAGAACCAAGTCTCCGCGGACTTTTTTGCATAGGTAACTTTCGTCTTAATTTTTCGCAAGGAATCCGCCGGTATGTAGATGGTGCTGTGTGTACTCATATATTATAACCATATACTCATTTAACCATAGTCGTTGGACTATGCTATATACACATATTACTCTTTTACAATTACTCCTTTATATTATCCACCATAGAATATTATATCTTGCATGTTAATTATTTAGACAATGTTAACCCGACTTTTGGTTGACGCTAAGTTAAGTTATCATACTATAATATTACATAAATAACTATACTATATTATATACCACTACTGACATATATACAGATGACCAAACCAGCAAATTGCCAATCACTCTGCACTATTTTATGACACCAACCCATTAAATCGTTAAATCACCGACCATAATATCTTATATTATTCCCAAGTACCAAGTCATCAATCTATACTATGGCAGTATCGGTATAATCTAAATCATTAAGACTCAAAACTAGACTAGAAATAGATATAAGAGAGGAAACCCCTCAAAGTACTTATTATTCAATTCATCCTTTTATGACTTATCGTCCTTTCGGACATGTAGTCGAAAAATACTTATTATTAAGAATTAACGTTAAGAAGGAAATCATAAACTACAATTTATTGTATGTATCTTTAAATAAGCTTCACTGGAAACTCCTAAACTCATAAAATCTCGAAACAGTATGAACACGTGCGAAAAACTTAAAAGAGCGGGTAAAGACAAAACCCAGGTATTAGAAGATCATATAAAACCTTAAATGACCCTTACGGTCACAGAGGAAAGAGTCGCCCTAGCAACAAGAGAAAACGCAACGCGACAAACATCGAAGCTCAACACGCACCAGGCACGTGAAGAGGCATAAACAAAGGCAAAGATCAAGGAACTCTTCAAGAGACAAAGAACTATGAGGAACAAGAATAAGGACCACGAGAGGCGACCACCAGCCGGGGGGCTAGTCGAAGGGAAGGAAAAACACCACGAGAACACCCCCCAAAAGAAGATTTAAGACCATATAAGGCAATGTCACCAACATCTCCGGGCCCTAGACCAATCATAGGCAAACCAGAACCCCACGCGAAACTGCGGCCCAATCAGCTAAGGCCCTTCGCACCAGCCTAATCTTGGACCCCGCACCCCCGATTCTTCATATAAAACACCCCCGCAGACTCAGCAACAGTCTCTTCCAGCACATACCCCTCTTCTAGAGCAGCTCTCTCGCTCGCCCGCTCGCTCGCCGCTCGCTCACGCCCGCTCGTTCCAGCCTCTGATCACTCGACAATTCTTCACATCAAGTTTCGACTCCACATCACCGATTTGAAGACATCTCTAAACTCAAACGAAGATCCATAACTCAACCCTTTACATATTACCGCTCAAATTTTCAAACGTCCATTCATCTACATCTTTCCGAATACGGAACTTAACTTCAAAAACCAAACTCATTTTTAAATAACGAATTCCAGTGAGGGTTATATTAAAACCAGGAATTATAGTACAATAGCAATAAAGTCAAATAACCAGTTAAATTCGAGTAAAAACAAACAAAATCATTTATCCTTCGCCACCCTTTGATCCAGTCCAAGCTTAAAACAACACCGAAGATCAAGGGACGAGCCTTCATCGAAGAAACCGACTCAAGGTAAGAGCAATCATAATAACACTTTAAAAATAATCCATTCCCGCATTATTCAATTAAAAAGACTTTAAGTCCGAATCCAGAAGATAAGATTCAAATACTAAGATATTCAAACGAGTAGTTAGATAAGAGCATAAATAGTTAGATAGCGCGACTCCTCTGAATTTGATACTAGATTAATCCAGTCCACTGTATTTCAATACTTTATCGATAATTGGTAACCCAGAACTCTCGAGTGAACGTCTAGGTTGTCCGCCGCGATATTTCCAGTAGCTAGCCTCTAGAATTATCCGCGAACGCCGCTCCGACGTCACAATAGGGCCAATCAGAGAATAGTGAGGGCCAATCAGAGTCTGCAAGACAAAGAAGGCAAATACTGTCCCGTAGTTTGTCTCATGCCCGTTTCCCACTTACGCTGTAGGGTATCTCATGCTTCCTCCATGTCTATATGCTCTAAGGGGGCCATGCGTACAGGAGCGTTACATGCGGGAACGGCTCTTGCTAGACTGCCCTGGAAGGCCCGGTATAACAGACGTGGCAATCTAGCATGGGCCGTGAATGTCCCCTGGAATAATTTCTACCCGGGATTCTGACTGGTGGTCACCTCAACGCCGCCGAGGCCCGAGAGTACTCCCTTAACATGTATTGTCATTGTTACATCGAATGTAAAAACGGAGGATTGCGATACTTACGATTTTTATATTTACACGTTGTAATAAGATGAAGAATATTCATCGATTCAACACTAGCGTGACGTATAGGTTAGGACGTCAGGGAGAAACTACATAGAACTCGGGGAATCACTATCACAATATTGAAAACGACAATGGACAAAAGTTTAACTTCAAGAGCGGTGCTCAGCCGCTAATGTCTAACGAGGAGAGATTTTTCGAACCCGATTATCAACAGAGCAGCTTTATACCGGGCGATTATGTGGAAATGAAAGGCTCCAAGCGCGCGAACTTTGATTTACTTAAATCTCATTGGCCGACAGAATAGCGACAGCGACTCCACCAACTTTTCAGTAATATCCCCAGTTCTGTCGTCTGCTAGATTCACACAAACATAACCTATTCCTACCACGGTCTGCCGCCATTTGTATTTGACAACAATCAGAAACAAATAGCAGACGGACTCTAGGGATATTCGTAGCGAGTCTGAAATTGGCGACCCTCGAAATATTCTAATAAATCAGCGCCTGCGCGCTTGGAGCCTTTCATTTCCACATAATCGCCCGGTATAAAGTTTCGGCTCGGCGTCGCGTGCAAACGGCAGGCAGAGAAAAAAAAAATTCTTAAGATGCATCAAAATTTCTTTGACGCTATGAAAATTTCTTAACGATACTTTTCTTTTTCTTATTTCTTAGCGACAAATAAAAATTCTTAAGATCTTAAGAAATTTCTTTAACAGTGGCAGCGCTGCACTGAAACCGGTTAGACCGGTTTGCTTGGCTCCCCATTCTTGACGGCCTTCAGCGGCCTTGAGTGGGGCGAGAGGGGCAAGGACGCCGTTGAGTAGGTCAGTTTACGCTGGTGGCGCCACCGGGTGACGAACTACGGAACTAAGAAGAGCAGAGTAATATAATGATCCGCGGGTTGCGTGTAATAGGGCGCAGCATTCGTCCCTTAGGCTTACCCTATTATAAATGTAGTGTATATTTAAATTTTTATTTCATTAGTAAAAGTGATTATGAAGTAAAGTTACTAAAAAGTAATAAACTTTATTTAGTTACCTATTACTTTGGTAATGTGTGATGAAACTTGATTCTACAGGGTGACATTACAGGGACATCTCAGTACTGCAAGTCTCGGACCGTCAGGCGGCTGATAAAAATGTGCGTGAAATTATCAGGTTCGCCGCTCGACTATTAGGTAGCTATAGTATAGTCAAAATTCGATCAACGCGATCGTAGTCACAGATCGTAGCCGTGGATTTTTCTTTCCTTTTATTTCTCATCTTGGGTACAAGCCAGTGCAGCCAGATCGTGCGATATTTTTACCCCTTCCCTAGAACCAGAGACGGATATTTCGTTAACTGTAACAGAAGGACAAGCGGTATAACATCATTATCATATACCAAATAACTCTCAAAACTACACAAGAATCTTTTTTTCAATGATTAGTCTACTTTCGGAGTATTTCTATTGAGATCCTCGTCACGGTCGGTCGTATCGCATTTGCGCAACCCCCTGCATGTCATCTCTTCGACGCCACGAGGGCCACTGACCCCACGGGCCACAATAGCGCCAACAGGTTGGCGAATACTATCGCCATTTCTCGGACAAATTCACGAACTACTTTGGATACGCCTTATCGTATACAACCTGCATGGCATGAAATACGCACACTTGCTTGTTACGGATATAGCCAAATAGCCAATTGGAAAGTAGTAAGAAGAAGAAGTGTGCGTGTTTAATATAGGTTCGTTTTGATGGTTTTGCATATTGTCTTTCGATGTTGAGGTTATGCCGTAACGATTTGTTGCGATAAGAAAAACCATTACCAAGATAAGATTGCGCTCCCATATTACCACAATGTAATAGTAACTCATTATGTACCACGTTAGCACTGCACGAACTCCGAGCCATCAGGCATGCTAGTTTGCTCTGCTCCTAACCTTCGATAATAATTCTCAGTGTAATTTTCCGTGTATAAAAATTCGTTTACTTTATAACCTACGATTATCTCAATCTCAACAATGCCTGACATCAAAGTAACACCTCTTGGAGCTGGCCAAGATGTAGGCAGAAGTTGCATCCTCGTTTCCATGGGTGGTAAAAACATAATGCTCGATTGCGGCATGCATATGGGATTCAACGACGAAAGAAGATTTCCAGATTTTTCTTACATAGTACCTGAAGGACCGGCTACAAATTACATAGACTGTGTAATCATTTCACATTTTCATTTGGATCACTGCGGAGCGCTGCCTTATTTCACTGAAATGGTTGGATATACAGGTCCAATCTACATGACTCACCCTACAAAAGCAATAGCGCCAATATTGTTGGAAGACATGAGGAAAGTAGCCGTGGAACGAAAAGGTGAAAGCAATTTCTTCACTTCTCAAATGATAAAAGATTGCATGAAAAAAGTTGTCGCCGTAACGTTGCATCAGTCTGTTATGGTCGATCCCGAACTAGAGATAAAAGCGTATTATGCAGGCCATGTACTCGGAGCTGCGATGTTCTGGGTCAGGGTAGGTTCGCAGTCAATTGTATACACAGGGGACTATAACATGACGCCAGATCGTCACTTGGGAGCTGCATGGATCGACAAATGTAGACCAGATTTATTGATATCAGAATCAACGTATGCGACGACGATAAGAGATTCGAAGAGGTGTAGAGAAAGAGATTTTCTGAAAAAGGTACACGAGTGTATAGACAGAGGGGGTAAGGTATTGATACCAGTTTTTGCGCTCGGTCGTGCCCAAGAACTTTGTATATTGTTAGAAACGTACTGGGAAAGGATGAATTTGAAAGTGCCTGTATACTTCGCACTTGGTCTGACTGAGAAAGCCAATAATTATTACAAGATGTTTATCACATGGACCAATCAGAAGATAAAGAAGACATTCGTACAGAGAAATATGTTTGATTTTAAACACATTAAGCCGTTTGATAAATCCTACATTGATAATCCCGGAGCTATGGTAGTTTTTGCTACCCCTGGTATGCTGCACGCCGGATTATCTTTACAAATATTCAAAAAATGGGCACCGAATGAAGCCAACATGGTGATTATGCCTGGGTTTTGCGTGCAAGGAACTGTGGGCCACAAAGTCCTCAATGGAACAAAACGCATAGAGTTTGAAAACAGGCAGATTGTCGAAGTCAAAATGGCTGTGGAATACATGTCGTTCTCTGCTCATGCCGACGCCAAGGGTATCATGCAACTGATTCAATACTGCGAACCTAAGAACGTAATGCTTGTCCATGGCGAAGCTGCGAAAATGGAATTTTTGAAAGAGAAAATCAGGCAAGAGTTCGGGACTAGCTGCTACAATCCTGCTAATGGAGAGACCTGCGTCATTTATACAACTGCAAAGGTCCCGGTCGACGCTTCAATCGCACTATTAAAAGCAGAAGCAAAAAGGTACTCAGCTCTACCGCCGGACCCAAAGAGAAGAAGACTGCTTCACAGTGTACTGATGCTGCGAGACGATGGCGTTTGTCTTGTCGACGCTGACGAGGTATACAAGTCTTCTCATTGTTTTAAAATAGCTACTAAGAGATCTAACTCAATCCAAAGAGAAGCTATACAATACATGTAACACATATTCAAAATTCACTGATATACAATGAATTTGATTTTCAGATTGCCAAGGCAGCAGGAATTACAAAACATGTGGTAAGATTCACATCTACGGTACAAGTAAGGGATCCAGGACTGGCTCAGTCAACAACTCTCAAGCTCCTACAACCGTTGCAAGAAAGATTATCAGGCTGGACAGTGCAGCTCACCGATGGTTCAATATCGGTTGAATCTGTACTAGTTAAAGTAGAAGGAGATGAGGACGATTTGAAAAGCGTATACGTTTCATGGACTAATCAAGACGAAGATTTGGGTAGCTACATCCTGGGCTTTCTGCAAACAATGCTCAACTAATATCTATAAATACCATTTTTCTACTACGAGTATTTTGTACCGGAACTTTTGTATATAACATAAATGTATGGGGATGGGAGTTTACTGTGCATCGATATGTATAATGTATGAAAAAGTTTTCCTATCAAACGCTGATCAGACCTAAATCCTTATACTGTTTACTTTTCGATCTCTTAATTTCGATTCATATCGCCATATCACATGAATAATAGATTAGTTTTGATAACAAGTTTATGTGAATATAATGTAACATTATTTTAAATACCTATTATAGATTTATTCATTTCTTGAATGTAAATAAATTAAAGAAAAATTCATTTTCCCCTATTTACCAAATTTCTACAGATATATTATTCGATTCAGTATCCCAAGTTCTGAATGGAGGTATGAAAATAAAATTACAGAAACTAACAGAACCGAATAATAAATATTCATCCAGTAATAATATAAAAGCCTTTATTATAATCTAGCACAGAAATAGGCGACTCGATTATGTACTGTTAAATAAGAGTTTGAAAATAATATACATGAAAATATTGTACACAAATATATACATAATTACGCGATACATAAATATTCTAGAAATAATACAAGTAACGGTATACAAGATTTGAAGGCAGGTTGTAGAAAATATTTATACATAATCACGTTTTACGAATCGCATTGTTTGATAGGACTAGTCAATTAAAAATCATAATATAGATAGCGTTAAAGAATCGCGCACAGTTATCTGGCTGCAATTCTTATAGATCTACTAAAAGCATAAAAAGATTAATTTATCATGGACGCAACGTAGGTAATAGAACGGCAATTTGATGATTATCTTTAAATTAGGCTTTAATTAGACAATTTTTGCAATTCCAGATACGAGGCACATATTTCATTAGGCTTCACGAAAATACCATTCTATAGGCTGATACTATCACAAATATTAATTAATTAATAGATTAAGTAAGAATAAACCATAATCAAACGAATCGTAAGTTTATAACATTAATAAGGAATTTAGTATCTTTCTTATTGAGCGTCTTTGTATACACTGCAGGTATACTCTGAGCTACACTCTTAAGCTGCGACGTATTAATCTAATCACGTATTTATATATAGCAAGAAAAAAAAAAAATGTTTTGCATTTCAGAGCCCGAACGTAGATTTGAATGAAATATTTTCTTAGGCTCATTAAGGTATTCATATATTCTTATATAAATATTTCAAAAGGATTGAATGTAATTAATTCCAATTATTTCCAATACGTTGCTTAGAATTTGTCAATTAAATCGTACGACCGTTTGTTTTGCATTAATTTGTTAAAACGTTAATCTACAGAAGTGTAGGTATTATACTGTCACTAATAGTAAAAATATTTTGAACGCGTTACTTATAATTTTACTTATTCTAAACAAATAGCGATAGATTAACGATTCACTTCTTCGTCTATATACTATTAATTATATAATAATTATTATTCTAACAATGACAAAACTCCCGAGTCATTTATAATATGTTATGTTAAAAATTTAAAACAGTGCAAAATTCTGCACGCATTACCCCATTCAATCAATTATACCGAAACATGCTGTATCATTTAACTCGAACGAAATACTGAGCTAACAATAAGTTATAACATCATATGAGTAAGAAAACTTGACTGTACATTGTGACCTATTTACATTCTATAACGGTCGGCACGGTTCTTTTTTTTTTTTTGTTTTTTTTTTGTTTTTTTTTTTAATTTAAAATAATTATTCCAGTCTATTCATGAACATGAAAAATAGATTCTTAAACCTTATCAATATATAGCATAGGTATAGTTACATATCACGATTTCTTCTTTTACTTAATTTTCTTCAATTAATAATCGATACAAAATATTGCATGTTGTTGTAAAAAAATTTAGGTATATAATTCATGCATAAACAACCACCGTGGTTTTATCGTGATCTTTGCTTTAATAGAAAAAAAGAGAAAAAAAAAAAATTAAAATGATTAAAATAGCATTTTTCTCGAAGAAAAAAAACCAAGATCACTGCTGTTTAGTGTTGCCATTTGTTGGCATTATTTCACGGAGAGGTAGACTTCTTTATTGGAGTCAGCCTCAAGCCTTTAGCCAACATTTGAGCTTCGAGGTCACGGTCTTCGTCCTGGTATCTGCAAACGACCAATGAGTTATAGTTTACATTCAATCTCTCAATGCTAGACGGATATACATATTATACGAATACACAATGCAATATCTAACAAGAATTTCTGAGAAATGCGACAAACGAAACACATCAAAGTATGTGTTGTAAAAAACCAAGCACAAGCTGGAGAATGTCTATAAATGATACGACAACAAATTGGTTTCAATTCTTAAGGGTGAAGAAAAAGAAGATAAAAAAAAAAAAAAATAAAACAAACTGACTTGGTATGTTTTTGCCAGGTATCCAAAAATCGTTCAAAAGTAATAGGCAGCATCTTCACTTGCAAACTTCTGAGATCTAATTAATGAAATTTTGACTTTGAAACGAAATATTTATGAAATTTAAGGATACATTTGTCGACTAGAGGCATAAGCTTACCAGATATATCCGAAATGAAACGTGCAGAGGTGTATTATAAAGCCAAGACGTGCCGAATTCTTACTACCCTCTGCCCACTGTCTATTATTTCTTTTTTGTTTTTTTTTCTTTTTTTTTTTTGTATGCAAGTGTAATTATGGACTGAATTGTAATAATTTGAGTTTGTGTTACTGTAATGATAGTCAATGGGCGATCCAATTCTGACTATACATATACAATGTAATAACAACAAATTATTACCCCCAGGCAAATAAGGAGAGAATTCAAAGAAGCCTATGTAAAAATTTTCGCAAACGGCAGAGCTCATGGCTTAAATCAACTACTGCAGCGGCTTAATGTAATTGCGAGTAAGCTTGAAATAAAGCAATAATTTTAATATTGTTTCATAAGTCGCGAAAAATAGCGAATGTTTCCAATTTTCTGTCTAAAAAAAAAGTTGATCAAACCCGAACTCTGTTTTTTTCTTATCTATTATATTTGGACTTTATTATTTGATAGAATCGGAAATGATACAATGATTTCAAAGAGATGCAACAAAAATTTTGGCATCGCCGTTTTTCGGGCCATTCGATTTTTTATAATTTTTTTTAAATTTATTCTTTCTACTAAACGTTGCAAAAAAAAAATCGTGAGGCTCGTGACCGACGAATAGATGGAATAGTGAAAACGGCTACTCAACTGTTGATTAAAAATTGTACAGTTCGATAAAATTTCTAGTACGTACTGATATGCTTTTGCAAAATTCTTGATTAGGATCACTGAATATTCTTGACTTGATAAACAAAGCCAAGCCTACTGAGTGCTAAAAATTAATTAAATATGTGTAGAGCAGAGAAAGTATAATATCTTGTCTTACATTTAACACCGACTTTTCAAGGTGTTACTAAATTTAATGTAAAAACAATATAAAAATAAAGTGAAAAGATACATCAGTGGTAATTCACTACTCAAATTCCCAATATTCTGCTCGTGACTTTGGTCGTATATATAAACCTCAAGTCATAACTAACAACTAAATTATCTACTCATGCAAAAATTCTACTCCAAGCGTTCGAAATTCTCTGAGCAATAATGTTCATGCTCTTGTTAACTAACTACGATTATTATATTAAGTAAATTTTCTAACTATCAGTTGAATGCGCAATAACAACAGCGAATAACTGAAGCAAAGCAAAATAAATAAATCAATCAATCAATCAATCAATCATTCAAAGAAAGAATAGTAATGATCCTCTATGAAAGCCAATGAAAAATTCCACAACGTGAAACGAAAGCAAATAAACGAATAAAATAGCTATAAGGACAAAGGTGTATGAAATTGAGGCAGCAGGAGTTATCAAAGGAATGTTAGTCGTGCCGTTAGGAATGACAGTGGCTGTGGCAGGTGCAGTGAGTGTTGGGCACGAGGGTCTACGCCACCTTTGTCGTTCCTCTTCCAATAAAGTTATCAGAGAATCTCTCTTTGCTACAATTTCCAACATCTCCGTGAGAATTTCTCCTTCCTTTTTCACATCTGCAGTAGTCTTTTTGTCATCTGAAAAAAAGGAGAAGAATAATTACTCAAGATAAATACATATCGTCAAATTTTCATCTCATTTTATTATTCAACGCTATTTAGGGAATCCGGAGCATCGGTGTGTTGAATGAGATCTTGCTGCATCATTCTTGCAGGTATTATCTTATATCAACAGGTACAAACCATCATCGGCTAAACGCTCCCGCAGTTCCTGCTGTAGGCGTTCATGCCGATCCTCTAATTGTACTTCTTGAGCTCGCACTAATAATTCCTTTTCATATCTCCTCAATTCCGTCCGCTCTCTCATCAGGTCAAACCATTCACGCAGTAAATCGGCTTCCTCACGATCCGAACATTCTAAAATATAAATCACGTAAAATTTACATTTTCCTGCTTGTTTATAAACGAAATGATCATTTAAACTTTTGAAAAAGCCTCATTCGCATTACATTTTTAATTCCATAAATCAGGGAATTTATTGTATACTTTACCTCCTTCGCCGCGGAGAGCTTTTTCCACACTTACGCCTCTGCTCTCTAATTCTCTCTGCTTTACCTCAGTTTCTTCTAATTTCCTTTGAATCTCCTGAGCCATTCGTAATCTGAAGAAAAACAATTCATCTTTATTGTGCACTTCTAACTTTACAATAAATACATAATTCAGATTTTATACAGACTCTGAAAATGGTCCATTTCTCATTTTATATCACTCACACACTTCAAGGACGAAATACGAACCTTTTCAATTGTGTCTGTCTGGCTAATCTCCGGGCAGTCTTTTCCTTACGAGGTAAACTCTGGCACGACTCATCAGCCAACGATACTCTGTGCGTTTGCGTAACCGACACAGCTGTAGCTTTGGAGTCTTCTTCAGATAAAGTATCATCTGTTTAAAATATACATGCTTTACTACACAGCCCTCACCACATATGCACACATCGCTAAGATTAATCAACCGTGAACCACTCCGGTACTCCTCCCACTTACACAAAAGGAAAAATCTTAAAATGATCATCTATGATCATCTGATTACCAATGTAAAATTTCATCACCATAATGGATTCGATAAATTGGGATCCTTAGAACTTCGATACGCCAACTAGTGGCAGAAAATAGAACTGTTGAACGACGGCTGCAGTAACCAGCTGTAACCAATGAGAGGGCTTGAAACCTCGATACGCTTACTAGTGACGAAAAATAGAACTGTTGAAAGTCGGCTACTTTTACGAAGCCACGCCCATTCCAAGGATCCCAATATCATCATACAATATCTAACAAAAATTTATGCAGTTTCTGCGTTGTTTCAAAATTGAAACATTGTCGGTCGAGTTTATGGTGTCCGAGTTATAATCTCACCTGAAAATTGCGAGGCAGTAAGAGCATAGTCGATTGGTGGTGGCGGAACCGGAGGTGGATCTTCATCAAGGAAACTTCCCACTAACATGCCCTCGCAAACGCTTTTTGGTCTGTTCTCAAATTTATGGGAAGATTCCTTGTCGAGCTGGAACACATTAATATATTATCAATGATAGTTTGGTCATATACTGTAATTTACATCTAAAATCTTCAGAACAATTATAGGACAAGGTTGTACGAATCACTCAATTGTGACTCAACACACATGCAATGAAAAGTTGATATCGCACACGGTGTTGAAAATATTAATTTTTTTTTAAACAAACCCACTTTTTAAACTTGTAGTCTGAACTACTGCGATTCATTCTACCCTTCAGAATAAGCTGTTTAAAATTTATAAGAGATTCTGACTTCGTTAGGTGAATAATTTTACACACTCGTTCATTAAAATCTTAAGGTAATTGCCGCGTGGATTGATTATCTTAGCATATTATATCATGAATTGTATTCTCATCGATCGAATGTTTTCTTCTCTATGCATCTTGACCCGTTAGGCTGTTTAGGATTGATAGTTGAAAGTGAGACTGTTACGTGAGAACTACCTGAACTGCTAGTGATCAATTAGGGAATTAAGAGGCGAAGTTCTAAATAAGATGTTATACTATAAGGGGAGAAGAAGCTACACAGATGATACGAATTCTTAGTGGTCAATTATTCTCAGTGTGCTAAGTATGGAATCTTCTGATAAACATATAACGTACGTAGAATATAAGAAATGTTTTTGTGTGTATTGAGTTATTGGTTTTTAAAGACAAAAAAATTGATAATGCTCATCACAGATATTAAATGTTCTGATAACTTGAAAATCATGCCAGTAACACAGAGAAATTAAGATGATAGACTGTACACTGATTTTGACGGGGGTAAAAATTTCGGTATGAAAAAAGTGATATTTTCAAGTATAATACCATATCAGATCATGATTAGTATTGAAATTGTGTACAATCTGCCATTTATATATATTTATGTTATATACCTATATAAAACACAACAAAGCACAGTATTATATTTTGCAAATGAAATAAACTGAATACCTGGCATTAAAAACTAATATACAGGTACATGTGGGTAAAGAAATATAATATGAGTGACTAGTCATTATATATTGCTTACATCTGACCCATCCGAATATGATTTATACAACTGAAACATGTAAATAAATTAATAATATATCATTCGAGGTCTCGAGAGAGATAGGTATGTAATGTATAGAAAGTATTTTTGTTCAATTACCTTTCCCTTTTCCTTAGACTTTGAAGAGAGTCGGAATCTCGAGAATTTCTCCTTCTGATTAGGCGGCGATGGTGAAGATTCCTTCTTCTTGAAGAAATCAGATACAGCTTGAATAATACTTTTCCTTCTCTCAGGATCCTTGGACTTTTTCTTCTCCCTCCTACTCATCACCACGTCGCTTTCTGACTTAACTATTTCAGACGACTGCAATAGTTCATCCATAGACTTGGCATTAACAGGAACTTTACTTTCTATAGTGACCTTTTTTACACAAGCTTTAACGTTATCTGTACTCTTGCTAGTTTGTAATTTGTGTCCTGGTCTCAGCGAGCTAAAGCTATAATGTCTCGTCCTAATTTCAGGCGCTACTTCTTCCTCGCTAGCTTTTCTTTTATCCTCCATGGAAAGCTGTCTCCTCGCCACTTTCAATCTTAGTTCTTTTATCTTGTCTTCAGGACTCAATCCCAAGTCTTCGTCGCTCTTCAATCTTGCCCTGGCCCGAGCGTCTTGTTTCGCTTTCTCTGCTGTCCGCTTAGCTTCTTCGTGTTTTGTTCTAGGCGGAGCTCTAGGAGTCCTAAATTCACCACCAGATACGTTGTATGTGACTTTAGGGGCTTGCGATGACCCAACTTCTGCTACCTGCTTAATCGAACCTGCTGAGTTCAGTATCTTTGCCGGGAAAGCCTGGTACGTTGCTTCTTCAAGGATACCAGCGTTTGGCTCCACCACATTACTTGTTTGCCCAATATCAAAGATCGGGGTT
Organism: Tenthredo livida; assembly: GCA_963992785.1. Classification (NCBI taxonomy): domain Eukaryota; kingdom Metazoa; phylum Arthropoda; class Insecta; order Hymenoptera; family Tenthredinidae; genus Tenthredo; species Tenthredo livida. The sequence continues at coordinate 10,615,629 of OZ023065.1, read as the reverse complement.
TCTAAATCCAGCGTTTTCTTTGCCTCAGCAAAAGTGGTATGAACGGGACTGTTGGTTGGCGTTGTTATAGACGTTGGTATGAATTTCAATGGCGCTGGCGATGACCCAGTTTGGAACGGCTTAACCGGAGACATAGCAGCGCCAGGACTAAAGGAAGATGATCTAGCAGCTCTCTTAGCCTTTTTCTCAGCTGATTTTAATTTCTGAGCCTGTAATTTGTCCATCAATATATCCTGAATTAGATATTTTTGTTTAGATCGTTCCCTAGTGATTTCCTCAAGTTTTCTAGATGTTGTCGGAGAATTAAAACTGTTATGAGCCTGCGCTTCCTGGCTCTTTACTTCTTCAGCGATCATTTCTTGCGAGCGTAACTGTGCTGAATTCTTCGAACTTTTTCGTCTGGCTTTTCTCACGTCTATTGAATCTTTAACATTGCTAAACTCTGCGATTCTAGATTGCAAACGTTTAACGTATTCTAAATAGTCAGGATTATTTCCATCTTGCAAGGAAGAAATTGGCTTCGATGGTTCTATATCCCCTGTTTCAGGCTTCGCCAAAACTGTCGAAGAAGGTTGCGGATTTATAGGACTTGCTAGGATTGTAATAATCTCGCTAGTAGTTGTGTCTTCCGCAGTTTCAACTACTAACAAACTGTCCTCTTCCATTGACTGGCATATTTCTTTCTTTACAGACTCTATCGGAGTTTCATTCTCGTTTGATTTACTCATAACACTATCATAAGCTGCGAGCTTCACATTCTTATTGATAGCACTATTCAATCTACCCTCGATATCATCCATAGTAATAGGAATAATTTCTATAACATTTTCATCTTTGTATTGCTCATCATCCGAACACAATTCATGATCAAATTCTGTCTGTGCAATGGGAGCTTCGGACTGACGTTGATTCGAAATTTTAACGGGTGTCGATGCTTTAACGTTTACGAATTCCACGTATCCTCTGTTTTTGAGTAACGCTGTATTCGCAGCATCTTGGAGACTGTCATCTAGCAGAGACTCGTTGTCAGTATCCATGAAATCGATATTTTCACCATTTGCAAGGAGTTTTGAAGTATGATTGATGGGGAGTTCAATTTCTTTGTTTACTCTATTGAAATCGTAGTCTAAATCAGTCATATCTTCTTCCTTAGCTATTCTAACTGGGATATTATCGATCGGAAGGTTTGCGTATCTGTGAATTTTCGTCTTTCGTTTAGTTATCAATTCTGGATTTATGTTAAACTCAACGTCGCGCAAATCTTCTGACACCAAACCTTCGCCATCTCGAGCCCATTCGGAAAATTCAGTCTCTGTGAGGGCCGCAGTGGTGATATCATTCTCTTCGGAATCATCTTGTTTGTTCGATGTACCAGATCCGACCGAAGTTGGGCTACTGCAATTGCTCGAACTCTTTCTATTTCCATCTTTCAATTCCAACTGATTAAAATTATTGTTTGTACTCTCCGTCTCTTCTTCCCCAACGGTACTAAACGCACGATTTTCAAATATTTTACTCAGAGGTGTAGCTGCAACCGCTGCTTTCTCTTCTACTCTGATACATTCAATTGAATCTGGTTCAAACGTCACACCAGTATCAGCTTCTTTATTCTTGCCAGTTTCCTCGTCGAGCAAAAGTTCCCCGCTAGTACTATGAATTTGCAGTCTCGGAGTTGATAAACTAGAAGCAGCAGGCTCTACCTTCCCAATTATTTCGTCTAATTCTGTATCGCTGGAAGATAACGAGTCGCTATCCATTTCCGAGTCTTCGGATGACTCGGCTTCCTTGCAATCTTCTTTATTACTTCGTTTCCAATCCACTTCAGGAACAATAATAGAAGTTTCGTGCAAAGGGCTTCGAGGTCTGCAGTCGATGCTTTCATCTGCTCCGTCATCAGCAGTAACATGACTCTTAACTTCTTTGGGAGAATTTGCTGTCAATTTTACCTCAGATGTTAGAGTTTCAGGAGCCTCTGACACAACTATTTCCGCAATTAAACTCCTATCAAGAATTTTCGGAGAATCTTTGTGCACGATATTCGGATCTGTTCTAGACTTCATTATGCTTGTTTCCTTCAATAAATCAGGCAATGGCACTTTAGATATGTCCAAGAGGTCGGTCGGCTTGTGCAATCCAATATCAGAAAGAATTTTCGGAGATTGACTGATCGAAGTTCCTTTAAAAGGTGAAGTTGAGAATAACGCGGTAGGCGAGATAGGTGATATCTGAGTGTTATTTGAACGCAGCTTATTGGTACCTTGTAAAAAGGCTTGCATAGTTGGACTAGGTTCCGGAGCTGTATTGAGTAGCTTCTGGTGTTGAGATATAACGTCTGTAACGCTTCTCAATTTCGTATCGACATTCGACGTTGACCCAGACTTGATAACGGAGCCAGTGAATGCGGAGCTGCCAAGTAGATATCGTTTCTTAAGTTCCAAAGACAGTTTTGACGCTATACCCTCCGTAGAATGTGTGCGATTTAATAAGTAATCACCCTTGCGAGGATTGACGAGGGGGCTAGGCGAAGCAATTTTGGGACTAGACTGCAGTGTGCGTAAATTGACTTGACTTGAAGGGGTAATGCTAGTTTCCTTGTTAGCATTAATTGTCGAGAAATCCAATTTAACACCTGTAGGTTTGTTCTCCCTCAAGTTACCATTCACTGGAGATATCACGTGGCTCTTCACTTGTACTCTCTTTGGTTCTACGTAATTTCCCCTGCTCTTTCTAACGAACGAATCGTTTATAGTAATCTCTGGTATTTCGTGTTGAGTAGGAGTTGTGCCGTCGTGCTCGAACTCAGAATCTGTCGATATCTCTGTAGCCGAATTTTCGTCACTATCTTCAGCGGTGCCATCATCCGAAGCCACCTGTAAATAGTTTTCGATTAATATCATACCGTGGTTGGATAGCGTGTTACGACATAGAATGAAGAAACGCGGTTTAATTTATTAAGAGGCACTCTTATCATTAGAATTAGTATAAATTATTGTATACATATTATGTTTGTATGTATATGTATATGTATATGTATATAAGTACAGATATTGTATTAATAAAATATGGGCTGGTGGTAATGGTGGAGTTACTATATAGACCAGTAAGTATAAATGCTGGTGTGAGCAGAAGCACTACTAGTCCAAGCAAACGCATACAATAAAATTATTAAATCAGTGTTAAACGAATATTAGTTTGACAACACTCCACTCTTATAGCAAAAACTTTTTTTTTTACCTTTTTTCGGCCTTTGGGTTGTATGAAAAGGTCTGTCTCATCACCATCAGCCATATTTTACGTAATATACTTTATTCAAATTTTTTTATTTTATTTTCTTTTTCTCAAACAACGTTACTAAATGAAAAGTACTAAAAATCAAATAATATATGAACGCAAAATCACAGAAAATTACTTTCAACATTCTTCATTTACGCTCTAAACATTGAACCTATTCCTTAAATAACTAAAACAAATCAGACTACGATATTACGATATAACACATTTATCCTTTTTATTGATTTCAGAATTTGAGGTATTTATAGATCTTGCAGAACCATGGAGATCTGATTTCTGAGTAAATAATTTAGTCACTGGGTTCGATTTTTTTCCTTCCGAGGACGAATTTCTACGATTAGAAGAAGCTTGAGGATCTGATTTTTCTGCAACTAATTTTCCAGATGAAGTCGATTCGTTCATCTTATAAGACGCTTTCCCATCTCTCTCACTGTTTGTACTATCTGCACCTGACTCCGCCGTCACTGGTATCATTTTTTTTGCATTACCTTTTCTTCTCACTGGTACTTCTGGCATAACTGTAACTTTCACAGACTCCATCCCACTAATTTCATTAGAGGTGTGAGAATCTTGAGAGTGGCGCCTCCGCTCAGGTCTTTTAGGAGCATCGAGTAGTTGTTTGGAAAGATTTATACCAGTTTCATCAGCCTCATTCAGTTTCATAATAACGGGTATACTTTTTTCCGTGATAGTAACTTTTTCAATTCCAATTCTCTCTACACTTTTCTGACCGCTTGGATCTTCTTCATTCGATGGGTTTGATTTTGCATTAATTTCCTTCTTGCACGACAATACCTTTCCCGTTTCATTCTCAGTTACGTTATTCACAATTTCTGAACTTCTATCGGAAAGTTTTTCCTGATTTATCTCCTTCTTAGGGTCAAAGTTTTTCTCATCTTTTCCAATAACTGTTGGCTTTGATTTCGGTGTGTGATTTTCAGAGCTAGTTACATCTTTACTCGAAGCTGTATATTCGTCATTTTTTAAAATACCTGAGGTCATATTTTCCAGCTTAATTCCACCAGCAGAAATTGCTTTAAGATTTTGCTGTTCAATTTCACTAAACTGTTTATCAACAATCTCCAAATTCGTATCATCAAAAATACCGAGATTTTCAATCATAGCATCCAATTTCCCTGGAGCATCGATAGCCATTTGCTTACCATCGGTTTCGCCGTTACTTTCAATATCTTGACTAGGTGACTTCTTGAAATATTTATGCAAATCTTTGCTGCCCACCTTATCCGACAACTTAGGTGTTATCTTCAATTCAATTATCTTTACTTCGGTAGGATGAATCTCTCTCTGGAACCGGTCACTTTTTTGCCGAACGGTTTCTGCCGAATGTTTTTTACCAGAATCGAAATACTTGTTTATCTTTGACTGCGCATGTTCTTTGGATAATGGCCGTAACGCGATTTCGTCATTGCTACTTTCCTTCGCCTTCTTGAATTTAGGCTGCACCGCCACCTCGTTTATAACTTCATCTATTTTGGGCTTCACATCTTCGTCTGGAACAGCCAGTTTCGAGTTTTCTGGATACGCTATTTTACTCTGGGGATTTTCTATCGTTGGTGTCGGAGCTGTTATGGTGACAATTGGACTCCCACCGATCCCCAAGCTGTTCAAAGAGATTTTTAACGAGCTGTTATCTTTCTCGCCTTCTATTCCTGCTCCCATATTCCCAATTTTCATCTTTTCATCAGTTTTTTTTTTCCCTTGAGGTAAACAAAGCGGCTCAACCTTATTTCCAAAATCCAGAAGCACATCTTCAGAATCATCTGTAAGCGATAGGCGAGAGCATCCAGTTTCAAAAGATTGTTCCGAAGTAGAACAATAGGAGGAGATTTGTGGGTCTATTTTCGGCGAGGAACTAATTAGGTCTGGCAAATTATCATCGACATTATTTCCGCTGCTATTTACTTTCATTACTTCTTCATTCCCAACAGATCCATCAAGCTTCGTATCGAGTATAGCATCCGGTAGTACTAGTTTCCTGACTTCAATTTCCGACTGGTTATCTGTGAACTCCTCACGTTTCAAATCACTATCATTCGAATTTAAAATTGGCTCATTTTCTTCAGTCTTTGATATTTCTTGCTGTTCATCTCCTTCAGGCGCTGTTATAATACTATCATCATTACGTTCCTCCTGCGTCGTATGCCGAGGCTCACTTTGATTAAGTTCCATCGACCTGTTCCCTAAACTATTCTTATCTTCTAAAATTACGTTACTATTGTCTATAACTAACACACTTATATCATCCGCGAGATGGTCTTCATTGGGTGAATTGTCCGAGGGGACATTGGCTTCGGATTCAATTTCCTTAACATTGATCAAGCTTACGGACATCCCTGAAACTGCGGCTTCATTATCTGACCCGTCTAACTCAGAGCTTTTTTTTTCTTCATTACTAGTCGGATTTTCTATGTCCAATATGTTCACGTTTGCTGTTAAAATATCCAGTTCGTTTGAAGCCACAGTTTCCGGTTCATTAGTTTTATCGAAAATATCCCTATTATATAAAGTTTGACTACTATCTAAGGTCGTTCTAGCATCTCCGTTCACTTCAATACTATCATTAAGAGATGTGTCATCATTCGAACAAAGCGGTTCTTCGGGCAAATTATCTAACAAAGTTTGAGAGAGCTTAAGACGCTTCACCTCTGTATCTGAACCGGTATCAGTGTCAGATCCGCCGGGTGGTACTTCCAGCCAAACTTCTTGTTTCCGTAATTCTCTCGCACGTACCTCGTCCTCGTCTTCCGTTGCTGTGCCGCTTTCGTCATCTAAGTAAAAGAACGTTCAACATTTATCATCCGTCCGCCAAAAAACAGCATCAAATAACTGGGCTTCAATTTAACTCAATAAACTACCTTCCGTTGTATATTCGTCGCTGGAGTCTTCATACTCGTTACTTCCAGAGTCCGAGTGATGGCCGGAGGCATGTGGGTGAGAATAACGCAGAGTCCAATTTTTGGCAAGTTCTAAAGTTCCTTCGGTAGTCAGCGGCTGATCTAAGGCCTCTTCAAACACCTCATTATCATCGTCAGAATCGCTATAATTAAAGAAGCGAGCATTAATGTAATAGGAAATTTAGTTGTATTAAATTTAAATGAGTTTTTATTATTACCTCATGCCAAATATCTCATCGCTGGATCCCATTTCGGCTGTAGATGCACCAAAATTACGATCCGTCCATTCATCTTCGTCCATTTGACTATGAGCTTCTTCGGCGTCAGATAATCCAGCCAGATTTTCAAACTCTATTCTCTCTGGTGTTTGGCCACGGTCCAACAAATCGAGTCCGACTACTCCTTCCAGAGGTGTTTTGGGCTGAAATAAGAAAACGTTTGAACATCATTCTGTTTTAGTCATGAAGTTTCACAATCCTCTGACTCTAATTACTCTGGACGTACTTGGGGAGAAATGGAAGACCCTAAAGGTCGATTTTGAGGATTTTCTATTCCTTTTCTTCAGCTTAATTTCATTTAATGTTACAATCTAAGTACTATTTCAATTACAACATCAAAGTATACATACTTTCTCCGGAGTTTTAGAAGACGGAAGATGAGGAATGTTTTCCTTATTGATAAGGGACACCTTTTTCTTTTCTACTCTGGCCTTTATTGTACCGGATAAGCCAAAGTGTTGCGTGCAATAAAATCTTCCTCCATTTTTGTCCCTGTCGAACATGTGGCTTCCTGAAATTATCGTGAATTGATTCGTAGCCATTAGATATCAATTTACAATAATGAATTCTTTAATTAGTCAAAATTTCTCATAAGCATACCGATTCTAAGAGATGTTGAACAATATTCACATCGGAAACAACCACGATGGAAAAATTTTCCCTCAGCGCTCAGCCTTTCCATCAAATAAACCCGCTTGTTACAAAAATGACACATCTCTGAGCCCCCCTGAGCAGGTAATACCAGCGCCGCCTTAGAATTCTGTAAAATAAATTTAGCCGTGTTAGAAAATAAGAAAAATAATCATTATTTCACGTAGGAATGTGGGGGGCTAAAGTCAGCACGTTCAAATTCATTTCATGTTATTGACAGTGAAATCAATAATTAATATCACGACTAATATAGTAGGTAGGTAACATATACAAAAAATAACTTCACAAGGCCATAATCATATAAGGATAATATTATACAACGGGTTTAAAACTCAGTTGAAAAATACATGAGACAAAGTTTTACCAATTTATCGAACATACTATACTTTGAATAATGACATACAAATAAACACAAAAGGTTTACTTATTTTTAGAAAATTATTGTACCTTTTTCTGCTATTGATTGAATAAAGTTCAAACGTTAATATCTACTTAGAAACTTGAGATAAGTTTCTTGCTGACTTCTGACCCACGTTCCTCGATATATTAATCGTCAGTTTTATAATTACCGATCTTTGAACTTTTTGTTCGACTTCTTGATTCTTATTGGAAAACTGTTCAGCCATTGCCGATACTTTATTGTGACCAAGAACGTTACCCTCTTTAATCTTCTTGTCGATAAACTTGAGGGTATTGTCAATATCAGCGTACTTACTATCAGAATCATTTGGATCTCGCCCTTTCTTCTCCATCTTGATTTGTCGAGCTAGAAACTGAACGAAACATATAGACATCTGAACAGAATTTAAAGAGCATAATCAATCGTAAAACAAACCTGTTCTCGACTCCATTTAGGTACTCTTTCTACTTTTTGTTGACGAGCTCCACGTCCCATTTTATTTTCCTCAATTTTTTTCTCTATTTCTTTAACATTCCAATCGCTTCTTTCTATTTTACCTAAAAAACAAGAACCATTGTTCATTCATCACAGGTCAAGATCTCTTCTCAAAACAGTATCTAACTTTGTCGCAAAGCCACTTACCAATGGCCCTTAGTAAATCTCTGGGTTTCTTTTCAGTTGGTGCGTTACCTCTCAATTTATCTTCGATATTTTTTATTCTTCCAGAAAATTCTTCGTCCACTCCGCCCCTCTGTTGGCCACTTGTTGCCCTCGGATCCCTGTCCTGAAATTAAGAAACTAATAAGCCACTGGTTTACGATAAGATTTCAGCCGGCGATTAATCGTTAGGCAAAATATCACATGAAATAAAATGTTAGGAGAAAAACTAAAATAGTTTACAAGACAGGCTGTTCAAGATAGCATATTTAGTATTGTATGTTATGTATTGACTGTAAGAAAAAAATAAATAAAGACACATCAATGGCCATTCTCTGTAACAAGATCAACCATTCTCATATTATTACGAAGCTCACACGCTAGTCTGTAACCAATATCTAGTTAAATTATGTTTGGCGTAATAATAATCTATGATTACGTATTTGCAGAAAAAAAAAAAGTCAGTTTTCAAGCTGCTTTAATAAAAATTGTTAAAACTTTGACAATATCTGGGTTATTACTGGTTTGTTTGTTTTTGTTTTCTATATTTTTTCTTTGCACACGCTATCGGGCTTACTGGATAAAGTATTTTCTGTTCTAGCTCTTTCACTCTATCTTTGAAATCAAGAGCAGTTTGTCGATAGAGAAAGATGGAATAATCTTCGAATGGTTCGTCTTTGTCTCGTTTGGCATTTGCCTGCAACATCTGCATACTTTTGTAGAATTGTTGAGTAGCCATTTTTCTAAGGTACTGACGCTTCATCATACGCTCCGTTCGATTCTTTTCTATATCTTCAAGCCTCTTCTGTCTTTCCTCCTTCACGTTCAAATATAAACATGTACTTAAAATAATAATATATAATATGCATATATGCATATATGCACTTTTCTAACATGATACGATGAGACATTCTCAAATTTAAGGATACACAAAAGGCATGGCCTGATATCATCGGGGTCACCAAACTCGAGTTCTATCTATTCTTACTAAAATTCTTGACGGTAACTTGCATTGTTCTATACAAATAATACATATTTCTGATTAGAATTCAAGATCAGCTATAAAATTATGACTCAAAAAACACTTCCTCGAAATTAAAATACAATGAACAAGGGTTGATGTAATTATATTGCAACGAAGGTGTGCGAAGACTTTACAGAAAAGGCTGTCCTTTTATATCCTCCTTAATATCTCTTGCTGGATTTTATTATAAAGTAATCATTTCTTCTCTTATAGCGGTGAAAATAAGTCCAATGAAAATAATTAAGAGGGATATCAACGTTCCGTGACACAGGATATCCTCCGACTTCTGTCGCCAGGACTAACGGGGGCACATGGAAAGAGTAGAATAAGAAATAAAATCGTTTCAAAGAATACAAGTTCTCATTGACAATTCTATAGTTTTTGTCTTTTTTCGAATAAAATATAGTCGTCTGTTGTTATCTAAATAATCTGAAATAAGGAATCAGAAATGGGTAATCAAAAGTGTTGTAAGACAAACTCACCACTGTCGCACCCATTTTGTCCGTACTTCGTCGTTTTCTAGATCTGCGGCTCATTGAATCAACTTTTTTCTCAGTTGATGGCTGCACATATTCACCGCCATGTCTTGAACGTGAGTGTCTTGGACGAGTCGTAACATCCTGTTTAGTGATGCGACCCAAGAGTTGGGCCTTTTGTTCGGTAGTTAGTTGACTCAATTGTTTAGTGAAAGCTGGCCGGTCTTCGTTTTCAGGTTCCTAAGAATGCCAATTGTATTAGCTGCGATTATCGCCAGAGTTAAAGAACTTTGATTGTTTGAGGAATGAGTTTGTTTATTATTTTTTTTTTTTTTCAAAATGTGTGAAACTAAAAAACAGAAGTGCTAAAAAAAAAACTATCGAGTGACTATGGAAAGTATGAAAAGAGAAAAATAATAAGTTTAAAACGAGAATAAGAGAGTCTGTGCCACAAACAAAATAATAGAAAGGCAAAATTACTATTCGTGTAGGATAAAAATTTTCTTCATAATCCTCGAACGGACGGTGCCTTTTGCAACAATTGCATTTTTTCTGCGGTTCAAAGATATTTTTCAACGTTGTAACCCTTTTACTCTTTTCCAGCCAGTTTCGAACAGTGGCCAACTGCGCGAGGTTCTCAAGTAACTTCGTTTTTCTGTTCCAATTTAATCTATTATTGTTAAAGTCCAATAGTCTATTTAAACTTTGAATAGACATTATGTTTGCAAACTTCGATATGGTACGAGGGATAAATTGCAAATCTTGGGATGATAATTCCCGACGACAAGACCAGGAATACGGAGCACGATTTCTATGCCGGTATTGATCTCGTTTCTTCAAAACAGGTTTATGTATCACAGATAATGAGGGTCTCTGTTGCGGCGTAGAGAACCGATTAGCCAATACTGGGCTTGAAGACTAGTGCGCAAAATTTGTTCTTGTTAGAATCGAGTTCATGCAATTAATGAGAATTCAAGTCGCCAGTGTTGGAATGATTCCTTTCAACGGATCAAAGAATTGTTGTTGTTTTTTTATACGACTAAACAATAAAATCAGCATAATGGACAAACTGTTTAGTACATATTTCAATGAGATAAAGTATAAACTTACGAGCTTGGGATGTTTAATATGCGGAATTTCACCCCTAAACGTTTCGTATATTTGAGTCAGGTATGAGAACATAGCTAACTTGTCAGGTACCTCGCAAGAAGCCATTTCATCTCCGGTAAATATCTGTAAGATGTAAAATGAATTTGAAATGTCCCAGGTGATCGTGAAATATTATTTCTAGGAATAGATTTTTTTATTCAACTTACAGGCGAAATGCCTAGCTCCTTTTCCAGTATATCAAATGAAAGTTGATTATTTTTCTCAACATCTTCGGGTTTGAGAGAGTGAAAATCTATCAGATCCGGTCTGTATCTGTGAATGATTGCGCAGATAGCCATTCCATCCTTGAATGATGCGCCCATATCAGCAATGTGGACACTGTCATAGAGGGCGACTTGTTTTCGCAACCAATGAAGAAGCACGTCTGGATGGACCTGAGAGTCTGTTCCAATATCTAAGTTAGAAATGTAATATCTATTTCTATGAGAGAATAATAGAAGATATATTAGAAAAATATCACACTCCAAATAGAATAGACTTGTTAATAGTAGGTTGATTTTAGCGACATTGTTATTGGAATTTTTTTTGGAATGCAATCACTCGACATCTAGTTTTCCTATTCACTTCCTAACTAGTATGTAATAAAAAACGAACAAAAAGGAAAAGCAAACACCCTCAAAACACGAGTAAATTTGTTTGTTTCTTGTTTTGTTTTTTTGCTCTGATTACTGCAATCAGATTTATCAAGTTAATTAATTAAAAGATTTTTCATAATATCGATATTCAAGGTAGATAGATAATTTAATTTCATCGATATATATATCACGTGCAACAATATCTGTCTTCGATAATAAATTTTTTTTTTCAGTTTACCCCTACGACGACGCTTTTTGGGAATATCTACAGTAGGTTGCATCGAAGGTTGTTCGATATTGTCTGGATCATCAGTGTCCAAGAGTCCGCGTACTTGAATTGGCGTAACCAAGCGCGTATTCAAATTGGGATACCTGGGAATATGGAATAATATTTTAAAGAAATTGAAAGACAGCTGAAACAAAGAAAGAAATTCGTTTTTCATCATTTTTAAAACAATTAGAAAGCCGAACCTGGTATGAGGATCCAAAGTATAAGCCGCATAGTCTCGATTGAGATTCTCTGGTGTTGTTTGGCCAAGAAGTCTGTAAATAGATTCACGTTCGGCTAATACCTCTAGCGGAGTTAAGCTACCCCATCCTTTGATAGCCCAGCAAGCATCTAAAGAGCTCAAAAATCCTCGGGCACATCCAGATCCCGTTGGCCAGAATGGCTAAATTAAAATAATTTGATATTAATTTCCTGCGTTGTAAAATCAGTTTTACAATATTACGTTGGTAAAATATAGCTTGCAGATTATGTACAGCGAGAGTAAACTCACTTCCAACAAGCTGTCTCCGACCAAAATCATGAGCAGCCGATGCCCCTTTTGCTCCAAGACTCTGCTCGCATTTTCCGCCGCATACATTGAGGTGAAATCGAACATAGCCACATCCGGTTGCCCGTAATGATTGACTGCAAATTCCATGTTAGTCATTTGATATTCTGTTGAAAAGTCTGCCGCCTCACTTGCGTACTGCATTAGTGCTTCACGATTGACGTTGTCCATTGCAAGAAGCTTAGCGGTGTCGGCGTGGTCCTGAAGAAGCCAAGAATTCAGGAATATTATCAACTCAGTGAAAAAAGGAAATGAAAATGGTATGGTAAAGTTTTTACGAGTAATTTTTGCATATTCACCTGCAGAATAACACCTTTGTCTATGAGGCTGTGCTTCTTAGCAGTCATAACAAAGTAATGAGTGTCGTCCTTGTAGTATACAATATTCTCCAAATCGATACCGGTAACTTGATATAATTCCTTGAAAAATTTTTGATTGAAAATAAAAGCGACGCCGCTAATCTCTTCCACTCTTGCCTCGGCTTCGGTCTTTTTATTTATAAAATTAGCAGTTATAGCAATGGCCAACTTTCCGCGAAACTCTTTACGCTTAAACCCTTCCAAAGTATTCCTCTTGCCATCTGCACCAATCAGCACATCAAATTCGTACTGAGATACTGGATGATCAGCTGGCGTCGTTTGAGCTCTCCAACCAATTTCTGGAAATAAATACATCTTGTATGAGCACAGAAAGCAGGGGATTTCAATAAATTCCAAGCTATTTGTTAAACATAATACGATAGTTTTAGACTTCCGATAATATCTGAGAAATTTGTTTTTCACTCACTGCCTTCTTCCTGATTATCTGGGGGCGGCACCAAGGCGTCGAAGCTAACATTCTCGTGGAATTCAACCCCAAGTACTAACGCAACTTTGAGCAAAATGCACTGCAGTTGTCTAATACTGATGTGATCTATAGCTCCGGCGCAAAATTTACCGAAAAATTTCTTAGCACCCAAACTGCGAAGATCTTGAATAACGAAGGGCCACAGATGAAGGACGTTGTTTCTTGTTACTCGATCTCGTTTTTCGACCACCACCACTTTTGCTCCTAGCAGTTGTGCCTCTATTGCTGTACGCAGGCCGCAAGGACCACCGCCGATAATCAACACCTGAATAAACAAGCGTTAAAAATGTTAGAAAGAATTATGTGAGTTATAAAAAATTCTAGAAAATCATAAAAATCATAGAAAAATGAAATTGGTCAATGGTCAAGGCTTGAGAAAAGTTCTGTGAAAGTTTAAGCTCCTTACCCTTGTGTTTGGACATGCTTTTCCTCGATTATAGCATTTGTGGTTGGCACGTTGGTCGAATTTCTTCCATAAAGCCTGCGCCTTCCATGATCTTAATTTGGACTTTAACTTTGGATAGAATTGATTGACAGTGTTGGGTTTGAGTTTGAGCAGGTCGCATAGATGTCGAAAGTGTCCAAGAATCGATTTTAGAGTAGAAGCATTACAGAATTGGTCGAAAACCTCGCTAGCTAGTGCAATTTCAGGCGAGACTATCTGCTTTCTTCCAAGTTGGTGCTCCATTGTCTAGCCACTCCAAGTTACTTTCCTTCTGGGTGGTTGATGCGAAGCCTAACGCTGGTACTCCGTGATCATCTAAATCGCATAAAGAGGAAAAGATCGATAACGTCAGTCAGACTAGAGAAGTATATTGCCTTGTTGAAGCTTCAAATATTCCCAAACTATTCTAATGAGCAATTCAAACGGACACGTGTATCCTTTAATTAGTTACTAGAATGAAAATAGTATGAAAAAAGAAAAAAAAGTGAAACCAGATCTGAGTTGTTACAAATGTCAGATCACTCTGAACCCAAATGGCATCTGACAAAGGTATCTACTTCCTCATTGCATGGGATGTAAATATACCAATCGTCGGCCAATGTGGCACGCTATTTGTGCAGTTAACGTTTAGGAGGGAGGAGATATATTTCGTACAAGAGTCTTAGCAATGAGGCGCTCAGCTTTTTTTAAACCAATATAAATAAAGAACTTGATCCTTTTCTCTTTGGTAATGCCAATTGCCAAGCTATTAACAGCTGCTTTAAAGGGCAGCTTTGAACACATTTAGACTGTTTATACAGGCAATTGGGCTGCAGGATAAATGGTGAATAATTTTCTCTATTTATTTATAACGCGATTATACATAATTTTCAAATATATGTATATAACTCAGAGGATATATTAATATCCTAGAATGCGAACAACGCATGAACAGCATCAATAAAATTTAATAGCTTGCACAAAAAAACAAACTAGTTCAAGATGATTTTTTGTACAGCAAATGCGAGCGTTGAACAACTTTCCATAAGATGAAATCTCTCCCGGTATAAGTTTTTCGTATATGTATACTGTATAGTAAATGCAAAATTCTAACGTTCGCACTGTTATTTCTGACGAAAGAAAAGATGAAAGAATAATAATTTGAGGGAAATATATTGTATGCGAATGAATGATGTGCTGAAGAATTTTAATGATTATAAATGTATTATCGTAAATCCTGGAGAGGTGTATAGGTAATTCTTAACATAGTTTAAAGATTTCATTGACCGTGTCTATAAGACATTGACCTCCCGATTGCCTGGAATCTAGATCGAATCGTGAATCTAGGTAACGCATCAAAGGCTATATGTACGAACGTACGTGCCCATAGCCCATACCAATGGCTGCAGTAGGTAAGTCGGTAAAAAAAAAACTGACAATGAATATAAACAGCACAAACGTCGGCATTAGAATAACTCGTAAGTCCGTGTCGATGAATAAGTCATAAAGATTTATAATTCGTAAGTATAAGACTAGAACAATGAACGGTCAACACCCGAGCTGTTATACTGCTTACATACACAATTACACATTAACTATAATAATTTTCGTCTGCAGCATAATTGCTTTTATTTCCAGTATAATAGGCATACATATTTTCTTTTAAAATAACTTAATTTCGCTCATTTCCTCTATTATTTTGTTAATAATAATTATTATAAAAATCTGGCCAAATGCCAAAATAATTAGGTACGTACTTCATATACTATTGTTTCTACAAATACTTCGTATATCAATATCAATCAATATAAAAATTAGAAAAATCACTTCTCTGTATACAATTTACAATATAACAGTGTGTTTACACGGGAAATGGAAAAACTAGAATAGCCAAGTAGGTAGTACATGTACGGAGCTAGCTTAGCTATAGCACTTTGGGCGAAGCGTGACGTGAATTCATTAACGGAGACCTGCAACGCAGGAGCAACATTGCCGAGGAACAAAAAAGAATTGCGCGTGCAGATTACTAATTATTATCGTTATTATCATTATCATTATCATTATTATGATTATTATTATTATTATT